>BOPP01000302.1:572276-601353 GCA_017312745.1 Gryllus bimaculatus | reverse complement strand
ATATATATAATTATTATATTATATATATATATATAATATATATATAATATATATATATATGCGGCCTCGCCAAACTATGGGTGCACAAGAAAAAATCGAAAAAGAACAGGAATGGAATAAAAATGATATGCAAAACTTATTATATGTTTAATAATTTACTATTGAAAATCCCAATATTCTTTTCGGCCAAAAGTTTATTGATTATGGTATCATGATTAGAATTAGATGTATTTATATTAATTAGTTTTGTTTCACAGTGCAAGTAAATAAAATATTTTAATTAGCTATTTAAAAATCTACTGGTTGGCTAGCTGTTACTCAGTCTGTCCATGACGCGTGACGCCGGTGTAAGCATCCGTTCCTTGGCGTTCCTAGCTAAGGCAGCAGGTAGTTTGCATTCGGCAAGTAGTCACCGTTACAGCTTTAACACTTCAGACGACTGGCTTGACGCTGTAGAAGCCCTCAAAGATAAGTATATTTTTGGGGCCTTACTCTGCCGCTTCAGTGGAAACTGTATTAATCTCTATCTTCGCTAGAATTTATTCGTATTCTTATATTTTAAGATCTGGCCCTGCTTATTGCTTCTATTTCCACTGCCTTTGTCCGCATTTCTTCACAAGCATGCTCTGCCTAGTTCCCTTTCCGCTGTTCATGCTGATTATCTCTGTTAATTTTTTCTCTTTAAGATGACGAAGGCCCTGTCGCTACAGTCTGTCCATGACCGTCCCGGCGGTGGTAAGCAGTCGTCGCTTGGCGTTCCTAGCTAAGCAGCAGGTAGTTTCAATTCGGCAGGTTAGTCACCGTTAGCAGCTTTCATCACTCAGCGACTGCTTGGACGGCTTGGTAGAAGCGCTACAAAGATAAGTTATATTTTGGCCTTTACCTCCTGGCCGCTCAGTTTTGAAACTTGTATTAATGCTCCTATCTTCTAGAATTAATTCGTATTCTTATATTTTAAGATCTTGCTCTATTGCTGCTTATTCCACTCCTTGTCCCATTTCTTCACAATAGCATCTCTCCTAGTTTTCCTTTTGCCTCTGTTCATCTGATTTTCTCTGTATAATTTTTTCTCTTAAAGATGACGAAGAAGCAAAAGAATTTCATCTAAGTGCGCAATATTGAATGCGTGAAAGTAAAATTGGCGGCGCAAGTGATGGAGGCACTGGATAAGGCAGTAACATCGCCTACATTCTTAAGCTCTTTGGCATCTGTGCTTCGCACTGCATTAGTTGCGAAAAGCTAACTGAAGATTGCGTAATAATCTTAGCATAAACTTTTAGACTATCTTCAAGGCCAAATACGGATTGCCTGGTAGCGAATATCTTTTCATCGAAGTTGGAGCCTTTTAGAGAAAAAATGTCTGCTTGGCTGTAATAATATTTACCTTCTAAAGACAGGCAGCATAGATATGCTGGAGCGAAACATTGCATCTGCGGATAAATTCCTATGATCACGTTATTGTAATGGTGAACTTTAATATAACTTATTAAAACTTTCTCCTATGCAGAGCTTTTTACCGCGTTTTTTCCACAGGCTATGTGCGGCTCGTAAAATTTTAACCCTCTAGGACCAAACACCAACTGCAAAGATACAGAAACTTGGATCGATCATATTTATAGTGTCTAATGTAAACAAAAGTTGCGAAAAACCGGAGCAATTTTCTAAGTTCGCTGGAATTTCAAAAACACGACCATAATTTATGCTTGGTTTAACAACCTAAAGTGCCCTAAAGTACTCACTCTTAATAATCAAAATACGTGATTTTTCGACACATTTGATAAGGCAAGCAATTTATTATAATGGGTTGGCACTTCGCATGGCGGCCTTGCACACGGAAGGAAGAATTACTGGATGATAAAGGTAACTTTTTCAAAGCTACTTAATAACAAGCATGGGCTCTACGACGCGGCCATGCGCCTTTAAAAATTTCGCGTGTAACTCGTCCTCTGCCCCATGGTAAAACTGCTGAAATTCCGAAATTTTAAATGAAAGATCGTGATGCAGCGTAACGAAATTTTCCGGAAAAACTAATGCGAAAGCTACTTAAGAAACAGTACAAAATGCTTGCAGAATTTAAGTTTAGCGTCAGAATGCCGCAACGCTAAAAATAAAATATTAACCGACCCACCTCGGGGCGAAACCAGCGACTGCGAGAACGATCTGGGAAAAATTTGACATAAATCTAGGTACATGAGGCAAATGTCCTTCCCCCAAATTGAACCAAAGATAATACCCTTAGAATCACTAAATGCACAGGTTTGTCATAAACAGCGTTTCCTTCATTTGACAGTAAGGTTGAAAAAGCAAATTCTTTTGTTTCTCCAACACACAGAAATAAAATCCACCAACGAAGTAAACTTTTCTTTCGTCTGTTGAACATCAGGATATTACATCAAAAATCGTTGCAAAGTCTCAAATCAAATGCTTCAGGTTGCATGGTATAAATGCCAAAGCTGCTAAAAAATAGTTAGATGTGACGTACCCAATTATCACCGGAAATCGTAAATTTCTCACTAATGAGCGGGAATATCGCGCTTAATCCTGGAAGACTGCGCTCGTGCATCCTATTCCCAAGACAGCATGCAACCAAGAACCCTATTGGGAATACCGCCCAATTAGCATCCTGCCCAACTATCTCTTAAAGTACTCGAAAAAGTCGTCCGGAAAGCAAACTGAAACAGTATCTTCGAACAATCACTTTTTAAAAGGATCAGAATCAGGTTTGCCGTTCCTAAGCAGGAAATAACAGGACGCGCGCCTACTAAAACGTCATTGAAGAACGCGAGAACAGCAATAGATTACAGTAATATAACTATTTGGTTCTCTGGATTTCAGCAAGCATTGGATTCAGTAGATTGCAAGGACATCCCTGCTCGCCAAACTAAAGATCATTGGGATTTGCACAGCCCCACGCGTATATGCTTTCTTATTACTTAACTTTCCAGAAGCCAAAGAGTGGTGTCGCGGTAGTCCGTAGCTCCAAGGGACTTGAAGCTTAAAGCCGCGGAGTTGTCAGGCAGCTGGTGTTAGAGCGCATCTGGCGGCTTCTTAATCTATGTAAATGACGTGGCAATGCACTTTAATAGTTGCAGTCATCAAATGTATGCGGATGATCTCCCAGATATACTAAGTGGTCACAGCCGTCTCTACGCTCTCGTTCACCTCGTACAAAAAATTAAGAAGATTTTTGAAAAGAAGGTAAACAACTGGCAGCGTCTCTTCCCAGGCTTACAATTATACCCAACAAATCACAGTGCATGGTTATCAAGCTCGAAATGCAGCTGTGAATAAAATCTCATCTTCTCCCTTGTCCTAATATTTATATAAATGACACCATTTTCTTGGTATTCTGAGTCAAGAACTTAAGGTGTAGTTATCGACAACGACTCTCAGCTGGAACTCACAAGGAAGATTCTGCCTGCGTAAAGTTTTTGGCCTTCAATGCACTCATGAAACGCCTGCGAGCACTTTTTACCAAGGGAGCGCACGTGAGACTCTTCATTAAATCACTTATCATGCGCACATTTCGACTAAACTTGGCGACACGTTCTTCTGCGCAACATGACATTCAACAATTAGCAACGTAAACTAGCAAGGTAGCCCCAGAACGCATGCGTACGTTTTATTTTTGATCTACGAAATCGACCATGTATCGAATTTTTTTGACAGAATTCGTATGTTACTCTAGACAAAAGACGGTTACTACACTCTCTCTTCTTCTTTATAAAGGTTTTAAACCGGGTTCTCATGCAACACGCCTGCATAAGTAACTTCATCTTCTGAAACTAAATCGAGGCTCGTGGAATCAGCGCCTGCTTTGTGTACCACGTGCACAACACGAAATTGCATTCAGTAAATCATTCACCATTCAGCTATCCGAGCCTGAAATTAAAGTTACGCAGCCCGGGGGAAAAAAGACTAAAGCATTTAAAATACTATTGCGGCAAATTCAAGCTGGATTAACCACATGGGTAAGGAATAACAACATATAGACGGCGTTTAACGTCTTCGTCAATCTCGCAGAACTTCTTCCACTTCCAAGCGCCCGGTCACGCCCCCGTTAAACACCCTCTATTTGCCCCCTCTTTATTCTCATTATTCTAACGCCCATACCTCAATTGCTCTATCCTCATTCTTCCTATTCCCTCTCACACCGAAATTATGAGCATCATTACTTTTTCTGTGTACCCTAATGAAATTGTTTATTAAAATATAGCAAAAGTATTAGTGACGTTCCAGATAAAATATACTTGTAGCTATCTTTGTACTCATCATCAGGATATTCAGTAACAATAATATTGGGCATAAACAAAGATTGATGTTAAGATACCCGCACTGCTTGTTATTGTTGCCTTAATACTGCCAGTATTTGGTTGTTTAAATATTTACCTGTTGTTGATTAGCTTACAAAGTTTGGTATTGGTGGCTTCTCTGGTGTAAAAAATTATTGTATATTTTTTGTAAAGTGCTACTGGTAAACTAAACGTACTTTCTGTAAGCGTTTCCTCAAATAACTTCACTTTTTCACCTTACTTCTTTCTGCGTCCTTTTCTTCGCTTTTTTCTCTTCCCTCTCCTCGACAAACTTTATTCATTTATACTTTTTGAACCCCTTCCCCTGTAGATCGTTTTCTTTTCTCTTTCAGCGAAACTTCCCTTTCACTAACCTCAGTATAACATAATCGTTCTATGAATGTTTCGGGGCGCCTAGAGCCGGACATCCTGATTGAGGTTTTTCTGGGTTTATCAATCGTGCTTAAGTGTAATGCCGGGGGGAAAAAAATGGGTCGCCCGCCCTTGGGGGTTTGTTCTTCCCAGACGTAAATGTACAGCTTGTCGCTCCCTCTTAAAATGTTACTTCTCTAAATGTATGTAAAATTCAGTTGGTTAGGCGGAAGAGGCAAGGCCCTATGGCGCTGAGCCTCGCTATTAATAAAGACATTATTATTTGATTTTATTATTATTATTATTAAATTGTATTGGCCTAGATTCTGACAACACCTTTTTTCCTTCCAAATTGACGGAATTCACGCCCACAACGACATCCCTGTACTGAACTTAAAATGTACAGTTTTTTTTGTTGTGTCAGAACGCAATAATTTGAATTAAGGATTCAATTTGAAATTACAAAAGAATTTGATCGGCAGTGAGTATTCGTATATTGTTTTGACTTAAATTTGGGCGAAGTATTTTAAGTTTTTTTGTGTTTATGCATTATTTCTAATAGCTTAGCACGAAAGAAAAAATTGAAAAAATTGAGTAACCATAATATTTGTAGCGAAGATTTTATCTTATAATTTTATATACTAGCGTTGCTGATATGGGAAACAATGGGAGTTAATACATATTTTGAGAAGTTTAATATGACAAGATAATATAATATATATGAGAAATTTCTTTTGAATTACTCTGTGCTTAAACATTTACATGGACTGCTAATAAATGAGGCTTTTTTTGCATTAAATTTTATTTATCGTTATATAAATGGAAATTAAAACCGTTTGTTCTTCGATTAGTAATGAGGATGTGGGGGACATTTTTAGGGTGGTGAAAACGGTATGGAGCAATTTAGTCATACATGTTTCAAACAGAAAGTAACGATTAATTTCAGTAAAATAAGTGGATTTGGGAGAATATTACAGTGGCTACAGTATTTAATAAGTTACTATTATAATATTTTTCGAAGTATTTTGGCATTTGCTAGCAAAAGCTATGCAGTGTTTTTAGCGAATGTAAAATGCGATGTAAAATGTATATCTTCACATGAACTCTCTTTGTTGCTTTAAAAGCAGGGCTGGCAACGACACGCTGAGCGAAGCGCGCCGCCGCCGCCTCCTACGCGCCGGCGGATTCGTATTATGTATAAACTTTTCATTATTTTACTTTCTCGCGATAGTGCTTATGTGAATATTTAAAACTATTTTTTTGCAACACTTTCCTTTATTTACGGGTTAAGTGATATTTGAAAGTATAGAAATGGCAGAAATTCAGACAATAACATTACATAACGATATTAGATAATATTGCGAGAAAACACGCGCTGTCGGTAGCAGCTCTAGTTTGATCATTGAAAGCTCCCCGATTGAATAACCGCGCCCAAGCTTGATCTCTGTCAACTGCCCTAGCGTTTTAATCGGAGTAAAAGATGACGCAGAAGCAGAGGCAGCATGAAAGTGGGGCCCGCAGTCAGCAGCAGGAGTGAGAGCCAGGGAAGAGCTTTGTACAAACGAAGTTTCTTTTCGGCAAGCGAAAATGCACTGTCAATGATTTTCCAAAATGCTCATTGATAAAGACGAAAGCAATTTTTAGCCAAGCTTTTCGTGGAAAATCATTTGAATAGAAAAATAATATAATTTTCGGAGCTCGCTATATAGCAACAGCGACCAACGAGCGACCCTCGTATGCCGTATACTACTTAAGTAGATAAAGTAAGTAGAGCACCGCAAGTAGGTAATTTTTCATACAGAAAAAGCTGCTATTTGTGTCGCCTCATATCGGGCAATGTGCATAACTCTTGTAGGTAGATGTAATAATTACTTTCTCTAAAATGTGTAGTAAGAATGTAGTGTAAGTGGCATTGTGGGGTAGTAAGTAAGCAACGTTTTGTGGGTGTTTTGGTGGCCCGAAAATTGGTTTAAGCGTCATAAATTCCTGATTGCTCCACAATTTTTTAGTGTCTAAAGCGGTTTCCACTGGGATTTTTTTCGCACTTAATCTGACCTCGCCTCAAAGACCTGCGTATTTGCAACGGAATCTTTTAGTTTAGGGGGAACATTGTTGCAAAATTTTCTCAAATACGGCTTCCAAAAATTATTGTATTATTTTTTTGCTTGAATAGAAACACGCAGTTAAGGTTAGAGACTATTGTTTTACAGAAAAATGTTTCTGTAAAAAAGACAATGGAAACTGTTTCTTAATGTATAATTAAAATAATACAACGATTGAAGCAAAATACTAGATTTAGCATTTATATACATATTTTTTACATTTTCATATAGCTTTTTTATCTTTTGAATAATTAGTATGCTCGTAAGCTATTTGTTGACGCCTTGTTTTTCCAGATTGTGTTGATCTTTACATTTGCGCTTTGTGCTTTTGCATTATATATTTGACATAAATGCTTATGGGAGCGTCGAAATGTGTTGGGCGTAGTTTCAATGTTTTGGACGTAGTTCCTATTCGGAATATTTTTTTGCAAATTTTATTAATATTTACCTGTTACGTGTAAAAGTTTTGTGACAACGTTGATTTTTTGTATTGGGTATTAGGGACTTAAAGTGGGTAGCTTTGTGCACCTTATACCTCAATTCGACTAAAAATTCATGTTATTCATATGTCCTAAGACATGCACGCTATTGTACAAAGATTATGTTATGCTACGACAAGAATATAGACATTGATTTATGGACGTACAATTTTGGTAATAAATAAGATATGTTTTATATTTTTACCGCACTTAACTTTTTATTAAAAGATATAATTGTGTGATGCTTCAATCGTATTGACATCTTTTATTTCCATAAGATTAATTTTGTTTTTCTGTATGTCTATGAAATTAACTTGCTTAATAGTGTACATTAATTTTTGAATATTTGTTGCCGTCTTGGCGGCAGTATGTTCATCTACGCGAGTCAAATAGGGATTTGCGGAAACTAAGCGCAAGTTAAGCATTAAATTAAATTTAAAAAATAACTGCCATCCAAAAAACGGAAAGCTATTGATGAAATAAATTAAAAAGCAAGAAGCGTAATTTTCAATTATTTTCATGGAATTTTTTATATACGTAATGGATATGAAACATTTAGCTGCGATAGCGATGACGCAAAGATTAATTACCTGGCTTATTCTTGATTTGTAAACTTCTCTTGCGATTGGGTACATTTGTACTATACATAATTATTGGTGTTATAAAGCTGTAATGCAACGGGCTTGCAACAATGCTACTACGAGAATTATATAATTGGAGTAATAAAAGGCAACAATTGCTAGTTGCAAAATAGTATTATTAATTATGTTACGTAACGTCGATACAATGAGACAGATAACGAGAATGATGTTTGCACCATAGTTTTCCGGCCGTTGCAGGATTGTGAGAGACGGTCAGTAAAGGGTAGAAGCTTGGTGTAATGAATTCGTGTTGGTACAAATGTACTACTCTCTGACAGCAGGAGTGAGCAAGTGAGTGGGAAGGCAGCAGCGGTCACTCCGCAAGGTCGGGAAGACGAGGAGGCAGCGAGTCAGCTGAGAGGGAAAGTGCCGAGCGGGAATGGGGTTGCATGTGACAGGAGCGGTCCTCCACTTTCAGAGAGGCGGCACGGGCAACGCCAGTTGGACGGCGGAGAGCGGAGCGGCGCGGGCGGGAGGAGGGGACAGTGGGGTGATCCGGGGGAGATCTGCAGCGTTGATAAGGAGGACATTTGGTGAAAAAAGGGGAGGGTACATAATATTCTCAATAAGAAACAACGTCAATACGAAAGTTTATAATACGAAGCCAGTTTACTTGATTACTAGCGTGAGGATAATCACCGGCACCATTCAATGAATTCATTGCAGCAGCGATACAGAAAGAAGCATCGCGATATAGTCGTTAACATGCATGATAGCCGAAGACTTAGCGTTCGTGTTGCAATGCCTAAACCGAGTAAATACTTTTTTTCAACCTATAGGTATAGATATGTAATGTTTTGTCGAAACTGTGGGGCTTTATTTAAAGTGAAGACAATTTTTCAAGAGATAGCTGGGCAGTAAGTGCAAATTGGATACTAATAACTAGTACAATTAATAGGAGAAAGTATGTGCTGTTGTATGACCACTAATTGTCGACTATTTTTGAGACCGTTTTTTTTGCGTTTGTCGTGAGACTCGCAAAAAAAAAAAAAATGCCTTAAAGCTGTTTGTAATACTGCAGCTCTTCGTCACCGGCTGGTCCGGAAAAGTCTGCCGCCAGATCTCTTGGTTTACGGCGCAGTGTATTTTTTGCCACAATTCTATTCGAGACGACCGGCAATGCTGAACAGATTGCCTTGGGACTGGTTGGGTTATTCGATACTGCTGTCATCTATTATTATCATTTGACTGCGCGGAAGCTCATTATGTCGACAATACTTGCCTATAAATAGAATAATGACATGGCAAGAAAATTAATAAACTTCGTTTAATTTTGTTTCTGCATTTTTGAAAGAAATATGGTGGAATGATATTTTGTTCGATTCTACACTGCAAGAAATGAATATTAACTGGTATAAGGTTCGCAGACCGCTACAGTCCTGGGGGGGCTGGGCCCAACATCCTTTGGGAAGAGGGGAGCGTGGGCCATACAAGTTCGTTCTTTCATTGACTTTGGATCTTCAGGAAACATGCGTCTCATTAGAGAAGAATAGAAAACGCAATGCAAAATTTTCAAGAGAAAATTCAAAGAACGTAAGAGTAGCCAATTTATATGTTAAGACGATGGAAACTAAGAAAAATATTTTTTTACGGAGAATGTACGCTGAGAATCGTAAATTTCTTAGACTTGTGGCTATCGCTTCATATATATATATGCGGCCCGCCAACTATGGGTCACAAGAAAAAAAATCGAAGAACAGGAATGGATAAAAATGATATGCAAAACTATTAATGTTATAATTTACTATTGAAAATCCCAATATTCTTTTCGCAAAAGTTTATTGATTATGGTAATATGATTAGAATTAGATGTATTTATATTAATTAAGTTTGTTTCACGTGCAGTAAATAAAATATTTTAATACTATTTAAAAATCTACTGTTGCTACTGTTACTACAGTCTGTCCATGACCGTCGCGGTGTAAGCATCGTTCCTTGGCGTTCCTAGCTAAGCAGCAGGTAGTTTCATTCGCAAGTAGTCACCGTTACAGCTTTAACACTCAGCGACTGCTTGACGCTGTAGAAGCCTACAAAGATAAGTATATTTTGCCTTACTCTGCCGCTTCAGTGGAAACTGTATTAATCTCTATCTTCGCTAGAATTTATTCGTATTCTTATATTTTAAGATCTGGCCCTGCTTATTGCTTCTATTTCCACTGCCTTTGTCCGCATTTCTTCACAAGCATGCTCTGCCTAGTTCCCTTTCCGCTGTTCATGCTGATTATCTCTGTTAATTTTTTCTCTTTAAGATGACGAAGGCCCTGTCGCTACAGTCTGTCCATGACCGTCCCGGCGGTGGTAAGCAGTCGTCGCTTGGCGTTCCTAGCTAAGCAGCAGGTAGTTTCAATTCGGCAGGTTAGTCACCGTTAGCAGCTTTCATCACTCAGCGACTGCTTGGACGGCTTGGTAGAAGCGCTACAAAGATAAGTTATATTTTGGCCTTTACCTCCTGGCCGCTCAGTTTTGAAACTTGTATTAATGCTCCTATCTTCTAGAATTAATTCGTATTCTTATATTTTAAGATCTTGCTCTATTGCTGCTTATTCCACTCCTTGTCCCATTTCTTCACAATAGCATCTCTCCTAGTTTTCCTTTTGCCTCTGTTCATCTGATTTTCTCTGTATAATTTTTTCTCTTAAAGATGACGAAGAAGCAAAAGAATTTCATCTAAGTGCGCAATATTGAATGCGTGAAAGTAAAATTGGCGGCGCAAGTGATGGAGGCACTGGATAAGGCAGTAACATCGCCTACATTCTTAAGCTCTTTGGCATCTGTGCTTCGCACTGCATTAGTTGCGAAAAGCTAACTGAAGATTGCGTAATAATCTTAGCATAAACTTTTAGACTATCTTCAAGGCCAAATACGGATTGCCTGGTAGCGAATATCTTTTCATCGAAGTTGGAGCCTTTTAGAGAAAAAATGTCTGCTTGGCTGTAATAATATTTACCTTCTAAAGACAGGCAGCATAGATATGCTGGAGCGAAACATTGCATCTGCGGATAAATTCCTATGATCACGTTATTGTAATGGTGAACTTTAATATAACTTATTAAAACTTTCTCCTATGCAGAGCTTTTTACCGCGTTTTTTCCACAGGCTATGTGCGGCTCGTAAAATTTTAACCCTCTAGGACCAAACACCAACTGCAAAGATACAGAAACTTGGATCGATCATATTTATAGTGTCTAATGTAAACAAAAGTTGCGAAAAACCGGAGCAATTTTCTAAGTTCGCTGGAATTTCAAAAACACGACCATAATTTATGCTTGGTTTAACAACCTAAAGTGCCCTAAAGTACTCACTCTTAATAATCAAAATACGTGATTTTTCGACACATTTGATAAGGCAAGCAATTTATTATAATGGGTTGGCACTTCGCATGGCGGCCTTGCACACGGAAGGAAGAATTACTGGATGATAAAGGTAACTTTTTCAAAGCTACTTAATAACAAGCATGGGCTCTACGACGCGGCCATGCGCCTTTAAAAATTTCGCGTGTAACTCGTCCTCTGCCCCATGGTAAAACTGCTGAAATTCCGAAATTTTAAATGAAAGATCGTGATGCAGCGTAACGAAATTTTCCGGAAAAACTAATGCGAAAGCTACTTAAGAAACAGTACAAAATGCTTGCAGAATTTAAGTTTAGCGTCAGAATGCCGCAACGCTAAAAATAAAATATTAACCGACCCACCTCGGGGCGAAACCAGCGACTGCGAGAACGATCTGGGAAAAATTTGACATAAATCTAGGTACATGAGGCAAATGTCCTTCCCCCAAATTGAACCAAAGATAATACCCTTAGAATCACTAAATGCACAGGTTTGTCATAAACAGCGTTTCCTTCATTTGACAGTAAGGTTGAAAAAGCAAATTCTTTTGTTTCTCCAACACACAGAAATAAAATCCACCAACGAAGTAAACTTTTCTTTCGTCTGTTGAACATCAGGATATTACATCAAAAATCGTTGCAAAGTCTCAAATCAAATGCTTCAGGTTGCATGGTATAAATGCCAAAGCTGCTAAAAAATAGTTAGATGTGACGTACCCAATTATCACCGGAAATCGTAAATTTCTCACTAATGAGCGGGAATATCGCGCTTAATCCTGGAAGACTGCGCTCGTGCATCCTATTCCCAAGACAGCATGCAACCAAGAACCCTATTGGGAATACCGCCCAATTAGCATCCTGCCCAACTATCTCTTAAAGTACTCGAAAAAGTCGTCCGGAAAGCAAACTGAAACAGTATCTTCGAACAATCACTTTTTAAAAGGATCAGAATCAGGTTTGCCGTTCCTAAGCAGGAAATAACAGGACGCGCGCCTACTAAAACGTCATTGAAGAACGCGAGAACAGCAATAGATTACAGTAATATAACTATTTGGTTCTCTGGATTTCAGCAAGCATTGGATTCAGTAGATTGCAAGGACATCCCTGCTCGCCAAACTAAAGATCATTGGGATTTGCACAGCCCCACGCGTATATGCTTTCTTATTACTTAACTTTCCAGAAGCCAAAGAGTGGTGTCGCGGTAGTCCGTAGCTCCAAGGGACTTGAAGCTTAAAGCCGCGGAGTTGTCAGGCAGCTGGTGTTAGAGCGCATCTGGCGGCTTCTTAATCTATGTAAATGACGTGGCAATGCACTTTAATAGTTGCAGTCATCAAATGTATGCGGATGATCTCCCAGATATACTAAGTGGTCACAGCCGTCTCTACGCTCTCGTTCACCTCGTACAAAAAATTAAGAAGATTTTTGAAAAGAAGGTAAACAACTGGCAGCGTCTCTTCCCAGGCTTACAATTATACCCAACAAATCACAGTGCATGGTTATCAAGCTCGAAATGCAGCTGTGAATAAAATCTCATCTTCTCCCTTGTCCTAATATTTATATAAATGACACCATTTTCTTGGTATTCTGAGTCAAGAACTTAAGGTGTAGTTATCGACAACGACTCTCAGCTGGAACTCACAAGGAAGATTCTGCCTGCGTAAAGTTTTTGGCCTTCAATGCACTCATGAAACGCCTGCGAGCACTTTTTACCAAGGGAGCGCACGTGAGACTCTTCATTAAATCACTTATCATGCGCACATTTCGACTAAACTTGGCGACACGTTCTTCTGCGCAACATGACATTCAACAATTAGCAACGTAAACTAGCAAGGTAGCCCCAGAACGCATGCGTACGTTTTATTTTTGATCTACGAAATCGACCATGTATCGAATTTTTTTGACAGAATTCGTATGTTACTCTAGACAAAAGACGGTTACTACACTCTCTCTTCTTCTTTATAAAGGTTTTAAACCGGGTTCTCATGCAACACGCCTGCATAAGTAACTTCATCTTCTGAAACTAAATCGAGGCTCGTGGAATCAGCGCCTGCTTTGTGTACCACGTGCACAACACGAAATTGCATTCAGTAAATCATTCACCATTCAGCTATCCGAGCCTGAAATTAAAGTTACGCAGCCCGGGGGAAAAAAGACTAAAGCATTTAAAATACTATTGCGGCAAATTCAAGCTGGATTAACCACATGGGTAAGGAATAACAACATATAGACGGCGTTTAACGTCTTCGTCAATCTCGCAGAACTTCTTCCACTTCCAAGCGCCCGGTCACGCCCCCGTTAAACACCCTCTATTTGCCCCCTCTTTATTCTCATTATTCTAACGCCCATACCTCAATTGCTCTATCCTCATTCTTCCTATTCCCTCTCACACCGAAATTATGAGCATCATTACTTTTTCTGTGTACCCTAATGAAATTGTTTATTAAAATATAGCAAAAGTATTAGTGACGTTCCAGATAAAATATACTTGTAGCTATCTTTGTACTCATCATCAGGATATTCAGTAACAATAATATTGGGCATAAACAAAGATTGATGTTAAGATACCCGCACTGCTTGTTATTGTTGCCTTAATACTGCCAGTATTTGGTTGTTTAAATATTTACCTGTTGTTGATTAGCTTACAAAGTTTGGTATTGGTGGCTTCTCTGGTGTAAAAAATTATTGTATATTTTTTGTAAAGTGCTACTGGTAAACTAAACGTACTTTCTGTAAGCGTTTCCTCAAATAACTTCACTTTTTCACCTTACTTCTTTCTGCGTCCTTTTCTTCGCTTTTTTCTCTTCCCTCTCCTCGACAAACTTTATTCATTTATACTTTTTGAACCCCTTCCCCTGTAGATCGTTTTCTTTTCTCTTTCAGCGAAACTTCCCTTTCACTAACCTCAGTATAACATAATCGTTCTATGAATGTTTCGGGGCGCCTAGAGCCGGACATCCTGATTGAGGTTTTTCTGGGTTTATCAATCGTGCTTAAGTGTAATGCCGGGGGGAAAAAAATGGGTCGCCCGCCCTTGGGGGTTTGTTCTTCCCAGACGTAAATGTACAGCTTGTCGCTCCCTCTTAAAATGTTACTTCTCTAAATGTATGTAAAATTCAGTTGGTTAGGCGGAAGAGGCAAGGCCCTATGGCCTGAGCCTCGCTATTAATAAAGACATTATTATTATTATTATTATTATTATTATTATTATTGCCTAGATTCTGACAACACCTTTTTTCCTTCCAATTGACGGAATTCCACCCACAACGACATCCCTGTACTGAACTTAAAATGTACAGTTTTTTTGTTGTGTCAGAACGCAATATTTCGAATTAAGGATTCAATTTGAAATTACAAAAGAATTGAATCCAGTGAGATTCGTTATATTGTTTATGACTTAATTTTTTGCGAGTATTTAAGTTTTTTGTGTATTATCATTATTTCTAATACTTAACACGAAAGAAAAAAATTGAAAAAATTGAGTACCATATATTTGTACGAAGATTTTATCTATAATTTTATATTACTAGCGTTGCTGATATGGGAAACAATGGAGTAATACATATTTGAGAAGTTCATTGACAAGATAATATAATATATAATGAGAAATTCTTTTGAATTACTCTGTTCATTAAACATTTACATGGACCAATTATGAGGCTTTTTTCATTAATTTTATTTATCGTTATAAAATGGAAATTAAACGTTTGTTCTTCGATTAGTAATGAGGATTGGGGGACATTTTTAGGTGTGAAAACGTATGGAGCATTTAGTCATACATGTTCAAACAAGAAGTAACGATTAATTCAAGTAAAAATAAGTGGATTTGGAGAATATTACAGTGCTACAGTATTTAATAATTACTATTATATATTTTTCGAAGTATTTGCATTTGCTAGCAAAAGCTATCAGTGTTACGATGTAAAATGCGATGTAAAATGTATATCTCACATGAACTCTCTTTGTTGCTTTAAAGCAGCGCTGGCAACGACACGCTGGAGCGAAAGCCGCCGCCGCCGCCTCTACCGCCGGCGGATCGTATTATGTATAAACTTTTCATTATTTTACTTTCTCGCATAGTGCTTATGTAGAATATTTAAAACTAATTTTTCACACTTCCTTTATTTACGGGTTAAAGTGATATTTGAAGTATAGGAATGGCAGAAATTAAGACATAACATTACATAACGATAAGATAATATTGCGAGAAAACACGCGCTGTCGTAGCAGCTCTAGTTTGATATTGAAGCTCCCGATTGAATAACCGCGCCCCAGCTGATCTCTGTCAACTCGCCCTACGTTTTAATCGGAGTAAAAGATGACGCAGAAGCAGAGGCACATGAGTGGGGCCCGGCGTCAGCAGCAGGAGTGAGAGCCAGGGAAGAGCTTTGTACAACGAAGTTTCTTCGCAAGCGAAAATGCACTGTCAATGATTTTCAATGCTCATTGATAAGACGAAAGCAATTTTAGCCAACTTTCGTGGAAAATCATTTGAATAGAAAATAATATAATTTTCGAGCTCGCTATATAGCAACACGACCAACGAGCGACCCCTCGTATGCACGTATACTACTTAAGTAGATAAAGTAAAGTAGATGCACCGCAAAGTAGTAATTTTTCAACAGAAAAACTGCTATTTGTGTCCCTCATATCGGCAATGTGCATAACTCTTGTAGGTAGATGTAATAAATTACTTTCTCTAAATGTGTAGTAAGAATGTGTGTAGTGCATTGTGTAGTAAGAAGCAACGTTTTGTGGGTGTTTGGTGCCGAAAAATTGGTTTACGTCAAAATTCCTGATTCTCCACAATTTTAGTGTCTAAAGCGTTCACTGGATTTTTTCCAAACTTATCTGACCTCCCTCAAAGACCTGCGTATTTGCAACGAATCTTTTAGTTTAGGGGGAACATTTTCAAAATTTTCTCAAATACGGCTTCAAAATTATGTATTATTTTTTTCTTGAATAGAACACCAGTAAGGTTAGAGACTATGTTTTACAGAAAAATGTTTCTG
This sequence comes from Gryllus bimaculatus, assembly GCA_017312745.1. Taxonomy (NCBI): domain Eukaryota; kingdom Metazoa; phylum Arthropoda; class Insecta; order Orthoptera; family Gryllidae; genus Gryllus; species Gryllus bimaculatus. The sequence continues at coordinate 585,130 of BOPP01000302.1, read as the reverse complement.
TAAAAAAGACAATGGAAACTGTTTCTATGTATAATTAAAATAAACAACGATTGAACAAAATACAGATTACATTTATATAATATTTTTACATTTTCATATAGCTTTTTATCTTTTGATAATTATATGCTCGTAGCTATTTGTTGACCCTTGTTTCCAAATTTGTTGATCTTTACATTTTGCGCTGTGCTTTTGCAATTAATATATTTGACAAAATCTATGGAGCGTCGAAATGTGTTGGGCGTAGTTTCATGTTTTGGACGTAGTTCCATTCGAATATTTTTTTGCAAATTTTATAATATTTACCTGTTAGTGTAAAAGTTTGTGACACGTTGATTTTTGTATTGGGTATTAGGGACTAAAGTGGTAGCTTGTGCACCTTATACCTCATTCGACTAAAAAATTCATGTTATTCATGTCCTAGACATGCACCTATTGTACACAAGATTATGTTATCTACGACAAGAATATAGACATTGATTTATGGACGTACAATTTTGTAATAATAAGATATGTTTTATATTTTACGCACTTACTTTTTATAAAAGATATAATTCGTGTGATGCTTCATCGATGACATCTTTTATTTCATAAGATTAATTTTGTTTTTCTGTATGTCTATGAAATTAACTTCTTAATAGTGTACTTAATTTTGAATATTTGTTGCAGTCTTGCGCAGATGTTCATCTACGCGAGTCAAATAGGATCGAACTAAGCCAAGTTAACATTAAATTAATTTAAAAAATAACTCCATCCAAAAAACGGAAACTATTGATGAAATAAATTAAAACCAAGAAGCGTAATTCAATATTTACATGGAATTTTTATATACGTAATGGAATGAAACATTTAGTCGAACGATGACCAAAGATTAATTACCTCTTAATTCTTGATTTGTAAACTTCTCTTCGATTGGTACATTTGTACTATAATAATTATTGTGTCATAAACTGTATGCAACGGGCTGCAACAATCTACTACGAGAATTATATAATTGGAGTAATAAAACACAATTGCTAGTTCAAATAGTATTATAATGTTACGTAACCGATACCAATGAGACAGATAACGAGAATGATGTTGCACCATAAGTTTTCCGCGTTGCAGGATTGATGAGAGACGTCAGTAAAGGGTAGAAGCTTGGTGTAATGAATTCGTGTGGTCACAAATGTACTCTCTCTGAGCAGGAGTGACAGTGAGTGGAAGGCAGCAGCGGTCACTCCAAGGTCGGGAGCGAGGAGCAGCAGTCAGCTGAGAGGGAAGTGCCGAGCGGAATGGGGTTCATGTGACAGGAGCGGTCCCTCCACTTTCAGAGGCGGCACGGGCAACGCAGTTGGACGGCGGAGAGCGGACGGCGCGGCGGAGGAGGGGACAGTGGGTGACCAGATCCTCAGCGTTGATAAGGAGGACATTTGGTGAAAAAAGGGGAGGGTACATAATATTCTCAATAACAACGTAATACGAAAGTTATAATACGAACGCAGTTTACTTGATTACTACGTGAGGATAATCACCGCACCATTCAAAATTCATTGCAGCAGCGATACAGAAAGAACATCGCGATATAGTCGTTAACATGCATGATACGAAAACATTAGCGTTCGTGTTCAAATCCTAAACCGAGTAAATACTTTTTTTCAACCTTATATAAGATATGTAATGTTTTGTCGAAACTGTGGGGCTTTATTTAAAGTGAAGACAATTTTTCAAGAGATAGCTGCAGTATGCAAATTGATACTAATAACTAGTACAATTAATAGGAGAAAGTATGTGCTGTTGTATGACCACTAATTGTCGACTATTTTTGAGACGTTTTTTGCGTTTGTCGTGGACTCGCAAAAAAAAAAAATGCTTAAGCTGTTGTAATACTCAGCTCTTCTCACCCTGTCCGGAAGTCTCGCCCAGATCTCTTGGTTTACGGCCAGTGTATTTTGCCACAATTCTATCGAGACGACCAATGCTGAAACAGATTCTTGGGACTGTGTATTCGATACTCTGTCATCATATTATTATCATTTACTGCGCGGAGCTCAATTACTGTCGACCATACTTGCCTATAAATAGAATAATGACATCAGAAAATTAATAAAACTTCGTTTAATTTGTTTCTGCATTTTTGAAAGAAATATGGTGGAATGATATTTTGTCTCGATTCTACACTCAAGAAATGAATATTAACTGGTAAGGTTCCAGACCCTACAGTCCTGGGGGGCTGGGCCCAACATCTTGGGAAGAGGGGAGCGTGCCATAAAGTTCGTTCTTTCATTGACTTTGGATCTTCAGGAAACATCGTCTATTAGAGAAGAATAGAAAACCAATCAACAATTTTCCAAAGAGAAATTCAAAAACGTAAGAGTACCAATTTATATGTTAAGACGATGGAAACTAAGAAAATATTTTTTTACGGAATGTACCTGAGAATCGTATTTCTTAGACTTGTGCTATCGCTTCGAAAAATAAAATAAAATCAAATATATTTAAACTAATTTTCTTTGTGTGATAATGTTTTCAGAAATGTCAACTTAGAAATTACTTTTAATTTGGAATTCGAGTGCTTAAAAATAATGTATTATTGAAGAAATTTTTAAATTTATTTTTTAAATCGAAGTGTAATGACAAATAATAGAAGTGTGAAAAAGACACCCGTAAGCAGACCAGTTTTGTGTTACCTATAAACAGATAACACCTAAACAGCTTTTTATAACTTAGTAGAGGTGGGTGGGATTATGTTTCAGGAAACTACTTGTTTTGAACATTTTGTTATTTGGGATCAGAATCATTGTTCACATCGTTTTACTTAATTTGGTTTGAGGCCTCTTTGCCCCGTTAGATCCTTTCGAATTGTGAAGCCTGCTGAACTGAAATTTTACTAAATAGAGGCCATCCATACACAGACTGTGATTTGCAACGGAAACGGAAAAATGTTAAATATGGCCTTACAGATGGTAAAGGTTTGGAAAACTGTTGAACCGGTAGGAAGTATTGTACCTCTGTGCAGTTTCGCAATGCGTATATGGTACCATTTTGAATTGTAAGGAGATTAATTTATCCCCATTAGTTGAAACTGGGCATCAGTCGGAAACCGGTCATGATTGTGAGGTAAGGCAAATATCAAGAAGAAGCATCGAATAGTCTAAAAACAAAGGCGATGATTGCCAAACCATATGATAGTCTTGGAAGACAAGTAAGTTTACCATAATGTTTTCACGTAGAAGCAAGTTGAATAAGCTGTTATAAAGGTTTGCGAGACATCTTGATTACTTCGAGAAATAGGATGTGTCTTTTTTGAGATAAAAAGAGTTTTTATCCTTTTGCCATTAAGGTAAATAGATGAACTTATCTCAAAGATGTTTTGGGATCACAAAAGTTTGAGTTATTGAATATTATGTCGTCTGTATTATAATATTTAAGATCGGTATTAGTTGAGAGTAACTTAAAGATACGAATCGGTGACACTACAGCTTCTTTCTATGTCAAAACCGTCGACAAACTGTTGAATATAACGGGAAGGGGTACTCCTAATCAACCATATTTAACATTTTTACTTTCTCCCTACTCACTGGTATTACAGCGCACTGGTAAAGAAAAAGTGGATAAAACCAGTTGCTGCATTTAGAAAAAAGAACTATCGAGTGGCGTAGCCAGAATCCCTTTGTGGGCCCTTGATACCGAAAAATCGAATGACGGCAAAACGTTTGTATGGCCGTCTGTCTGCCTGGCCGTCCGTCCGTCTGTGAACAACACTAGTGGTCAAATCATTCAGCCGATTTTCTCCAAAATTGATATTCCCCTAACGATCTGGCAGATGTCGCGGCCACTTGAATTTGAAGCCGAAATTTTAATTTTGGACATGAAGCCCCTGGTACATTTTCAAAATTCTCAAAAAAATTACTCGATCATTTTTTATTAAAATGTGTTCTTGGATAGTGTGAAGGACGTTTAAGAGAACGGTGGAGGTCTCATGTTCGTTGAAAACCCTGATTTTTCGTAAATTTCAAAAGTTAAAACCTTTTTCGATATCTTTCTACAACTAAAATATTAAAGATAGAAATTTTTTACCATGATAACATTTTTCCTTAAAGATAGTCTATGAAATAGTCATGTACAATTTTTCGAAAAGTTGAGTACTTTTTGTGTAATTTTGCGTGAAAATACGGGCGAGAAAGTCGCTGTTTTAACATCACCTGTTCTGTGTTTAAGCGTGGTAATACATGACGTTAACGGAATCAAGTTTTCACATTTTGGCACATTCGGTCTAATAATGACTGCCATGAATAATGACTACCACCCATGTATACAGGATGAATACAGCATGTTGCAGGTAATGCACTCCGTTGAAAAGATTGAAAATTCTCTGGCCAGATCATGTTCCAATTCCCTCAAAAGCGATACCACTGCTAAGGCGAGCTGCTCGTCCTTGTGTTATCTCATGAGGCAAGTGGCCGCGATAGTTGACAAAACAACATTAAGTACTCGTAACTACGTGTATTCTGCTGATCGGTTTTGGAAAGGAGTTGACCGACATACTTCCCACATATGTTTCTTAGGGGAGCATCACGGCCATGATTGTACGTATTCGAAATGATGTGTGAAATTAACTACTCTCTCTAAATGATTCACTCTTCTTGTTCATGTATTTATTGTGAGTTTCACATAGAAACAAAAGATGCATTTTTGGAGAAAAAGAAAAAATAATTCCGATGAATATAACACTCATGAAATTAAAAGGAATAGTGTTTAAGAATGCAAACGACATTAACAAATCAGTGCAGAGGTTCACAAAAATATATATAAGTTCTCTTTATTGACTTTAATTACCTCTTCCTTCTTAGTGATCAATCATAAGCAGCGATTCATCTATCTTAAGAGGAGGTATGTATCGAGCCCTAGCTCGATGTAAAATAAAGCGCGCTTTCTCATAGTCTCGTTCAATCAGATCTAAATAAAATGGCGAAAATATTTAGTAGAATAAAATAGACGATATTATTCGGCAAGTTACTCCGGAAAATACCGTTAAAAGTCAAAAATGTGTTTTTAAACAGCTTGAAAAATTTTGAAACGACTAAAGCTGTATATTAGGAAAAGATTCACTAAGTCAAAAAATTGCGTACATTTTGAAGGAAATGAAATCAAATAAACCTATATATGCCGTGATTTCGTTACGTGCATTTCTTGCAATTCGCAATTCGTTTTCAATTTTGGTAGTTGTATGTTTAATAAGTTAATAATGAAATCAAATACACCTATATATTTCGTGTTTTATATAAGTGCCATTTCTATTTATTCATATTTGTACTGCATTAATCCTTACTTTTAGAGTATAAACTGGAACTTTTTTTTGGAAAGTTTAGACATTTTCATAGGTAATATCACGAGTGCTTTAGATATTGTCGATAAATCTCCGACTCGCGAAGCGAGGAGGGGATATATCTGAGAATTTCCCAAGAATTTTGTATGTATAGCTAAATCCTATTGCTTTTAATTTCACGAGTGGAATACTCGGATAAATCTCGCGGTGACTCGGGGATTTATCGTCAATTCGTGGAATTACGTATGATAATATACTAATGGTTCTTTACGATACTACAGAACTATATAGATTTTGATTACTGAGAGCCTAAAGGAAAGCGGATAGTGGGCCTCTGACCTAATTTCATCACTAACTCTGATTTAGCAGAATTAGCACAAATTAACCACGTTGAAAAACTGCTGGTGCCTGATTCTGGCTTCACCTGCTAGTCGACGAAATGGCTAGATGCTCTAGCAGAGCAAGAATCGAAACGAAGGATCGTGGCAAGCAGTGAAGCAAAATAAGCGAACTATTCGTTTTCCTTCTGGCTAGATTAACTAACCAACTTTTTTAACATATACCTACTCATTACTTTCAGCGGCAGATACCCGAGGGTAATTCCAGTACGTGGAACATCTATCCACATCATCTACAGCGTTTGAGGCAAAATCCAGGACTTTGAATAACTATAGTGTGGATAGTCCTATATATGAGTTAGGTTAATATTTACACAAAACTCCATCAAACATTTGCTTACTATTCGTAATTGATAGTTTATCTCCCTTTACATTTCCATCCTTTAGAGTTCGACACATGTTCGTTAAATAGAAAAGGCCCAAATCTGGCGTGGAATGGCAATCAATGAATGACTTGAGGATGCCTCTCTTGAGTCGACGAGGATTTGTTGCTTAGCTCCACTGAGTTGCATTTATTTCTAAAATCTAGCCCACTAAAATATTCGTCCCCGGCTCGATATTCCGGAAATATGAATGGCCGTGGCGGACCGGCTGCGATGTGAAAGGTTCAAGGCGGCCTGGGAGGCGAGAGCGTGACGGGAGGCCGGGCTGGGGGATGGTGGAGGGGCGGGAGGGCGCGCGTGCGCCGGGTGGCGAGCAGCGCTGTGCCTGCAGCCAGCGTATCGAGCCCCGGGCCGGGGATCGATAGGGCCACCGGCTGCGCGCGTCACACTGTCCAGCTGAGACGGCCCGCCGCGCGCGCGGCGAACAATAACGGCGCGAAAGGCTGCCGCGCGGCGTCACGGACGTCGCAGGGGCGCCTAACGCGCGCTCTTCTACCTCCCCGCGTCGCACGCCGTGTCACGCCTCGCGACCCCGAGGAGCGCAGGTCAAGGACAGATGAGCGACTGTCTTCCTCGACTATTTACTCTGCGATCGATTCTTTTCCATTGACGTCTTTCTCGACATCAGTGCAGGCAGAAATGTGTTCGAGCAGATTTCTTTACTCGAGGTTGCGAAGGCGAATCGCGTCTTGTCCTGAATATTTCACGCTGGATGTTCCTAGATATTTGATATCTAGGCTGTTTTGTTGAGAGTAAAATGTTTTTTTCTGTAGGCTGTGTTCTTCACAGAAGCTACGAAAAGCGCATACAGAAATTTGAAGAAAATTTCAATTATTACTTCATTTTAAATATGTTACAGAATGAAATAAATACATATTTACAGGTTTTTTATTCAGTGGTTGCAGCAGATATCTCGTAGTAGTTCACATCGAAATTAGAATCAAGAGATAAATCAAGAGAAAATTGTGTGCGTATTAATGAAATTTTTAACTCACGCCAAAACCAAAGCGCCGAGCACAGTGGATAGGGTGTAGCGCGCTGACTGAATTCGGGGGACCCGGGGCTTTCGTCGCTGTTCGGGGCTTTCGCTCCGGGGCGTTCCATTCCATCTACTCTAACCGGAGCTTTCGTGGTTTCCGTCGGTCATCCAGGCGAATGCTGGGATGGGTCTACTGGAAGGCCACGACTGCGAAACCTGTGTCATTAGCCGAATTCGTCAACTACGTGAAGTCACGAAGATTAAGCAAATTCAAAACATCACGGGTTCCTCGTTGGATGTCAGTCGAGGAACCTCGGGATATAATGGCACCGAAGCCAATTGCCCTCTACGTGACATATAATGGCTAAATACAAAACAAATACAAACACCAAATCTATTGTTACTGTTACTATCACCACTGACTACTACGGTAAGTAATTTATTACATATATAAACAAGTTTTATCCACGGTTTCGATACAAGAATCCCAAAATAAATGAATCGTGTGGCCCCAATTAACTTTTTTCTGCGGCATTACTTTCTCTTTTCTACGTAAGTACGTAAACAAGTACACACCGGGTCGCCATAAAATGTGTTGGTATTGGAACGACATCTGGCGGCACAATTCTGTAGTTTACGCGGTGCGCAATTCGGCTTCGCAGTTTGACTGAGGCGAGAAGGGGCGGCGATCGCCCTTGCGCGTTTGTGCAGGGAGGCGGCGGAACTCGAGAGCTGCTCAGGCAGGAGGATTAAATATACCTGGCCGCGACGCGCGCTAGAGATGCATATCATTGGTGTTTAGGGAAAAGATATGGGAGCTTAATTGGAAAGGTACTGTCAGGTTCAACCAAATCCATTATCAATTAGTAAAATGAACCAAAGATACAGATTTACTACAAAGATCATATGTCGAAGTACAACATTTTTTTGTAAACACAAATAAATGAGGAAAGGATATAAAATATAATGCAAGTACAACCGACAGGGAAAGACAAACCTAAAGAGATATTCCGAGCTTCCTGCTTCCGGGGCAAAGAAAGGGGTTAGTTTCGTTAACGTATGTGCGATTTCTGGGAACACAGTGATCCTAATATTCGGTACATACGTTGTTGGATTCCGAGAACGCAGAGTACCTCAACGATTATTACAAGCATCAGAGGAATTAAATTCGGTTCCTTCGCGGCACGTGGTAGCCAAGGACAAAAATAGCAAAAAACACCGATCAGAACAAGCAAATACTCTCGTAAAAAACCCGCAACGAACTGAATATTTTAACAAGAACAGCTATCATTATCGCATTAATATAGAAAAGTACATGCAGATACACAGTTCAATAGTTCGCCGTCCCACAACGCAACACGTGAAAAGCAAATATTTAATGACGTACGTTTTCTTCCTAGAAGTCTTCCTGTCGCGTGACGACAGCTGTGTTGTAAGCAGTGACGCACTGGGTAAGAGAATTCATTCCGCACGCACAGTATAAGAAGAATATAGTCGGATAACACATTCTTTCTGAGAGAAGATGTTTCCAAATCAATTAGAGATAATCAAGAAGCAATTAAAAATTCTCAGCACATAAGACATTTATTTTCCATTGGTTAATGTACAGCAAATTGTGTGCTCGAAATTTTATCACTACAGACCATCATACTGGTTTCTAAATTTGAGCAAACAACTACAATAAAATATTTGTAGTTTGCTTTCAGAATTGAAACTATTTCATTGGTTTTTGGAGTTTTTTTTTGAATGCAACGAAACCGTAGACACTTCTCACGTGGCCAACTCAACATAGATTTATTTCAATTTCTGTGCACATTAGAAATAATTAATAAAGATCTTATATAATAAACATACATTCTCGGATTATTTGCAACTTCTTCAAAATAATCAAAGAAATATTTCGAAATCGCCGATAATAGGACTTGCGCCATTCTTATAAGCGTACATTCTAGAAAAAATAAAGAAAACTTTGAAGCCGTTATGAGGTTAATGTTCATAAATTGCCTTTACTTTAAGCATAAATTGCGCGAAAACTATGCGTATTTTCAAAATAAAAAAACTGATTAAAATATGTAATAACCAATACTGGAGATTTGCAATATTCATTTTTGGAAATTTTTGAAAGTACACAAATTTTTCTAATAACGGGACTATTTTTATTAGCGTTCTTTACTCTACTAGAGGAATAAAAAAATTGGAGTCGTTTTTTGAGAAAGTAATTGTTTAAAAAATTTCTACAACATTTCTTCACGCGAAAACGATTTAAATTATACATTGTCTTATTTAATGATTTGTCTTTGAAGAATAGATTTTATTAAGAAAAACATTCATATTCAATATCGTTGTTGCAGAAAGATGACGAAAACATAGTTAAAATTTTGCAATTTTGGAAAAATCACAGATTTCAAGAAACATGAGACATGCCACATTTTTTACGCGTCATTTGCTGTATCTGAGGAAAAAGCTTCAAGAATTTGAAGCAATTTTTGAGATAATTTTAAAATGTTATTAAATCTTTGTGAGAAGTGAGTCGCCCAAATCGAGCTGGGAATATCAATTTTGTAGAAAATTGTCTGAATGGTTTAGGTTCCACAGACGGACAAATAGAGGACAGACGACGAAGGAAGACGTTTCGCCATTAACCAATATTTTCATGTATCAAGGATCCACAAAACATTGATTCAGACTTCACAACGTGTTGTAAGATGCAATTTAATACATGTAGCAAAATGATTTACCCCCTTTTTTATATCACGGCTAAGCAACACGAGTGTTTTCTGTCACAAAATTGCCAGTTTCCGCCGCAGCATTACAATAATTTATCTTCACTACTACGCAAGCACGTAGTTGGCGAGAAAATAAAAGTTACGGCTCAAGGTACAATTCGGAATGTCCGGAAACAAATTTTTTTCTTCAAAGTTTATAATAACTACTTTATTGCTTACAGACATTATTTACCGTTGTAGAGTTTTATTTGCCGTTACAGAGAACACTACCATACCCTCAAAAATATTCTGGCATAACACTTGTATCTTTTTAAAAGATATTGAAGTGTGTTAGTTGCGTGTTTGAAAAATCCTTGTTGGACCAGATCTCCGCCGTCAGGATACTTATGTTGAAATTTTACGCTTTATGATACTAGGTGTCTCTCAGTACATTTAATTTAAAATGAATACCTCATACGCCTGATAGTAAAGGTACTTTTCACTTGCAAAAAATATTTTTGTCATACAATTGCGTAAGTAAACAACTTTGGGAACGCCGGTTATGGTATGTTAAATATGATTAATAATGTTTTAAATTTCTAAATAGCAAGATGTAAATGTTACAGCATGGAATTTGATATTGATGTTGTAGGAGTATTCAGTATATTTTTTCAATTTAAAAATGATATGAACGATAATTACACATAGGAATAACTTCTCCACTTTTGAAAATATCTAAATATTAGGAACATGTTACTAAGGTTGTAAAAGTCTTGTAAAATTTCGTAGCTACACAACCATGAATCTCACAGTCAAAAACTCTATTCGTTCATGACCTCGTTTTGGCGAGTTCACAAAGAAAATCAATACTACGAGAAAGACCCAGAAGGTAGCATGAATGACCTAACGGAACCGCGATGAGTGCGTAATGAAGAAAGTACTTTAGAACACAAAAGAACGACCCTATTTCTACGCGACCCTCTCCTAAAACTTAAATTAACTTTGTGGCTCTGAATGAATGAATGAACAGTTTTCACTTCCCACTGGCGTGATGCAACTGCGGAAGGCGAGGCCAAAAATAGTTGGAACTCACGAAGCTCTCTTCATGACTAAAATTGTCTCTAAAACTTGGAAGACGTAAGAGTGTATATTTATACGGCGAAGTTCAAGAATCATATCATGTAGGAACATGTAAGCACATGCACAGTATTTTCCATTTTAATGGAAATGCGCAGGAATTGAAACTTTTTTAACATCTGATAGAATTGACCGGTATTGCCGTGCACTCTCTCAACTGTTGCACTTTTGTGGCCAGAGTTTCGTTCTCAACGTCATATACAGAACTCTGCACCGGCCGTTCGCTGATTCATGGCGCACGTGGTTCATAAAACATAACATTACAGTTATTTTGCCACTTTCTCATACGAAAGATTGTTTTTCTTTTAAATTTATTTAAGAGAAATTTGATGAGGGTGCTTCTATTGTGCTCCAGCTGTTCAAAGAGATAAGTACCCTTGTGGAAGGACACATGCGAAGGATAGAAAGGAATTACAAATATCCTGGATAAGATTCGCAAGCGACATTGACTAATACAAAAAGTATATAACTACGGGAATAACAAAGATAAAGATTAAAAATTGAAATTAGCATAAATTTAAAGAAATTCCATGTTAAAGTTATAAGAAGAAAGAAACTATATAAAGGATAATAATGAGAGGCAAACTTCAGACAAGAAGTTTCGGAACCTGCAACTTAATCTCTAGCATGTCCACGGCGCCGAGCACGTCCGGTTTGTGCAAATATCGGCAAAAGGAGGAAAATCCCTGTTATGGTGCTCTAAATCGCTCGAATCATCTATACTTTCAGGTACGCATAACTGGAGGAATAAAATGATTAAATTAATCCACCCTAGGCCGGTACCAGAACCTGTAAACAGAAAAACAAATAACGAGCAGGGCCTCCAGTATCCCATTTGGTTATCAGCGGATTAAATATTTTTGGCTTAATTTGAGAACTCATTATCAATAATTTGGTATCCCGAATCATTTGGAAAAGTCAAATATTTTTATATATAAACGTAAACATAATTATCATTACATTATACATTATTAAACGTAATCATAATTTAAGTAAAGAAGCGATCATCTTTTTTAATAGCAAAAGAAGAAAAGATGGCAAGGAGTTGAAGATAGCTCACATTTTCTTTTATTCTAACCAAAACAAGAGTGATAAAAGGGGATCACAAATTACTGGTATATTCCGACCTGGTGGAAGACGAAAAATTATTTTAGTACTTTAGGATGTCTCAAACGATGTTTTCGATAAATTTCGCTAAATTTGATATTTTGAAAAATATACTTTGTGAATAAATATTTGGGAAATATTGTAATTGTGTATAATTAAATTAAACACAGGAACATAGTCATAATTTCATTACTTCATTTAGAAACGGAAGAAAATAATTGGCACAAATAAGCTGCAATAAATTATACAAATACAGACATATACGATTTACGATTTACATTTATTAATGAACGAATGTATTATTTCAAAATATGGCATAATTTATTCACCGTCCCATCTAACACGTTTCACTACTACGTCACAACTTCTTATAAATATCTAGTATTTTAAATTTGGGAATGTTACTCCTTGATTCAGAAAGTTTAGCTAACCAACTAAATTACACTTCCTAACAAGGTAACACATTAAATAAAATTTTATATCACGTTGTACAACTCAGGATAATTCTGGATCAACTTAATTAAATTGGACATATTCATGTTCGTTCCACACTCTTCATATAACTTTGCAACTGAAAGGGTGGAAAGGCCGTCCCGATCCTGAAGCCATGGCGCGCCTGAATGTCCAGAAGAACTTTCCTTCGGACTTTTCGCAAGCGGCGGTAGGTGTTGATCGTCCCGCCGCGGCCGTGACGGTCCAATGCGCGCCCTTACGGGAAACTCTGGAATGAAGCTTTACAAAATCCCGTCCGTGCCGTACCGCCCAGTACGCAGTGGGCTCAAGTTGAGAGTCGCCTTGTGTGGGGCACCTGTACGCGATGGGCTCAAGTTGAGAGTCGCC
>BOPP01000302.1:555210-570364 GCA_017312745.1 Gryllus bimaculatus | reverse complement strand
GGGGGGGGGGGCGGCCTGCTGCGCCTCTCACGAACACACAACTCCGCTCTTTCTTTAGACGGGGCTGCTTGGCGGACGTCGGCAATGCCTACGAGTCGCAAGTTTAAACTTCTCCAGCGAATTGCTCAGGGGCAACCACGGAGGCCATGCTCCCAGGAATCAGTTTAAACTAATTACTTTATGTACTCAAAATAACTATGGGTAGATTTCATCGAGTCCATTATTTCAAATAGTGAATATAGGAACTCGTGCATTTTTACTTCAATTTAAAACTTAAAAAATTTACTATTTTAAAAATATTTTGGGAGCATGAACTGAAATTAGCCCCTTTTTAAAGTATTTGCTGGAACCGACTCTAAAAATGTCCGTATTTAAAATATTCGCACAAATTTGGAATATTCCATATTTGACTACTCAATGTTTCCTTTTAGCCGATCCGGTGGCCGAGATCGCTAAGGCAGTAGTGCCGTAGCGAACTCGGACTGAAAGATCGCGGGTTCGAGTCCCGCCTCGGGCATTGTTGTATTGTGTTTCGTCCTTTCACCCCCTATCATCATCATTATCGTGTTAACCCACAATTACCATACCGTCACAAGCAATAGTGGTCGCTAATGACCTAGTAGTTGATGCGACCTTAAATAAAAAAAAAGTTTCCTTTTAAGAGATATTCTATGAATGATCGAGGTTGAGTTTGAAAATGAGTTATTTTCTCTTCTGTTAAATTAATATTCTAAACTCAAGTAGTTAATATAGGGAAATTTAATTTAAGACTCACCGCACCAAAAATTAAAAGCATGAAACGAAACGTCTATTTCTTCTCCACGAATGAAAACCTCTTAGGTATTCGTCAAGTTCAACGAACCTCCAGCTACAAAGATAACAGCAACATCCAGACACATTTACAAAACATAAGGGATGCTAAAACCGTGATATTTCATAACCATGCGTAGAAATAATAACATATATATATCGTTGTGCTGCTTAAGAGAAGTGTCTGTTAACCAGCGAATTTGGGGAAAAATGTTTTAACGACAATCAGGAATTCAATTACACTATTACATTATTTTATAAGCAAACACTCGTCCTTGAATCTTTATCCACCAATAATTTTGATTCTTCTATCATTATACCTGCGACAACAATATCTCTCATTCAATCTATTCAGCATTCATCGACAGAATGCTCGAAAAAGTTTCATTTGAGAATGTTTATGCATACGGCGATCGCACTGCAATTTGGGTAAGTAGTATTTACTTTTAGCATTAATATTTTCGACAAGATTTATTTGTATATCCGAAAATACTGTACAGATGACACTACTGAAGCTATAGAACCACTAAAATCGCAAAGTAATAATTGTCAAATACCTGTTTAATAACTTATTGATATCATCAAATTCGCAAATGAACACCGGTATACCCTAATATTCGCCGCGTCAACAGAACAGAAAAGTGAATTTAACAGAAAAGGGGGAAATAGAATAGCTTGGATTTGGAACAAATTTTGATTAACTCCATTTTTCATATTGGAATGGGAAAAGTATCCCAAACAAAATTACCAACATATCCATAACAATTGTATGTTGTTCGAAAAGGATACAGAGTGACAGATAGAAATGAAAATTAATTTATCAAATATTAATTCAATGTAACCGGTCGCAGGAAAGGCCGGATTGGCCGGCTGTGTTATTGGAATAGAAAGGAAAATACAAAACATATTACGAAAGCAACAGATTTAGTTAAAAACATTGGCTAAATAGATGTTGACCTGATACTTTTTGGAATACTGAGAGAAACTTATTTTGTCAAACGGTATGCAGTACCTCATTTTAAGAAACGCTAGTTTTAACGATGAGGTATTTATTAACAGTAAAATATACCTACACAAGTGCAAGTACACCATTATTCACTAAAAAGAGAAAAATGAAGACTAGTGCCAATTTGCATGATGTTTCAATGCCGTTTCCCCTTAGAGAAATGGCAACAAACATCATAAAGGCTTAGTTCGCAGCTCCTGTGGGAAAGTGACTCAGATAAATGTGAGATAACTAAATTACAATACAAATGCATGGCGGCTTTGTAAAAATGTGCGTTTTGTCAACCTTCTGCTGAAGCAAAATAAAACTCGCGTCCACGTACGAGTTAGAGGCCAACCTAACTTGGCGTCATCGGCAGCAGGAGTTAGAGGTACTACACTTCTATCAACTTACTATATATTTACGATCTTGGTTTTTGGACGTGCATTAATTATACGAAGCTATTGACATGTAAATGAAAACCAAATTAAAACAAGACGTTCCAAAAAAGTGTTCTACAAATTTTTGCAGATGCAGGAATCAGACCTGTACATAAAAAATGCACACACTACCGTGTTTCTTTCCATAGGATTGAAGCCTTAAATCTGAATTACTTTTGATTTTCTTTAAGTCGTCAAAAGCAACAAGTGTGAACATTTTTTTCAGGACATATCCATCTCTAGAAGTAAGTTCCATTGAAATTTTACTTTCTGGTATACGACACTAAATAGTAGTAGAGAGAAAGTTGTGTATTACTGCCGTAAAAAGTCAACAAAAAAACTATATTTGCTGTACCCTGATATTGAGAAAAGGGTTTTTTCCCTAACTTAGTTTATTACTTCTGTGCCGTTATGTAGGAACACTGGCTTCATTTGGAGTTGGTCCCGTTAAAAACACATGTTGCTCAAATCCGTAATTGTGTATATTCTGCGTAATAAATCAAGAACAGTTTAAAGTCTCGTTTACTTTCGTTCCATGTTTATAAAATATGTGAATATTTACCAATATTGAGTTGTTGCTAGGTCGTGTTCCCATAAGATATTTATTTGGAAATCATGAATACAAAAGTTTATAGCGCCCGTTTTAGAGACTATTTTAAATATTTGTAGTTCGTTTTTGTCTGCCTATTTTAGACTTTTAGTGCCTAATATCCGGAATATTTATAAATCATACAATTCTACACACTTGATCATGTATCTCTATTGCCAACCTATCAACCGCAAATTCCAGATATTGTACGTACATTGACCATACACAAACAGAAAATAAGAAATTACTGAATTAGGCGCGTTCCACATTCTCGGAAGCCTATTTACCGGCTAAGTGAGCTCAAAGCGACAAATGTTGCCACTATAGTGTCTCTGAGCGCGAGATTCTAGGGTCGAGTCCCAACGTAGGAGAGTTTCGACACTATACTTAGTTTTTTATTTCTCGGTGGACGAGAGCTTGTCTTCACCATGGAGTATCCCATGGCATTTTGCGTCTTTCTCGGTCGTGCCGCTAGATGTCGCATGATCGCGACCGTATTGAGCAGTACTGGCGATCATGCGATATCTAGCGACACGATCGAGAAAGACGCAAAATGCCGTGAGATATTCCATAATGATGACAGGCCCTCACGCGCCAAGAAATAAAAACCGAAGTAGAAATAGCTAGGATGATTTGGTCTCTGGAGGAGAATTCTAGCGAACGGCTGATCTCATTGGCAGATTTCTGTGGTTTCTCCGATCAATACCAGGCAAATACCGGAGCAGTACCTTAAATAACAGGTCACAGGGCGCAGCGATCTTTCCTTCCTCACCCTCGTCTCCATCTCTCCTTACACACAGAAACAATTCCTCTTGCATGCACTATCCTACTACACATGTCGGGAACATAGAGCTTGTCCCGTTTGGGGGTGATGCCTCGCTGGAGGGGATGCCTGGAAACACATGTCGGGAAACAAAACAGTCCATCACCATAATAAGAAAGAGGAATGTAAAAATTTTAACTACTATGCATATTAACGTCTACATATGTTTTAATATTTCTGTAATTGTGAAAAGTAACAAATTTCTTCCGATTTAAACCCTCAAAGGGAGTCGTGATTGTAAGAGGCATTAACCGGAATTTCGATTTCAAAAACGATACCACTTAAAAAATGGGGAGAAAAATTCAATTTACTTGAAAGTTCACTGAAATTGTAGCATTACTTTGGTGTTGCATTCTACTACTGACATTACATGCACATAGATATGCATCTTAAATAATTCTTAAACAATTAACATTTGTCAGGGCTCATAAAACAGGAAAACGTATATTTGATTGCGACAGTAAGTCGATTTCTTCACGTAAATACGGGTAATAGCCAAAATATGTTACTGATTAGCCTTTGTAAATAATTATTATTACACGGTAGCGAATACTTCTATATCAGTTCTTGCTCAAAACGCTCGTTGCTTCCCTTCATTCATAATTCAGTTTTATATGTTTAAGACTTCAGACACATCGCAGAGTTCAACAGACCGTGAACATATTGCACATGAAGATATACAGAGGCGTAAAGAGAGACAAACACAGGGACAAACAGACAGGCAAGCTGGCGGAGACAGACGGACGGACGGACACACGGATACACTGACGGACACACGGATACACTGACGGGCAAACGGAAGACAGACGGACAGCCAGACGGACGGTCAGCCGGACAGCTAACCAGCCAGCCAGCCAGCCAGCCAGCCAGCCAGCCAGCCAGACAGACAGACAGACAGACAGACAGCCAGACAGACAGATAGACGGACAGTCAGATGGACAGACAGACAGACAGACAGACGGACAGTCATATGGACAGACAGACGCATAGGCAGACGAACAGCAAGAGGAGCAGACAGCCAGACGGACAGCTGCACGGACAGACGGACGAACAGACTGACAGACACACGGACAGACAGACGGACGGACAGACACGGATAGCCAGACGGACAGACAGACAGCGGACAGACAGAGACAGGCGGTCAGGCAGACGGACAGACAGACGGACAGACAGACGGACAGACAGACGGACAGACGGACGGACAGACGGACGGACAGACGGACGGACAGACGGACAGACGGACAGACGGACGGACGGACGGACGGACGGACAGACGGACGGAAAGACGGACGGACAGACGGACGGACAGACGGACGGAAGGACGATTTTACTTTTTTCATCATTTTTATTCAATACTATGATAGTAATTTGAAGAATTTGAACATGAGCTTTGGTTAGATGATTAAATGTATCATGTTAAGCATGTAGATGAGTCATTCTTTCTTAAAGATGACAGAATGAATAATTCCAAGTGTAGCTCATATTACTAAAGCTGAAATATAAACTTAATATCCTTTGAGTATTAAATTAAATTACCGAGAAATTTGACAGTATGGTTACAATTAATTCAAGTATTTTAAAATATCAAAAAAGCTGCTGGTGCTGTAACAGAGCTCGTCCTTTCTCACAGCATAATACAATTTTATATTAATTATATTCACATCACTTCATTTTCTTTTAATATATCACTTTCTTTATTATATATTTAAGCACTACGATATAACCGACAACTTTCGTTCACATTTTCAAAAATACAAATCTCTTCAAATAATGCTAAAACGGATATTGTACATTTCGTTCAAGTGTAGTGGATAATTTTTAATTGCAGTCATACCTCCCCAAGTTATGCACAAACTAATTAAACAAATTTTCTTCTAGTGTGAATTATTTCTTGTAAAATACTTACGTACGTGCAATGAAATAACCACTCTCATATAATTTCAGTGTATCACTAAGTATGGAATCTTTCCGTATGTTTTTGAACCACCAAAGTTAAAACCACTCTTCATAGAAGATGAAAACAATATTCAAAATTATCGTTCTATTTGTATGTTTCTACATAAAGTTTTTTTATCTATATGTCAAACGCATTTTATGTCCTTGAAACTCGTCTTTTAATTTTTTTATTATACTACAGTCAAAACATTTCGCTCCTGAAATATATTTGTAGTTAGTGTAATATGCATTTCCATGAGTCCTGGCCACGAGCGGTATCCAGGGCGTCGTGGTCGGCGAAAGGCTCTGGGAATCGCAAGGGCCACTTCCGCCCCATCCCTTGTGCGGGCGGCCCGGTGCGCCGCAGTTATCCCGATGACTTGTGGAGCAATTCGAGAAGTAGTCCCTAAGTTACCGAATAAGCAGAGGAGAGTGAAAGGGGGAGAGATCGACAAGTTATAGGAAAATATCGTCTACCCTGCGAAAATATGGGGGCATATCAAGATTCTAAATAACATTCACCACGTCTGGGCGAAAAGACTTCGATTTTCTACACGTTCGGCACTACATATCTCTGTGAATAACTCTTTAGTAATAACATTTTAAACTCCATAACGTGTGGTATCCATCATATAATCTTCCACGAAAAAAAGCAAACAAATCCATTTACCAATGCAATAAAAGTTAAAAATTATTAAATCAACTTATTATTAATACTTCGAGTTACCAAAATTGCTCTTTAGAATTCCAAAAATCCAGTATGGAAGTATGGAAGAGAACAAAATATAATAATTAGAACTGGTTGCTACTATGGGCAAGAAACACGGAAAATAACATCTGCCTTTGAGAAATAAAGAAACGAACGAGAACTCTTAAAATTGAGGTCACTGAGGAGATTTGCAGTTTGTTCGTAGATTTCGTAGTTCGTCGTTTGTTCAGAAATTTGTAAAAGTTACTATTCTGAAAACGCTCTTGATTTTGTACGTCTTGCTCCTGGTGTAGCGGTATAGTGTCGCCGCCATTGGGGCTAGATAGGAGAGCAACAGGTTCAGGACTTCTTCCCCTTCACCTGACTTAACGTGTTTTCGCAACACAACGGCAACTGTTTGGACGTAACGTTTATATCTAACTTGAGGGATAATCATATTTTTGGTCAGATGATGTCCTTAACTTTTGATTTAAACACTCGCATGAACAATGTTCCCCCCCCCAAAAAGTTTAATCTATTCCATAAGTGAAAATAAAACCAATAGTGTTTAACTATAGATATAAAATGCCCTAATCAGGGTGCTGTATCTAAGAAAATTACCGCTTTTAGTATCCGATTTTTCGTACCGATTCGCCCTACTGGCCAATCATAAACTGTGATTCATCCGTCTGAGGAGGCGGTATGAATCGATCGCTGTGTCGGTGTGCAATAAACCGTGTATGTACTACAACATAAACTATTTTATTTTAACCTTTTTGTTATTTAAGGTCGCATCAACTACTAGGTCATCAGTGACCACTATTGCTCGTAACGGTATGGTAACTGCAAGGATTACACGATGATGATGATGATGATGATGATGATAATGAGGGGTGAAAGGACGAACACAACACAACACAACCAACCGAACCCGCGACCCTTCGGTCCGATATCGCTACAGTACTACTGCCTTAGCGATCTCGACCATCGGATCGCTTGTTATTTGAAATTGCTTTCAGTTATAAACAATGTTTTGCGCATTTTTGAACTCTGCTGGAAGTAATTTCATTCGTGGAATAGCCCTATTAAATACCATTCGTGCATCAGAAATTCTCAGATTAATACCCTCCTCGCTTTGAAAGTCGGGGATTTATCGACAGTTTCCAAAGCACTCATGGTATTACCTATGATAATTAAAGATTGTACACTTGCAAAAGTACAGAGCGACAAGCTATCGTGACACGTTTGACTCTTTTAACAGTTATTATACCTTATGTTAACATACATAATAATTTATTTCAAACCGACTACTATACAAGTCAAGTGTAAGTAAGCGACTATTATACAAATCAAGTACGTTCCATTAATCGTTCCTTCAAATGGTATGAACCATATTACTCATGTGACAGGATTGTCCATTTGAAAGGCAGTGAAATGGAATTTTTCAAAATGACCAGCATACACCGGCAGCGAAGTGGCCAACATTTCACAATATTGACAACACAAGATTCAAATTGCCGTACGTCCGTTGGCTCGATGGCACTTTTTCTCTTAAAAAGTATTAATTTTGTGAGAAGAAATTCTCAATTGCAGTCCATAGTTCCATCTTTTCATACACGAATGCGCAATTACGTCTAGTAGTTCCGCACGATACGGTTTCGCTCGAGCACCACGCAATTAACATAAAATTCGCCAGATGGCAGTCAATTATGGCAGGTTTTGCCCGGCCTCGCCGTTAGGAGCGGAAAGCGCTCTGCCGAGAAGACCGAACGTTTGACGCAGATTCCTTCTGAATTCGCCAGTTGGGGTACGATTCCAAGTGTAGAACACAAACTTGAAGAAAGTAGAGAGGAGTTGAAACGTCTAAACTAGGAGTACGAATGTGAATTAAATTAATGCCTTATTTTACGTTGTGAGACTCGAAAGGGCCCGCTTTTCCGTCTGATCAGGCAAATTGACGCCTGCACGCGCGCGGCGATGGTGTAACGGTTAGCGTATCGGACTGTTGTACCCAAGTTGGCGGGTTCGAACCCTCTCGAAGCCGTGGATTTTTAAGGGCGAAAAAATCCTTCGTACGCCTTTCTTCGGAGGGGAAGTAAAGCCGGCTGTCCCATGTTAGTAGATTT
This sequence comes from Gryllus bimaculatus, assembly GCA_017312745.1. Lineage (NCBI taxonomy): Eukaryota > Metazoa > Arthropoda > Insecta > Orthoptera > Gryllidae > Gryllus > Gryllus bimaculatus. Next base: position 561,968 of record BOPP01000302.1, on the reverse strand, counting down.
AGTTGCATGTAAAAGATCCTCAAGCGTAAATGACGCCTCTGAGCTAAATTCAAATAGCCTGTTTCTCCCCCCAAGAAATGCCTCCTTTCTCTGTTGGTGAAAGGAGCGTAGCGAAATTTGCGTGGTCAGACGGAAGACCAAGCTTCATGGCCTGAGTCTCGCCACGTAAAAAGGCATTAATTCAAATTTCGTACGCAGGTATCACTCGGGCGACTTAACAGGTGATTTGAATTTAGTTCAGAGGCTTCATTTAGGCTTGAGGATCTTTTATATGCAGTAAATTTACTAACATGGGATATCTGGCTTTACTTCCCCTCCGAAGGAAGGCGTACGAAGGATATTTTCGCCCTTAAATATCGACAGCTTTAATCGGGTTTGAATGCGAACTTGAGTATAACAGTTCGATACGCTAACCATTACACCACCGCTATGTAGATGTGAAAAAGCAAAAATGAAAAGTGCAGTTTACCTTAGGCTGGCGGAATTTATGTTCCTGCTACAAATTCAGCTAGAGAAAGAAATTTGTGTAGCTGGTAAATCTTATTTGTTTAGAAAAAGGGGCAATGTTGATTTGGCGAGATTTGGTGACATTATTCTGATCCATAATTTAAAAAAAATCTTTATAACAGTTATTAATTAAATACATTTTCATACAAATTCATTTTGCTTACTTTTAATTACAATAAATGGAATATTAGCGTAAATGGCTCCTTACGTTTACTGCTTACGTATATAGTTCTGCAACTCTATCGGACATAACATGTCCATACGCTTTCCTGAAATAGCGAAGCGAAACCGTCATAGGGCAATTGCTGTGACCTATGAATAAGCCCAGGACTCTCCAACGTACGGAGCTGGAAGATGAATCACGTGAGCGAGTGCGAACGAGCAAATGGAATGCCCTGCTGCACTCATCTGGTGTTTGTTTCTCTGAAAATATAAAAAAGTCTGCAAAAACGTTTAGTGAGTGGATTTGATGTACTATTTGATGTACTATTGTTTAATTTTATTTGAAGTGCAGTTATCCTCCCCAAATGTAATAGAAGCCATTGAACTCGCACCTTGGTGACAAAGATCTGTGTACTCACTCCCGACGAAGGCTGTTTTAGCGCCCACTGACACTTGAATGCTCTCAATAAGGAAAGAGTTCCTTCGTCTGGTGAGACTCCAGATTCATAATGCGTTTTCTTTTCTGTTGAAATCTCTACCCAAGTATGAAAGTTGAGACATAAGATTAAGATACATGCGCACAAATACGATCATTTCCAGTCGATTGCATGAATTATAATAAACACTTCGCGATAGTAGCGCAATAAACACTCCGAATTGATTCGATATTTTCTACATGACAGACAACACCTCCAAACCATCTCTGGAAATTTTAATAGCCGAATCACCATTTAAAACATACTTTCTCTGTGGCCAATGATATTGATTGATTGCCTATTTTTCTCGGTTCGTTTATTGATGTGGTTCTTAGTTTCGTAGGTGGGAATTTTAGGCACAAGAAAGTGATGATTTAGGCACTTAAAATAGGCAAAAATTATGAAATTAGGCACTAAGATTATGAAAAGTGACGTTTTAGGCACTTAAAAGTGGTGACGAAGTTATTAAATCAAGCAACTAAAAACATTGGACATGAAAAGTTATGTTTCTGGCATCTAAAACTGAACACAAAGTGATTAAATTAGAAAATTTTTATTATTCAGGAACTTCAAGTATTTTATATTTATAAGACTGACTACAAGCATATAATTTTATTCACTTTCACTCTTCTCATTATATTCATTGTTGCACACTATTCATTCTCAACTTGTCAACAGCACACCTGTCCCGGGAATGGGTGCAGTTGCCTCAGAAGTGCGTTCTTATCGGAAACAAGCGTGAAACATCTTCTTTGTATTGAAAATCTCTTTATGTTCGGTATGTTGGATGAGAGATTTTGGTACGTGAGCGATTGGGTATTCGATCAGTGAATATTCACGTTTTGGGAAATTTTGGAAAGTATTTGGTATAATGATTTCGGTATAACGAATTTAAAAAAATGAGTAATTAAAATATGATAATCCTTTACAATAACTTGCTTTAGGTAGTTTTAATAAAAATATAAAATAGGCATCAACAGCCCCTTTAGGACATTTTAGGCGTTTATTAGATGCTTACAGTAGATCTATTTTTCCACGATTCGTAAACATCTGCAATTATTGTCCACAACCTTCTAAAGGAACTAAATAGGCATTTGTTAAAAAATCTGAGGTCTAGTTATATTCCTAGAGGTGGCATTGTTTCTCTCAACTGGAAAGTGAGATCCGTCGCGTGTAGGTCGACGCCGGTTCTCACCCTACAGATGGGGAGGAACACCGCCGTCTCAAGGAGCATTCAATCCAATAACGGGATTGACAATGAAAGCAGTTAACGTGCCCGGAAACATTAATCAATTCCTTCAACTACCTCCACCAGCGGGGCATCGCCTCAGCGATGACAACTTGACTGGTCTCCCGCCATTTGTGCTAAGCGGTTCTGTGCATGCAAGTGTTAGTTTGTATGTCAAGAGGGAAAGTACTGGTCCTGCATTCGCCTGGGTGATGAAAGAAATCGCGAAAACTACCGATCAGACCAGCCGACTGCTAGCATTCTCCTACAGACAGCGGCTGATATCGACCTAGTTACTCAGCTCATATCGAAAATCCCCTACCGTCGGGACTCAATCCCTAGGACCTCCCGGTCAGGTTCACTACAGTAGTAAATTTATTTTTAGATTTATTTAGTCAAAAAAAACAGTAAAAACTGTATGTGACGAATAAGAGAGAAGATAATAATCTGCGCACGTTTTCTTGAGTTCCAGAATCCCTTCCCATCATGGTAAGTTGATGCATTTCGCTATCTCAGCCATGACACTGGGAAGGAAGTGAAAACGCCCCGCAATTTAGCGCTCGCTTGAACGAGTGATGGTAATCGACTTTGAGAGGACTACAACGTTTGTATTTAAAAGTATTACGAATACTAACATAAGAAAGTTCAATTTTTTCTTTGTGGAAATCCATAGATATGAAAATGCAGATATTATTTTATTTTGGTTTCATTCTATTTATATATTTTCCTCACCGTGTTTTACTCATCATTCTTTTACTTCCCAATGCCTTGTGCTTTGTATAAAAAGTCACAGAGAGTTAGTATTTTAAAAATTGTATTCAGCAGTTAATATTTAAATGACCTGTTATATATTTTAAAAATTACAATGTAGAATTTTGAAGTAATTCGTAGAATATTATTTCGCTTAAGTTCCTAGTCATATCCGCAACAATCTCACCCTAAGAGTGCTACAAGTTACGATCACTTTCTAGTATAATTGACATGTGAACTGGTAATTTAACACTCTAACAAAGCGTACACTCAACATACGCTGTTTTATAGTTATGTGGAGAAAGTTGTTTCACCTCAAGAATGGTAACATATAACAAAGGAGTGGAGATGATGACTCATCATTTGTTATATCTGTCTAATGCATCGGACGGCGATTAAGCCTTTATACGTCATAAATTGATATCATTGCATAATCGATATGAATATTGCCATCACGTAAAAAATAGTACAATATATAGAGGTTTCGTTACCTTTCTTTTTGCCTTATATTCTAGGCGGAAATGCCGACTTGATGGCCCGTATCTCACCCTACTCTATTACTCATTATTATTATTATTATTATTATTATTATTATTATTATTATTATTATTATTATTATTATTACTATTTTTATTATTAGCGTACAGGCCATATCTGACGCTACACGTTTTCTTACGAGGCCCAGTCGTACTCAATCCTGGAGAGATTTTAACGTGTCAGTATGGGGATCAGCTTTTCGGCTGTATCCCTTCGTAAGAGGTTGTTAAGTCATGAATGACGAATTATTAAGTGACAGGATGATGGGAGGTGGTTTTGAACTATCCCAGTATCCCAGTAAAGTGAGTGTTTAAAGAGTGGTGTGGATTAAATAGGTTATGTGGGGACGTTGTTGATGATTTATTCGTTTATAACGACTCAAAAGCCCGTGAACTAAATGCAACCCGCCACACAGTCAAGGATTAAGGTCTAGGGTTTAGCCACCATTGCATACAAGTTTTCTGCCCTAGCGATTGGGAAATATCAGCCGGAATTACTACTTGAATTTTGAACAAGTAAAACAAATTTATTCAAGATAGTGTCATGATGAAAACATGACGTTTTAACAATAGGATACTTGACAACTATGTCCAAACCCATACTCGTGATGAAGTCTTTCATCTATCACAATTTTGTACAGCTTGTAAAACGTGATTAACAATCACGTGGCCAGTAGTGTGTAATACGCGATAGCGAAGAACTCCACTAGTATGTAAATAAGTGGCAAAATACTATACCCGTAAACATTAATGAAAATGGAATTTCTTTGTGTGTCAATTCGATCAAAGGAAAGTACATTAATTAATTTCAATTAAAGATAGATTAATAATTATAAAGTGATAAGAAAATCAAGGCGTAGTAAGTCGTTCATAATTTTTTAGAACAAATATGTCATTTTTGGTTCTAAATGAGTCATTACTTGTGACGATAAAGGTGCCTTTTTTCAACTGTTATGTATCTACTCTGCGAGGTGTGATATAATACAGGAATTATGGACCGCATGCTTGCGACGACTGAATTAAGCTGAGAGTCAGCTCTGCCGGCAGAGAATAGGACCGGGAGATTCTAGAATCTGAGAAATGACGGTGTGACGGATTTTCGGCAAAAGCTGTATCTCTGGGTCGATTTCATCCGCTGTCTGAAGAAAAATTCTAGCGGCTGGTTTTTCTGTCCAATAGTTTAACGTGGTTTCTCCGAACAATTCTAGACGAATGCCGGTGCATTACCCTTGCAAACAGTCTAAGGATCGCACGCGATTTTTCCTACCTCTTTCTTGTCTTATCTTCCCCTCCCACACACACATTCCTCTAAAACAACGCCGAGAGCTTAGAACTTGTTCCGGTATGTGCGGTGCTCCGCTGGCGTTTGATAACGGAACGGGTAAACCCTCCGAAAGCACAGGAGTGGGTCGGCGTCGAATCTCACCATTCAGCGGGAGAACACCGCTACCTCCCACGAAAAGACATTCATTATACTAACCGGACCAATGGCCATATCAGTTGATGTGCCCTGAAAAATTAATCCTTATAATGCTCTTATGAAAGGGAATTAACGTCCGACCTCGGGTTAGTCCTCGGACGTATCTTGTCATTCTCAAGTTAATATTAGATGAATATTTGATGTGAAAATAAATCATCTCTTAGTGATTATGACAAACACAGTTTTGTTTACTTCGTCCTTTAACACAAGTATCTTAACCTTAGAAATACCAATTTATGTCTAATTAATAGTCAAAAAGACGTTCCTAACGAAACATTGTAATTGTTACATTACTAAAATAGAAAAAGTATATTATGTCTTCTCCACTGAAGTTAAATTTGCACAGTCAAGTAGGATGTGTGTGTGTGTGTGTGTGTGAGGGTGGGTATTATATTGAATTGTCCTCCATTGAAAATGAAACAGCATTGTGCTATGCGACCACAGACTATGAATTTGTTGTGACGGAACCTTGTTTTGTAATAATTACGTATTATCTGAAACATGTTTGTTTTTCTGTGCATTCAATAGTTCAACAAATACTCAAGCATATAAACCGACGAGTAATTTCAAAACGAAATTATATATATTTTATCGTTCCAATAAAGAGCTGCGAGAAAGGAGTCTCAATTTAGTCGGGGGGGGGGTTAAAAATAATTCTGATAATATAAAGCAAGTAAATAAATATTATTTAGTAAATGTGCCACGTGGCATATATTCGAGAACGTTTTATGCTCTCTTAAGACTTTTCAATCAATGAGACAAAACATCCATTTGTAAATTACTCGAAGAGGCTGTTAGGGTAATCATTAATTTCGTATTATATCCCACCTATATCCAACTGTGTGTATGTGTGTGTGCGTGTTTAGTCTTAAAATGTTGCATATACACAGAATCGGGAAAATGATCTTTTAAATTAGGTTTCAACTAGGTTTAAAATAATCAATCGTCCATTATAACGAATTGAATGTGATGTTTTTGAAATACGAAGAAGAAATGTGTTAACCTATCTAAATACGTTATTGAACTGGGCAATGGAATTTAAAGCACTAGCACTGTTTCGAAGCACGTTTGTTTTAAGATATAGACATTCTACGGATGCACATTCTACAGAGGCACGTTTTACCTAATGATGTATGTATTTGATTCAATAATTCGTTTTGTACTGGTTACAGAGAGAAGGTGATTACGGATAAACATTATGCAAGTCGAGGGGATCAGCGGCTCGCATGTTGCAGACGAGGGGGCGCTCTGCCCCTGTGCACTAGAGCCAAGAGGGAGCGCGGGCCGGGCCATCGGCGCTTACCTTCAGCGGAGGGGCCGGAGCCCTAGGCGGCTCTCGGCGCTCTTCGATCAGCAAGCCACCTGACGCGCCCGCGGCCGCCTCCCCCGAGGACACATCACGCCAAACCCCGCGCAGGGCGCAGCCAAGCTACGGCAGCGGCGGCGGCGTCAGCGACAGCGGCGCGCAGCCCTCGCGCAGCCCTCGCGCAGCCCTCGCGCAGCCCTCGCGCAGCTCTCGCGCAGCCTTCGCGCAGCCCTCACCAGCCCTCACGCAGCCCCCGCACAGCCCTCACGCAGCCCTCACGCGCAGCAGCGGGGCGACCTTCCACGCGCGCGCC
>BOPP01000302.1:544859-555188 GCA_017312745.1 Gryllus bimaculatus | reverse complement strand
ATGCCACCCCCCGCCCTTCGGGCCCTCGCCTCATCCTCAAAGGTGATCGGCTCTGGCAGAGGGGCGAAGGACAAATAAGCCCATGGGGCTTTTCAGCAAAAGGATTCGACAAATGAAGGGTAGTTATAATTCGCCGCTTCGATTAGCTCTCCTGCAATCGACTCGTGAGTCGGATCGTTATTCTCACTTTTCTTATCTTTCCAAGTGAGATGACGAAAAAACATATTTTTTCTCTTTTAATATTCACTATTCCTATTTATGTAGCGCTTGCGAACTCTCTCGTAACTGGACCAGAAGGACCAGAATGTATTTCGAAGGGTATTATATGATGACACAAATTTACAAAGGTATGCTACGGTAATCAATACATCCATTCCTGTATATTTCACAGCTAACATTATATGGTAAGGAATGCTAATACGTGAATTTCATTACAACCAAACGGAGGTGAGAGTTACAATCAATTGTTGCAAAGTTACTTGTGATTAATATTAATTCTCTATTTATAGTAATTAAATATTAATGTGAAGAAATAATTAAATCACCACGAAACAAATTACTTTAGTAACATTGATCACTAAAATAGAACAATTCTTGTAGAGTTGTAATGTTTTATTTATCCTTCAGGATTATAACTGTCATATTAATGTTTGTACAACGTAACGATTAGATTATTTTCGTGGTACTGTTCTGTTCATACATCGTCTTAACGCAACCAAAGAAAAGATCGTAAAGCCAACGTCGTACTTTAAGAATTTTTCACTTCGCCGTCCGTTAAGGCAAATGAGATGTAGCTAAAGATGGCAAACAAGCACTGCTACTCCAAGAAAATATTTTATGTTTGTATGATTTATTCTTACAAAAATATGGTTAATGAGAAATATAGAACGACACACGAACAATACAGAATAGGATAGTTATAAACATCGGGTATCACCTCGGTTTACGAACATACACCGGTCTCTGATTTGCCGTTTACCGACCTAACAACTTAAAAAAATATAACAAAGGATATGTATGAAACAGAAAGTGTCGGATCTCTTAGAAGTTAACTCAAAAACGGAAATCGAGTGTAAAGTGTTACGGTTATTTATTGAATGTGGTATTCTGCATTTCGTTCCAAATGTGTGGGTGATGTTTGAATGTTCAATTGAATTGTCTGAATGAGCCAAAATGTAAAAATTAATCACGTACCCAATGCTCAAAACGCGAATATTTTTCATATTGGAGGACATATACTCGTAAATATTTAATCGTCTATTGATAAAAGGAAAGTCATTTATCTTTTCGTAGAATTTCGTTCAATACTCACACATGTTTCGAATAATTTCATAATGCTGTTATTATTACAACGAACATGAGTAGAGGAAATTAATTTTAAGTCTCTGTCACACATTCACTCTACCACAATTTCGAGGTTTTAAAATGCATTTAAACATTCTTCTGTTAATGTTTTGAGGGTAGACGAAATACATTCCGATGAAGACAAAAATTTACCAATTTCTGCACTTCATTTCCGATTACTACAGTAGATGTGAGGTGGGCGACTCTTAGCATAGCATATAATAATAATAATAATAATAATAATAATAATAATAATAATAATAATAATAGACCCAGCAGAAATATAAAATCAAACAAGTATTATGTTTGCCGATGCAAATAGTTCTTTTTTCACAGAAGCGAACATTTGTAGTTTTCACCTATTGCCTAGTACACTCGTTGTTAACGTCATTCATTATTAAACTCTATGGAGGGAACAAAAATTTGATATTCTGGAGCACAAGAAAAACTACGCAAAACACACTTCTCCCCCATAAAACACATACAGTTTTACTATTTAATTTACGATAACTATTTTCAAAAAATACTTATTTCTTATTACCAACTACATCATCCTGCTTTACCATTACTCATCGACAAACGGATAGACAGACATGCTAACAGAGAGTGACAGTTTGAAAAACATGTTTTAATCGGGGTAAAGACCTTACAAAATGCGGATTTGACAGAATAACCTACAGAAAAAAACAGTTTTCGATATGAAGGACCTACAAGGCGTGTTTCTCTCAAAATATCGACACTTTTTACTTTCTCGCTACGGAGTAGAGGACGTTATGTAATGCTGCGCGAAAAATTGTTTTTTCGGTAGAACTCTTATTACAGGTACTGGTAAAAAAAGTGGATAAATCCAGTTGCTAAGTTAAAACAAAATCCTATACCGAGAAATCGAATGACGGCAAAACGTCTGTCTCTCGTCTATTTGTACGCCCGTCTGTGAACAGCGCTAGCGGCTAAACCGTTCAGCCGATTTTCTCCAAAATGGGTATTCCTTAATCGATTTTGCTGATGTTGCGGCTCCTTGAATTTTAAATTGATATTTTAATTTTGGGCTACTTTACACGAAGCTCCTAGGATATTTTCCAAATTTTCAAAAAAAAAAAAAAAATAGGCTCCATCGTTTGTTGCTCATGTTGCTCAACATGCTCTACATGTTGGTGTTGGATAGTATGAATGATGTTTAAGAGATAGGTGCAGGTCTCGTATTCGTTGAAATCCCTGGTTTTTCGAAAATTGAAAAGTTCAAAAATTTTCGGCGTCTTCCTACAACTACAATTATGAAGATAAAGGTTTTTTCCTTAATGAATTTTGTTCCTTACAGATAGATTTTAAATTAAGGGCACGTACAATTTTTCGAAAATTTGAGTACTTTTTGCGTAGTTTTGCGCGAAAATTCGGACGAAATTCGTGCCGTTTTAGTACTACTAGTTCCTGTAGCATTACACACTTGTATACATAATATAGGAGAAAGTAAAAAGCAATATAGCACGATGATTCAATTAACACTTCTGTATTCGTACAATAAGTGTATTAGTAACTTGTTACATTTAATTAAGCAATGTTATTTAATTTATACAATTCAAATATCATGGAATCATATTTGCATAAGATAATTTAAGGATGCTAGGAAATTTTCATGATCGTGAACTACAGACATTGGTCAAATTTGGAAAGAGAGAAAAACTCTCCGTACGTCACCTTCTAAAAAAAAAATATAAATAAACCATCCCGGAATCGTGAACTTTTAATTGGTCGATCAATGTGTCAATAAAAATTTAAGGTATTAATTAATCTGTCTTTTGAGCTTAAAAAGCACGTGATGTGTTTATTTATTTGTGGACTTAGACTATAAAGAGTGTATAGTACCGATATAGAACACAAATTATTTTATATAATTAAATTATAATTATATACATATTATATAATTATAAATTATATATAATTAAACACACGAATATTTTTCCAGAATAATTTTAAAATATATTTGCATTTACGTCGGGGAGAACATGGCGACTTAGAACTTAGACTAATTGATGTCCACATAAAGTTTTGGTTATTACAGATCTTTTGCTCCTCTATAGAATGTGCCTTGTTAGAGGAGTATGACGGGATGGAACTGGGAAGAAATATTGTGTTTTGATATACAATTATAAAGCAATTTATTGAACAAATATATGTGTTTGCTTAAATATTTTATGTCCTAAATATACCCTGATCTTATGGTTTCTACAATTGAATTTCTAATCAGTAATATAAACATTTTGATTTAACTTGAAGCTCAAAATATGGACGTCATGGATTTTTTAGAATATATTTGATATCACAAGTACCCAATTATTTCAAAAAATGATAATCGTTCTGAATAGATCGCAAGCATTATGAAACTCTCGTTGTGTTTCTGTACAATTTGCTCTTATTTCTAATTTGGTAGATTTTCGCGAAACTATGGTGTTTCTTACAAGGCTACATTCTAGGCAATTCCGTGGCATGAGCGTTGTGCACGGAGGAAACGCATGGGCGGATTTCTAAATCCTCCTATGGGAATACAAGTTTCACTTTAAAGTGAAACCTTGTAGGATCATACGCCTGCACCAGTATCTAATCATATGTGACCTCACCATCGAAGCGCACAGTAAGAAAAGTGATTTCCACAATTTTTCTAGCGAAACATTACGGGTATATGATGTTTCGTTTACGACTTTTCACGCGATGAGAAATTCACTAGCTGCGAAAGTATGTTCTATCAGTGCTCGCCGAGGATTATCACCCTTAAGACGCACTCCTCGCGTCAGTGCAAACTCGGTGCATGTGTACTGGCGACGAGAGAGACGGAGACAGAATAAATCGATTTCGTTGGTTGTAGCCCCATCTCGCTGTCCCCGTTTCGCCTCCTTTTCTCGTCGCACTCCCGGAACATGCACGAGGGCAGCCAGTTGTGGCGAAACAAAGCGAGGCGAGCCTCCCGTTGGGGAAGGACGGGGAGGCGCAGCGGAGGCGAAGCAGAGGCGGCGGGGAAGGCGCCGTGAAAGCGAGAGCGCGCTAGGCCACCAGGCGCCCCGAGGGCGTCACCCGCCGAGTTTGTCTGCGGAGCGTCCTACTCACCAATCAAGTGGTCGGGTAAAATCTCGGAATTCTACTTCCCGATAAAAAACGTCTCCGGCAACGGAAATCGTGACAGATACATAGGAATTATAAAAAAAGAGATTCACTCGAAAAATACGATAGTGTATTTGTATGAGAATGCACTTTTTTGGGATATTTATGTATTAAGAGCGTTATACGGATTCTTATGACCGTGCGAGGACGAAAAGGCTGAGGGCCTTTGGCCGGAGGGTTTTTTGTCGCTCCAGTTCATTAGAAACAGTTAAGGTCCGCAATATTTTATATTTTACCAAATTTGGATGATTCAGATTTACTTATTTACTAATTAACTAGATGTTACCTTAACGCGGTTTGTCTTTTCATATTTCACTCCCATTATTTACTTTTATAATTCCCTGCCATAATTCCCTCCATGAGAGAACAAGAAGGATCATTCAACTGTTTTCATGTTTCCCTCGTAACCACGTATCGTATCAGTAAAAAATCAAATACATTTTTTTTATTTTAACAGAAAGAATGGAATATCATATTAGCAATTATTAAAGTTTACCTTGTCTTGAACGCGCCTTGTCATAAGACGCCTAACATCCGATATCCAATCTATCACCTGCTTGTAGTATGTCTCAGTGCCAACATTCACTACAGCATCGCAGGCCGGGAGGTACTAGGTTTCAAGTCCCGAGAGAGGCAAATTTTCTACACTAACCGTTTGTGTTTCTAGCTAGGTCGAATTCAGTCACTGTCTGGAGGAGAACTCTACCAGTTGGCTACTCTGGTCCGATGTATACCAGGGGAATGCCGGAGCAATACCATAACAAACGGACCACAACCGCTCGCAATCTTCCCTTCCTCGTCCTAGTCCTCTTCCATATATACACACACACACACACACATACACTCCGGAATGGTCACCCACTACTGACCAAAGTAACGAACGCTCCTAGAGACACTAAATACTTACTCATCCAGTCACTCCAAAATAATCCTAACTAGTGGTACTACAAGACTACATGCTTTCGCGCATTATTATTAAATTTTCAACTTTCGAAAATTTAAAGAGTTCAACGAAAATGAGACCTACGCTATTCTTTTAGGGTTCCTTGTTCTGTCCGTGGTAAAAAATTGAAGAAAAATTCGAAGGGATTTTTCAGAATTTTTTAAAATCAATTGCATAATTTCGAGCATAAATTACCAAATTTATTCTTTTTTTAAATGAACATGACATTTTTTAAAGAGATGATTTTTAAACACATATTTACGTGAAGACAAAAATACATATCATAAATTTTGTAATTTTTAGATGTTAACTTTTTACAATTTTCGAAATACAGCGAGTTTGCAGGAAATGAGATTTGCAACATTTTTTGTACCGCTCTTTCATAGATATGAATAGAAAATTTCAAGAAAAACTGGTGTTTTGTGAGAAAAAATGTTTAAAAAGTTAAAGTTTTATTTTACGTTAAATTTCGCGTAAACTACTCATGTTTTCGAAAAAATGTATCTGACCTTTAAAAAACAGATCCCATTAAGGAAAACTTAAAGAACAGATCCCATTCTGTATCTGTAATTTTGTATTTATAGAACACCAAAAAATTTGGAACTTATGCGAGTTTCGAAAAAATCAGGGGTTTTAACGAACATGCGATCTACACCATTAATTTGATCGTTCGTTATGCTATCCGAAGACAAAAATTGGAAATGTTTTTGCAGCTACATGTAAAGTAGCCTCAAAAATGACAATATCCATTTCAAACTCCCAAAGCCTTGAGTTCGTATATATCAGTGAAGAAATATCAATTTTGGAGAAAATCGGCTGATCGGTTTAGGCCCTGATACTGACCACAGCCAGAAAAGATGGACGGACGGACAGACGTTTTGCCGTCAATTGTATTTTTGGTAATTACGTTAATGGTGTTTTCGGCTTCCATCTCATTCCTTCTTACAAATTGTCACAAATATTGAATAATTCAAGAGCTGCTTATTATTTCTTGACCTAATTATTTGTGATAAATGAAGTGTAATTTTAAATTAGATTGCTAGTCCATCAAATATTTGCAAAGTTTATGCACGCATACCGTAGCTTATGCCTTTGCTTTCAAAACTTCTAGAAAGACAAAGCCCAAATTGTTTGTCATCTGTCTTCATAAATGTGAAATCCGGGCATATTCAATTACGGGCTTTCACACCAACACAAGTGAAAGGTCATCGAAAAGAGGGGTGACAATCTCCATCTAACAAAGTAATGTACTGTAATAGATATACCTTGATAGAAAACGTTTTAAGGCTGTATTACAAACTTTCCCATCGTTAGCAACAACATTCAAAGGTAAATATGTTGCAGAAAAATACAAATATTTGACGCACGGCAGAACACAAACGTTCGATTCGACCATTAGAAGTTTGGATTCAGACGGTTGTTTTCATTTCGCCGAGGAATATTTACTCTAGTCCTTAACTTTGGTTTAATTGTAAATTGTTTAGAACTGGTAAATATAATACAACATTCAAAGAATGCGAAGAATAAACGGATATTAAATATTCTTTTAAGGAAACGAGTTAACTACGGTATCGACCCGTTATTCAATATAACGAATATAAACATTTTTCTTACGTAGTAGAGAAAGTAATAAAAATGCTACTCGCTACAATGGGCCAAAAATGCTACTCCTCTAGTCTCCTTTTCATCTATTAATAATTTCTAAAGCACGCAGAAGTTGAAAGAAAAATTAGCCATGAGAGGTTTCTATGGTATAGTGGGGCACCAAGGGACACGAAACCAAACGAAAAAAAAAAATGAGGGAGTTTCGATTTTGTCTGAAGAATTTAAATATTTAAGTGTGTTATTCCGCACATTATCGTAGTGCGCGTACCGACCGAATTATCATACTCTGTGCGTCATTGCTTATGACTCAGGTGCATGTGACTCGCCTCGACAGAAGCCGTCCTCCACTAAACATTTTCTATTCACGTGTAGCGTTATGGAACGGCAACTTTTTTTATATTCTTTGTATGTAATGAACTGCACTGTGTATCGGTATATACTGTAATATGTTATTGCAACATTCGTGATGACTGTTTTTTAGTATTTAATTTGTTGCAGTGTTATTATTTTGTTACGGCAGGTCACTAGTCGATTCTAACCTCGAAAATAATATGAATTTTAAGACAAATATTTGGCGTGTTTGGCTACATTTTGGACATGGGTTTTCTTGTATAGCGTATCACGGGTGACGTGCGAATTGTACAATGCGCACTTTACTTTCAATTCCGCCATTAGTATATGAAAAACTAGAATATAGAACAACTGCAAACCTATGATGTCTTGGCTACTGCAGACATGCCAATTTTCTGTCAATGATGGAAGTGTTAAATCGCTCACACGTCAAAGTCACCAACGTTCAGGAGAAATTATTACGCTAATGCAACCCGCAACACATATGTGCTCCAACGGCGTGTTTTAGACCTTTAAAACATCATTTTTATGGGGCCACACGTTATTATTCGTATGACTTAATCTACAAAACTGTACATTTTTGACGTTCTAATTAAATTTTTGGGGATCCCCCCACTTAGTAGGACGGGTAATCAGCAATTTTCGTCGTTGGGTTCCAGAACAACTCATTATTATTTCTAACACAATGATTTGCAAAGTGTGAAATGTACGCAACTGTCCAGTAATATTAAAACTACTGTCATAAAGTTAACAAAAGAATTTGTAGGGTTGCAGTTATAAATGGAAACTTCTCGATTCCTCGTACATTAGAGCAGTTGAATATTTTGTTTCTTTATCGAACGATTATATCGTTGGATTATTACTTCCATGTTTTTGACTAAGCAATACATTTCATATGTGACTCTTAAATTTACGCCCAATCTGAAGGCATTTCTGCACATTTTAAGATTAATCACTAACAAGTTAAAGTCTTGTTTGTGGCTCTTCCACTTCTTAGCGTGTTTACCCAACATGTTGAACATTTTTATTATTTTGAATGTTTTACAGGAAGAATTGAAAACACGTTAAGTCAATTGTCCGTTCGGATGATAGCTAAACTTTTGACAAGATCGTGAGTTTACATGGTAAGTGCTGTACTTCCAGGAACAGTTATTTCCAGTTCTAGAATTATGTAAAATGAAAGAGTCAAACGAAGAAACAATGAAGGTCTTGGAGGCAGTGCTGATAAATCAAAGTTTATGAAACATTTTGGGAATGTTTGTTAAGATTATGAGGAAGTGTGACAAATATTGGGAGGTAGTGGTTATAATCAGCTGCTCTTGGTACACAGTCGTATAAAAAATAACACCAACATAATCGTAATATAAAATATAGTGAAGAAAATATAATGCTAGGGGTGATACAACAGCACATACATTCTGCCACAAGTTTTACAATTTACGAAAACTGAATTCAACAAAAGAGACCAGCATAAGTTTTTATAGCAGCTTTGGAGATTCAAAATAATCTGCAATAACGACAAGTAGAAATTTCGCGAAAACTACTGGTTTAAAAAGTACATGGTCTTTTTTAAAGACGTGATTTTTAGAACTGATTTCATTACAACAAAAATCTCTATCTCCAATATTGTATTTGTGCAATAATAATTTTTTTGCAATTTTCGAAAATACATAGAAAGCGCCAAATATGAGACCAGCCCCTTTTTTACGTCTTATAATGAACGAGGAAAAAATTTAAAGAATAAATTTGGGGTTTTTGAGAAAATATTTAAAAATGTCTTATATTTCACGGAACTTTACACGAAAACTACTCATATTTTTAAAAGATTGTGCATGACAATATTTCAAGATTTGTCTTTCAAGAACAGATTTTATTAAGGAAAAATATCTTTTTCAATATTGTAGTATCGGAACACTCAAGAATCGGAAGACACCGAAAAAAAGTGCTTTTGCAATTTCCGAAATATCAGGGATTTCAACAGAAATGAAACACGGGCCATCTTTTAAAGACTTCTTTACGTTATCTGAAGCGAAGTTTAATCAAAATATTTGGATCCACTGTTGATAAAAGTTTGAAAATATGGTTGAGGCTTTATGTAAACTACCTCTAAAGTCAAAATATCCGTTTCGGGGGCCCCAAGTTTCTTTAAACCTCATGAGGAATATCAATTTTGGAAAAAAATCGGCTGAACGGTTAGGCATTGACCACAGACGAGTGGGGGGTGCGTCGGACGAACAATTGGGTTTATCGGGTCAACTGGAACAATTGGGATTATCCTGGTCAACTTTATTTAAATTTTATAAACTGATTATTTTGTTAATAAGCGACTCAAGAGAAGGTCAACACATCGCAAACGTGCATAATGCGCAAAATATCATAATGATAATGTATTTGGCACAATGGCAAATTGTGAACAACAGGAATATCTGTAACAAAAAGGCAACGATAACTTCTTGCTTGCAGCCGAGTGACAACGTTGCATGATTAGTCCCTTTTTATTTGTGACAAACAAAGTCGAATAACTTAGTAGGGTAGTAAAAGATTCAGACGAGATTTTCAATATTAAATCGGAACCCATCCATGTTCGGTAATACTTATTAACGGAAATACTCATGTACAATGTATGTGTGTCTTCCTTGAGATGAGAAAACATTTTATTTTTAGACATTTATTATATAATATTGGTGGAAGATGTAAATCTCTTCTCCGTAAGGACGCGCCTTTCTGGCAAGCGCAGGACTGGATGGCGATTTTCAGGCGGAATGCGCTTGAAGGCGCGTCGGCGAGGGGCGGTGTGTTTGACAGGTGGCGGAGGGAGAGCGCCCCGAATGAACTGCGCCTGGAGCCTTCGACTGGCGCCGCTCGGGCTACTCACCACGCAGGCGCGCGTGCGCCGTCAGCTGTCTCCGCCGCCGCCGCCGCCGCCGCCGCCG
>BOPP01000302.1:506903-544596 GCA_017312745.1 Gryllus bimaculatus | reverse complement strand
GTCATTTCGCACAAATGCTTCGCTTGCATTCACTGAAGCTTTTCTTCTTTTCTGCAGCCACTGCGAAGTACGACAGTCCAGATACCGAAAAAAACTAGAATGTCAATGAATCGGATAGTTAATATTTAACAGTCTGAATAATTTTTAGGTTTTATCGTTTCCTCGAGGAGAAAACAAACAGTTGGTGGTTTCACACTTCACATGATGTGGTTTCACAAAATAAATCAGGAGATTACGTTTTCAAATCGTATGTTGCTTTTTGGATGCATTTTAAGGATATGTTTGGATAAGTTGTTCTTCCGCTTTCAAAAATAGAAGTATTCAAAGATTGATAGAACTTCTCCTTCAGTTTCTCTTGATTAACTGAGAAAGTACTGGTTCCTTTGAACACTTCATGCACATTTTATTTTTCCTAATGTCATATGGAGCTTTGTTATGATAATAAGTAAATAAGAAAAATGCACTTTCGCAACATACTCATGTAATTCACCTTGATGTTTTTATCGAGGTACAAAACAAAGAAAAAATAAACAATATTATTTCTGTTAACCTCCTCTCAGACGTAAATCTGATGATGAAGCTCCTATTCTAAGATATACAAGAAGTGATCAGTCATCTTCAGTCTCTTTTATTTACTTTAAAGGTGTTGCTGTGTAATGCTCGGGAACTTCCCTAGGTCCTGGGTCCATGCCTGAATGAACACTCGTATGTGATCAGATTGTGATGGGAATTGTCAGAAAATTTATTCCGATAGGCATTTTGCAAGAGTCCTTTTCCATGACCGAAATCATGTAGTTTTCTTATGTACGGTCTATGATGCTATGCTCGATACTACGCTTCAGGAACGTGAAGGAACACTACGGTTAATAGCACCGTAAATGAACATATGTCAGCTACACACGCTCATATAGTTTTATGAAATAGTTTAATGAAGCGTACATAAAATGTTTTGTGAAGCAGTTTGTTGTGTAAGTTCATTTTTGGTAAAAAACCTAACCTACGTACGTACCCGAAAATGAGTGCTAAAAACACACATGTTAGTAAACAAACAGTAATTGTTACTCAAAGATATGCACATGAGTACACATTTTATTTATTATTACAATTACCATTTAGATATCCAATGTTACAAAACAAAACTACAAAATGTTTTCAAAATAATTCAATTTGTTGACCTTTGAGCTTCAAATTTCTAATACCTATTGCGTCATTATCGTAAGAATTAATGAATAGATTGGTCCAAGCGTAAATTTATTTGAGGAAAATACATGTTCGGCTTGATAAATAAAACTCCGAATATTACTATGTGATTTTTTTTACAAAAATTACGTTTTATGATTCGTCTAATTTTTACTGCAGCGCATATCGCCATGAGCAACAGTTTGAAATTTAGTTTCAAGGTATGGTAATGCCGATTGGCTCTATGGCCGAAAGCGTGGGATCTTAGCTCCAGTGCTCCGTACCTGCGGCCCTGGAGGCGCGTATTTTTAACCGCTTACTTTCTCTCCGCCGGAAGTTGAGAGCTGTGCAGCGGTGCGCTGCTTCTCTGAAAATTTGTGTTCGCGGGCGCCGATTCGCGGGCGAAGGAGGGAGGCTGGCGCGGCGCGAGACCGCTGGCAGCCGCAGGAGGCGTCGAAATAGCTCCACAATGGCCTGGCTTTGGCACGCGTAGCGCCTTGCCTGGGCTGCAAGCGCATGCGCCCAAACGGCCTTCCAATTTCCCTTATCAGTCAGCGGTCCAGCGTACCAACACTAGCAAGCGGCTTTTCTCAATGCAGTATTGGACTCATATGAACTACATGCATATTGCAGAGCAAGGCGTATTCTTCAGGAAATCGGAGGAACGTTGATCGGATTGTTTTCAAGAATCCGATCGTCCAAATTCTTTCTAACATCAACGTAATTCTTCTCTATAAACATATATTACAGTTCTCTAAGAGCTCAGAGAATATAATAATGAAATTACATACTACATTCTAAAAGTAAATTCAGCCGTACATTATGTTCACGTATGAATAACGTTGTTATTTTTGGGGGATCTCTGATACCGAAAATGTATTGTTTTTTTCCAAAACCGTGTGTGTCGATCCGTTTTCCTTTTATTCTCCAAAATTGGGCTTTGGGATTTTCAAACGGATATTTTCATTTTTGATGATACTTTAAACGAAGCCTCAAAAACATTTTCAACATTTTCTCAGAAACGGTATCCCATTTTTTGAGTAAACTTAGTCCTTGGATAGCGTAAAGGAAAATTATAAGAATGTTGCAGGTCTCATGGTCGTTGAAATACAATTTTTTTTGGAAATGGCAAAAGTGCAATATTTTTGGGCGTCTTCCTAAAACTACAATATTGAAGATAAAAATGTTTTTCCTCAATGAAATCTATTCTTTAAAGACATCTTGAAATAAAGTAATGTTTATGTTTTGGGAAATATAAATATTTTTCGTGAAAATTTGCGCAAAATATGGGCAATTTTAACATTTTTCAAATAATTATTTCCCCAAAACAGCTGCAAATTTTTCTTTAGAATTTGTCCTTTTGTATTCACGGGGCAGTAAACAATATGGCGCTTGTCTCATTTTTGGCAAACTCTCCATACTTCCAAATATTGAAAATTTTTGTTTGAATGTTAACATTTCAAAACTACGAAATTAAAGATTGAGATTTTTGCCTTGTAAAATGTAGGTCACATACAATTATCTGAAAAAACGAGTAGTTGTCGCGTTATTTCTGCCAGAAAATAATACAATTTATAAAATAAAATCTCAAAAACCGCTCCAAATATTTATTCCTTAAATTCTTTTCAAAGGATAAGAGGAGCGCTTAAAAGAATGGTGTGGGGCTCATTTTTGTTAAACTCTCTAAATTTTCGAAAACTGCAATTTTAGAAATAATGAATGTATTTGCAGTCACATCACCACTAGTTTAATCTAATAGTGATATTTTATTATTTATTGGTATTATTAGGCGGAGAATATGCATTGAAGCTGCTGGGGTTAAATAAGGTCTTGTAAATCTTTTATAATATAAAAGTTGTACACGTTCAGTTTTCTTTATAAAAATTTGTGAAGATAGTTTTTTGCGGAAATACCCATAGCTTGCTAAATCTAAGTACGTAAGTTCGAATTCCAGCGTGTGAAAAATTGTGGTGGTTGGAAACAATTTTGCTAATTCAAGTTCTACTATAATATTACGTACCGGTAATCATTACAAGCATTGCGAGAATATGGAGTCAGAATTTTTCCCACAATTGTGAACGACGTTTTTCCTAAAATACAAAACAAGTGAAACTCAAGAAAAGACCAGGTAACAATCACAAGAATAAGAACTGGTCATTGCAAGTTCAGTCATCAACATTTGTTAACTGGAAATCCTCCACCCATCTGCCAGCAGTGTGATACCCTTCTTAACATTCAACATATTTTAACTCAATGTCCTATGTTTCAGTACAGCCAACACATACCTAGAAGGAGAGCAGAATCCTGACTTTTATGCTATCGTCCAACGAATACCAAAATCAAATATTAAAATTCTGTAAAGACTGTAATATTCTCAAAGAAATCTAATTGCAAAAGGTATACTAGTATGGATACTGGAAACTAATATTGTAATAAAAAATTCAAATAATGTCTGTCTTCACATATTTATGTATATACTGTACTATATTGTAAAGTTAACATACTAATATTGTTAAGCTGTATTTAAAGTAGTCGCTAATGATCACAGCTGTTGATGCGACTATAATATAGGTGTTGTGGTAGGATATCTTTGGCATTTTTAAAATAATTAAAGATGTTGTCATTGCCAACAATGTTTTTTAATTCAAAAGCAGCTTTCGATGCTACCTCGTAGTCGTTTCGTGACTTCCATCTAGCAGACAACTGATGATGATGGCTAAGCCATCGAAAGCTGCTTTTGAATTAAAAAACATTGTTGGCAATGACAGCGACTATAATAAACTAAAAATAAAGATCCTATGTATTTTTTTAATCTCCTGCGTTTCGTATGGTGAATATTTTTTAAAGATGTGTTTGATGTATTGGTAGGATACAAATGGCAAAATTATAACATTTTATAACCTAAACAAACCTATAAAAACAATGAAAGAACATATGTAGGGTTGTAGCACCACTTATTTCCTATTTATGGAGTATAACTCATACTCGTATTTTCATTCCGTTTTATCCAGAATCTTTGCGGTCGAGCTTTGTAACTTCACAAGAATAAATATTTCCTTCCAGTTACATTTGCCTCTCGGGTCGCACTCATACGCAACGTTCACACAATATTTTCGTTTAGTTTCACGCACGTCTCAAATTCAATAACAATAATACGCTACAGAGCACGCGTTTCTGATATGCAAAGGGCTTTTAGCAGGATACCTGGATATTATCTGTATGTATGTATGTATGTATGTATTATTATTATTATTATTATTATTATTATTATTATTATTTGCATATCGCCCTTTTCTCACCACGCTACAACGTTCTCTTCCGAGGCTCAGTCAAATTCTATCCCGGAGAGAGAATAACGTGTGTCATTATGGGATCAGCTTTTCGTCAGTACCTCTTCATAAGACAAGGATGATGATGAGAAGTGGTCATGGCCATTTGAACTATTCCAGCATTCGCCTGAATGACCGAGTGAAACCACAAAAACCCCAAACAGGATGATCCCAGGATAGCATGTGGATCGAACCCCGCGCCTCACCGACTACGAAATCAGCACACTACGCCCTGAACCACTTCGCTCGGCCATCATTTATTATTATTATTATTATTATTATTATTATTATTATTATTATTATTATTATTATTATTATTTATTATAGCATTTATATATTTCTTTTTATCATGTGAGTTATTTTTTTAGGACAAGGCCATTGTCCGTAGTTCCGCATCCGTGTATTCAAACCAGATTCCTTTGAAGCCTTACCCCGGCCCGGGTTTCGGGAACGTCTTGGGCGACCCCTGATACACCTGGTGTGATTCTCACTTTGTTCGCCAGATGTCGGTCTCAGTTGATTATGTAAGTAATTGATCTGGAGAACGTCAGATTTCGTTATGACGAAGCATTGCCGGAGGGATTTAATTTTGCCCGGCACTGAGCTCGGTTCTCATCCATGGCCACTCTGGAATTTCTGCTCTTCGGGAATCTACCCCGCAATCTCAGCCGAGATCCAAGCCGCGTTTGCACACACTGGGCTCTCAGAGGCCAGTTTTTCACAGCGGTTCTCATTATTATTGCAAATGATGTTTCACTATTCAAAGAATTAACTTACAACTGTGACCAGTGGATGAAATGGATAAAATTATTACTTTTATAAGAATTTTTTTCATTTACATTCTCAATGCCTTTGTAGTTTTGTTTAAATTTCTTATTCTCTACGTTTTTATTTATTGATTGTTTATTTTCCATAATATTACTGTAATTATTGTCGCTCTGGGGAAGCTGAAGTCAGTAGTTGAAACATTGATGTGTTAATATAATACAGCATTTAACTGACCTATTTTCATTTGGATATCATTCATATGGGCATTTGTATCAAACTCTTGGAATGAAGAAATTGCATCATTATAATTATAAACTAGTGTTGCTACAACAGTTCTAATTTTTTGCATTATTTGTAACTTTTCTAATTTTCGAAATTTCAAGGAGTTCTACTAAAATCAGACATGCTACTTTTCAAAGCACTTTTTGCTAAATCCAAGGAATTTTTTTAAAAAGATTAGGCATTTTTGAGAAAAAAATAAATTGCCTTAAATTGAAGCAAAAACTAGGTAAAAGCTTCTTGTTTTTTTACAATTGTAAATGAACTTATTTAAATATATAACTTTTAGAACCGATTTCATTAAGGAAAAAATCCCAATCATCAATATTGCACTATTGCAATGTTAATGTTTTGCTATTTTTGAATTTTAAAGAGAAAGTCTAAAGCCGTTTCTTTTTGAGAAAATAATAGTCCAAACATTGCCTTATTTCACGACTCATACTTTCGAAAAATTGTACATGACCTAATTTCAAGATGTCTTTGAACAATAGATTTTGTTTAAAAAACATAAATCTTCAATATTGTAGATGTAAAAAGACAATAACAATATTTTGGGCTTTCGGATATTTGAAAATTCAGTGATTTCAACCTAGATGATATTTGCGCCGTTGTTTACGCGTCCTCTGCGCTATCAGAGGCAAGGTGAAATAAAAATAGGAAGCAATTTCTGTGAAAATTTTGAAAATGTTAAGACTTCATGTAAGACTGTCTGGAGGAGAATTCTAGTGGCAGGCTGCTCTGATCGGTACTTTACCGTGGTTTCTCCAATCAATACCATGCGAATGTCGGAGCAGTACCCAAACAATCGGGCCACGGACCGCGCGCGAGCTATCCTTCCCCTTCTTTGTCCTATCCTCACCCCCTTACTCACACTACCATACACCTGGAGACCGGTCGAGAGCATAGAGCTTGTCCTGGCTAGGGTTGTTCCGCCGTTGGGAGATACCTGGTTGAAGAAACCCTCGTTAACCGACAGGTAGGTCGGCGCTGGATATCACCATCCAACATGGGAAGATCACTGCCACCTCCCGAAGAAAAAAACATGCCGTACATTTACGGGACTAATGACCTTAGCAGTTGACGCGCCAGGAATCGCAATCAATCAATCAAAATATAAATTTCAAATTCTCTAGACCTTGGTTCACTCAGAGAGAGGAATATCAGTTTTGGATAAACTCATGTGAATGGTTAAGGCTTAAGCCTTGACTACAGACACCAATACCAAAACCAATTTTTCGGTACTAAGTAAGATGTGAATTTTGACTTAACGACGTAAGAGAGAATGTAATTTGCTACATATGGGAGGAAGAAATGTCCACTTTTTCGATTACAGGGCCCCAAAAACTAGTTTTTAAGTAGAAAAATTAATGATTTTTTCCGCGTCATAACAATACTTTCTCTTGTAACGTTAGTATGTTAAAGAAATAAATAATATTATATATATAATTATTAACATTTCCGTTGACATTAAAAACAATCATAATTGACTACTCTACTGCCTAAAAATATAATGCAATCTTACCTTATAAAACACGTTTGTAAGTGCTATTGAAGGATAGTCCACCGTCTTTGCTGAACAACCACATGGAAGGAACTGTCACAAAGCACATGGTTCGGTTGGTATTGTTCTCTATTCACACTTGATATCTTCTCAAAAACAATAACACGAATGTGGTATCAATGAGGAAGTGAGACATGATTTCTTATCTCGAATGCTAAGGTATTCTATTAATTTGATGCTTCGACAACAACAGACAATGAAACTGTGATGTGTTCAAAGTGTTCAAATCAAAGTTAATAATTGTAAAATGCATTTTCACTTCATGTGAAACCAGTAGAGTCTGTTCCATTCTAAAAATGGGGATTGCAGCTTCATAGAACGTTGGAAATGGAGTTTCTAAAATTCAGAATTATTTTTTTGTGTCTACATTGACGCAACGGGTCTCCCAGCCCCTAAACGAGCGTTGAGCGTTTGCACTGTTGAGTTAACATGTATTTTATTCGTTATTATTTTTACGTTAATGTTTATTTTATTGTCTAGTACCAGTCTAGTCGGAGTCAGTTTGTCAAGACGATCGCCAGGTAACATCTCCGTGTACGCGCCACTTACCACGCGCTCCTGCGTCACTAGTCATCGGCCAAAATCGGGAAGGACTTACGATAGAGGTAGGGTTTAGGACGCTTCACAGGGATTGGACTAGCCCCTGTGAAGCAGGAAAATTCTTTTTGTTGAAACAAATTTCACATGAGCTTATCATGGAATCGAGCCTAGACCTCGTTGGACAAAGGCGAGCGATTTCGTTTTTTGCTACGAGAACCACTTACGTAAATTCGTGAGCAACTCATGTAAATCATGAAAACTATGATTAATAAAAAATGAATGAATGCATTTCTTACGTCACTTTATGCGTAGAACCCATGTCAGGTATACATACCTCGAGTTCACAGTTCCGGCTTTGATTTCCAATAGAGTTTTTGCATTAGTTCTACAATGAGGGAAATGCAGGTAACAGTATGCATGTACCTTGGCCCAACAGCTCTTTACGAGCTAAGGCCTACCAGCAGTATGCCGAAACGACCATGTGTAATGCTGTACGTGTGGTTAGCACATAGCAATCCCTACGCTGTATTTCTGGTATTCTCAACCTGAGAAGTGAGCTTACTAATCGTCACACAGCAACAGATACTAGTGCATTGCAAGAAAAGCGCACGATTAATTTTTGACGCTGCCGAGAAACGAACCCGAAGTTGCGCAATCGTAGAACGTGAGCTCGCCAACCAACGAGCCACGGAGGCCACAGGCAGGCAACAGTATCTATACAAAATGAAAAGGCACCAGGATTCCAAAATGCTGTTATCACACTCTAGACTTGCAACTAGCACTATATTTTGGACATGTTTTACATAAGTTTTACATAAGTACCATTATTTTTGTTGTTATTGTTACTACTCTTGGTAATAATACAGAAATAAAGTTATTTTATTTCGAAAATTTTACTAGTCTAGTGTCGTTTACGATAATGAAAGTATTTTTCCAAAAAATGAATGCTCTCTTAGTGTGGGTTTTTATAGCATTTTCGTAACTTTATTTCTTAAACCAATATCCAATAATTACGATTACTTTCTCAACGTATATTATACGAAGAGTGTATTTTAACCATCGGAAAACAACGATTTTTCGACAGTGGCATGTGAAGAGGACTTCTTTTCAATTATTCTTAATTTTTTCTCTCACATTTCTACTTATGTGTTATTGTTCGATAGGAATTCAAATTTTAAGACGTCCTCCTGCAGGGGGACGGTGAGCTGTTAGGGGAACCTTCAACAGCTCTTCGTTCCTCCTATTCATTATACATAACTCACGGATTTATAATTTAACAATGTAATGTGCGTGTATTTGAACTGGCCGTAATTCAGGAGCATTGCAGAACTTTGAAAACCGTAGTTGAGTCAAGTAGACTTTTCACAATCGGAATCTCGGGTAATAAGGCAGCTTTATAATCATTTTAAGAAATATTATTATTCTTTCGTCTACTACGTACTTATGTGAAAGTTGAAGAGAAAGGTGGTGTTGTAATGATGCAGGGAAAATTACCGCATTTTCGTCAGAGAAATTCACATGGAAACTGATACCGCAAAAGTGGATCATTCTTGAAAATGGTCTGCGGCAGCAGTGCAAAACCAAAGAAAATAATTTTACAAGGAATATTCTTCAACATTTTTATAATTTTACTTCTTTTGATCCGCAGTAAACAAGTGAAAGATATCGCAGTTTTATGTGCACATTGTTCGAATTTCTCATTACATTTCGCACCTCTCATTTATTAGAAAATGTATCTGGGAAGCAACGACAGTGAAAATGAAATATGTTCACCTTAAATTTCGTAAGTAGCAAATTCAACAACGGTTCAATTATTACCAATAAAATTGAAGAAGGACAATGATCAATCATAGACAACAGTTATAGAATGGAGGAGAATAAAGAGTAAGTTCATTTACTGAGAACGTTTTTGACTTATATTCACTAATCATTGTATACAAACTTTTGTTTGAAAAGATAATTACATCACATATTGTGCATGAAACAAATGTAAAACCACTGCACATAGTAAATTTTCATCTGGATGTTCATGACATCTCTATCATTGGAGGCACTCAGTTCATTCTCACTCCCAAAAGGTACCAAAAAAATTGCTAATATTTTTTCTTATCTGCATCTCATCACACGTCTCCTCCGTATTCAAATGGCTAATCCGTATCTTTGAAGTGAAATATATTATTTCATTAGTAAATAATTTCTAAGAACGGGATTGGATAAAATTAGCAAGTATTTAACTCATCGCATATAACGATACAGAATAGCCTCAATTTCAGAATAAAATGCACAGTGTGTAGTGCTTGCAACGAGTAAAAATTGTTCTGAATATTAAAGTATATTAAATTATGTATCGTAACTAAATAAAACTGTGGTAGCTTACTTTCAGTTAGATGTTTGAATTTTATACTTCTCATAAATTTGTTTTCGACTGTCGAAATTCCAATTTCACTGTCGTGAAAAGTTGCATGTGCTAGAAAGGAATGCACCGGGAGGTGTCGATGAAGCTAACAAGCCTTCAAATAGCTGTTTATTTCGCTTTAAGTAGAGTGCATGGATGCAGGGGCTCTAGGAATTCAAGCTGTAAATTGTAGTTCTCACCAACTATACGTGAAGTAGTCAACTCAGGCGCTAAATTAGAGTTATTGCATTGTTTAGTCTCAACAATACCAGCTACAGATGGCAGAAAATCGGTAATAAAACGTATGTTAGATATTTCAATGGTCACAGAAGGAGTATAATATTCTGCACCTATTATGGCTATTATTTCCGCGTAGAAATTAAGACATTTGCTTCAACGCTGCTCGTGTCGTAAACATCAACTCGTAAATAATTGCCAACATTATACGCTCCTTCAAGAATATATTATCTTACTCGTTAATACTATCATAGTAATGACGAAGTATTGTAATCCTCGCTAACAGACTATTTTTTTGACATAAAAATGTATTGTGGGTCCTTGACAGCGAAGAAATGCATAATTCTTGCTCCTGTACTACGTAGAAAATTACTTCCTCTAATACGTTGTATAGTCATTATTCACATTTTGTGGATCATTGATATCTAAAAATTGGTAATGGCAAAAGATCTCGCTCTCTTGAAGAATAGCGCATAAACCAGGGATTCTCAAGGGAATCGGGAGACGGGAGACACCCTGGTGGTCGACGAAATTTGGACGGGGTCGATGATGATTACGGGATCGATTGGGGGATCTATAGCCAAATAAGAAGCGGTGATTGACCGGTAGAAATAACATATAATCAAGATCGCATTGATTGCAAAACAAAAAAAATGAAACAAAAAAACATTAAATGAACGTGAGAATTAATAGTCATATAGAGCAACAACACGTATAACAATAAGTTACAATTCGTCTTTTCTTCGAAATCCGACGTTCAGCCTGAATCAAAAGCGTAAATAGGCTGGCGCGCAGAAGCGATCCCCCCAAATTGGGGCCCTTAATAAGGACTCCTGTGAACGGATACCGGCAAACAATAAAACAAATTTCACCCCATTCTTATTTTCTATACTGCACCAGCATTATTATTATAGAATTAGCTTTGAAACTTAATTTCACGTTTATTGCAGAGAGGGGTCCCGTTTCACATTTCTGCACCGAGGCATCCGAGAACCGAATTTTGCAACTTCTTAGGATGTTTAGAAATTCAACAGATTTTAGCTATATTTTCCCAACTACATTCTATCGCGAAAAAATACGTACTAGAGAAATCTAATGTGCTGTTAAAAAACGTTCAACACTTTGTATCCGTTGCACAGCAATGAAGATTATAAACTCACCTACTCGGCAGCGGAGACATTATCGATTGTTGAAAATCTAGATATTTAGCAAACTATTAGTGTACAAAATTGTTATTTATATTGATCATATATGATCAATTCTCTGTTATGATTATGTTTTGTATATTATAGAGAATAACGTCAGTCGAGGGGTCGATGAGACCGACAATTCTTTGAAAAGGGGTCAATGATCCGAGAAGGTCGAGAATCCCTGGTCTAAACGCCTTATAGGATTTACTCCAAAATCAAAAATTCTTGATTGATGTGGCATTGGATTCAAAGCATTGTGAATTTAAAACAGATATTTTAATTTTGGGAGTACTTCACATGACGCTTTAAAATTTTAAAAATTGTCACAAAAATGAATCTTAAGTTTTTCTTTACATTTATTTTCTCGTATGTAGCAAAATATACTCATAAAAAGCACAATTTCGATTTTCGTTGAACTCCTTGAATTGTCAAAATTTACAAAGGTTTGAATGTTTCGGTGTGTTTCTTCAACTACAATATTGAATTTTTTTTTTACATTCTCGCCCTCATTTTTTTTAAAGTCTTAAGTGGCATCAACTACTACGTTGTTAGCGACCACTATGGCGTGTAACGGTATGGTAATTACGCGTATGACACTATATGATGATGAAAGGCGAACACAATACAACCATGCCCGAGGCAGGACTCGAACCCGCGATCCTTCGGTCCTAAGGCTCTACTGCCTTACCGATCTCGGCCATCCGGACCAGCGCGCTCCCTCTGTAAGAAGAAAAGTATTGTAATCGTGCGCCGGAATACGAGAATTTTCGACAGAAGAACTCTTGTTGCCGATCCTTGGCAAAGAAAAAGTTGATAAATCTTGCCTCTATATACAGAATTGGAATACCGAAAAGATATTGAATACTAGTAAAAGTACCGGTAAAATACTGGCATTTTTCCAAAACTATCAAATACCTTTATTCTTTTATACCAGTAAAATGCCTTTATAGGACGTCTACACCACTGTGGACGTTTATAACGGTTATACCGGTATTTTCAATGGGAAATAATGTTCATCACACCATCCACATACAGAAAATAACTTCCTCTCTTTAATCATTTAGCGAAATTCTTATTAATAAAATAAAACGTCATGCACGCACGTTCTCACACGCGTACACGCACGCGCGCCAACCCACACTCCCTCTTTCGCTCTCTCTCTCTCTCTCCCTCTCTCTCCCTCCCTCTCTCTCTCTCTCTCTCTCTCTGTCTCTCTCAACCCCCCCCCCGACACACACATACACACTCTTGGCAGAAAATTGGCTGGGGCCAACGGTCAAACATCCGTCTCTCACATCTCAATGATTTAAACTGCAAAAAGAAATTGATTGCCTGCGATGTCTCCATTGCTTTATCCTCTGTCTGAGCGAAACTTAATGTTTGGGGCCAAACACGACGCCCGTGGGACAAACCCTGACCTCCGAAAGCTAAGCTGCCTCGCTGCTCTTACAAAGTTGTCACTGATACGGCCGTTCCGAGAACGGAAGCGAACTGCGTCGTGAAATCCTCTTTGAGAATATTCTCCATTATTCGATTCTGGTTTCACACGTTTCTACTGCTTTGGAATGATTCATAGTAACTCAAACGTTATAAAACATGTTGACAGTTTCTATTAATACGTTTATAAACATTTTACATGATTGTGAAAATTTAATCAAGTTAAAAAATTAGGTTGAGCTGAGTTTGCTCAGAGCCAGAATTGCCGCTGTCTCTGATGCGACTCTGACCAAATGTTGTACGGTTCGAATCCCAATGGTGAGTTTTAAGCAGTAGCTTCATTTACCAGGACTGCTCGAATGCCTGATAGCAAATTGACGAACTCCTTTGTTTCACATTCTGCAAATCAAATAGCCAAGTCGAAATGAGCCGCTATCTGGAGGAGAATTTTAGAGGCAGTCTGCTCTGATCGTAAGTTTGCCAAGATTTCTCTGTTCAGTTTCAGGCGAATGCCAGAGCAGCACCCTATCAAACGCGATCATTGGTCACACACGATCTTTCCTTCCTCTTCTTGACCCAATCTCTTTCCTTACTCACAAGTGCTCCGCTAACGGAGATTCTTGGAGAGGGAAATACCCTTCAAGCCTACATGTAGGTCAGCGCGAGGTCTCACGATCTCGCGTTGGAGGAACTCTTCCACCCCCAGGGATAAAACATGCACTACAAACGAGACTGGCAGCTGACATGGAAACTGTCGGAAACATTAATAAATCTATCAATCACTAACCTCAGAAGCCGGTGTTCCTCTCCCGCTAGGATGTGGACTGCAGCGGCGAACTCTATGACAGCTTCAGGAGCACTGCATACTTCCAAATGTATCCCGATCAGTCGGAACAAACTCTAAGGTTTTTTAAAAAGATATTTATTTTAGGTCGCTTTAATGACCTTAGTTGTTTATCAAGCGACCTAAAATAAATAATTTTAAAAACTCTAAGCTCCGACTGGTCTCTCAAGATGTATGGTAGGGCAGCGCGTGAAAGTCTGTGACAAAATAACGTGTGATCAGTGGCCCGTTTGATAAAGTAATAATCCGGCATTCACCTGGTACTGATCGGAGAAACCATGGAAATCTTCCGTTCAGCAAACCCGACCACTAGAATATTTTCCATTCAATAATTAACGGTCTTATTTTTATTACAGGTTTGGAAATTTTGGAAATTGCATGGGAGGACGAACGTGTTGTAGCACTGTTGGTTCAAATTATTAGTAATTTTGGTGTAATTTTGAGTCATATCGTTTATATTTTGTGGTGACTGAAGTGTGAGACAGTACGTTTAATAATCGTACACAACGAACGGAATGCATCGAGAATTCCTAACACTGAGGCATATTACCGTAAAGAAAGAAAATAATATGAACATGCATCTAATCGAAAATTAGTGCAAGATATGTACCTCGAGATTGCACTTCACCCAGATCTTCGCCCACAAGCAGCCACTGTTCCAAAGAGCATTTCGACTATGTAGCCTGTTATCAGCACTTTGATTCGCAGAGTGTGAAACAAAGGAGTGTGTCAATTTGCTATCAGTCATTCTAGCAGACTCAGCGAAGAAAGAACCTCGCAGCTGTAGTTATGAGGAGTCATGCGATAAGGCTATGCCTTGCCAGCTGTGGGAAGAAGCGTGGATTATGATTCACTTCTTCAGATCGCCCACTGCAATCTGTGGAGATCATTGTTAACAAAATGTGACCTACTTTTTATGTTACTGAAATTCATAAAGAAACGTTCACAAAACATTACGAAATACAGTGTGGTTATTAGACTGTCTTAAAGCACGCATTTTTTCTTTACAACCAAAATTCCGATTCTCTTAATAAATAACCCAATTACTACACAGAAGTACTCAAAAAGGGTTAATGAAATAAAGAGCAATTAGAGAAACAACATTCAGCGTACTGAATGTGAATAATATTATTGTGCTAAATAAATTGTTCTCGACTACATCATTTATATTTAAATAGGTTATGTTTATTTTCAGTATCTGACTTTTTACCTTCTCGCCCCTACTACGTAAGGAGACAAAATACTGTAATCGAACAACGGAAAATTGTACGCCGTATTTTTGACAGAAAAACTCCGCCGAGCTCTGGTAACGAAACATTGAGGAAATCATGTCCTCAGATGTTAATATTAGTTCTTGCTGTTGCTCATCTATATTGTGCTCTCGTCTGTTGCGCTGAAATAGAGTACAGTGGTATAAAACTGATGGATGCATTGCAGGGCACACAGGTGGTAGGGGGGTGTCTTAAGGGGTGACTTAAGTTACACATTCTTTTGTAAAAACGTCTTTGCAAGTTTTCAAGGAGTAAAATTTTACCATTTTTTGTGCAGATTACTAGACTTCAATGTTCTCCAGTGATTGTTCCATAGTTTCTGCATTTCCATGCTGGAGTGTGTCCATAGATCTGTCCAAGTGTGCGAAGATGCTAAAACGCCACATATTTCTGAAGTTGACATTTCTTCCTCAATGCTTATTATGTCATTTTCAGACATCTCTTTGTAATTTGGGACCCAGGCCATTACTACCATGTCTTGTTAAATTGTCATGCCATTGTACAGCTAGTAAATGCTGTTTGTCATTGTTGTGCTCGAACCTCCAATGCAGATATTATTAGTTGTGTACATAGATGTGGAAAAGACAACAATTTTGCTGCTGCTAAGATCCTTTGCAAGTTTGAAAGCTGCCAGTATGAAGCCCAGTGGAGAAGGTGTAGGGCAGGAGTAGTAATGCAGTCGATTTTTAATATTTATTTCTTGAATGAATGCTATTGCGTAGTTTACAGTTATCGCTTACGCAGTAGAGAGAATGTTATATAATGCTGCGAGAAAGAAACAGCGAATTTTCGGCAGAAAACCTCTATTTCTGGGTCCTTGATACCGAAAAATCGATTGAGGGCAAAAGTCTATCTGCGAACAACGCTAGCGACTAAACCGTTCAGCCGATTTTCTCAAAATTGCTCAATCGATCTGGCTGATTTCGCAGCTCTGTGAATTTTAAACCGATATTTTAATTTTTTTGGGGGGGGGGGGCTTTCCATGAAGCCCCAGGACCATTTTCAAATTATTCGAAAAAATGGCACCAAATTCTGATGGCTGATAGAAAAATGGCACCTGATTAAATGTTGTTGTCGAATAGCGTGATCGACGATAACAGAAATGTTCAGGTGACGTGTTCCTTTAAAAATTGTTTTTTTGAAAATTGCAAAAGTTCAAAACTTTTTCGACTTCTACCTACAATTAAAAAATTAAAGATATTTTCTTCTTAATTTATTCTGTTTCTTAAATATAGATTTTTAAATAGTCATGTACAATATTTCGAAAATTTGAGTACCTTTCGCGTAATTTTGCGTGAAGAACAGGCAATTTTTAATTTTGTGTAAAATTTTTTTGTCAAAAACTGCACCAACTTGTTTTATTTAATTTTAACTTAGGATAGCGGAATTGGACGCTTAAGAGAATAGTAAAGATCTCATATTCGTTCAAAATTCTGATTTTTTGAAAGTTGTAACAAATTAAAAGTCTTTCAGAATCTTCCTACTACTACAATTTTGAAGACAATTTTTTTAATAGTTCATCAAAAATCTTAAAATATGTTACGTTCAAATTTTTAAAATATGAGTATTTTTGACGTAATTTTCAGACAGAAGTAAGTCTAAATTTTTATATTATTTCATATTTCCTCGTTTGTTTCTTCCACTCGGGCTTTTCTTATACATTTACAAATTAACCTTTTGAAAATTATTTAAGACAATTTTATTGTCCGCGCTTGCGAGGAATGTATTTGCGTTTTCAATGTATTGATGTATTTTCTTTCAAGCAATCCGCAAACCTTAACTGAAATTAGCCCAATTAGGTTTTCTCTCATAAAAATACCATTTAAATGTAACATGAAAGAGAAAGTGAAAAAATTAAGTAACATAAATTTGTACGAACTTTTATTTACCTTAATTTTATGTTACTAACGTACGTAGCCTTCGGCAACAATGATGGCATGGATACTTGAGAAATTCATTGTTGAATGGCGACAACATAAGATGCGTGGGTTTTATTCGCATCTGTGAATTCCGTCTCATTGTTGGGACATGATTTAACTGTATGAAACGAAATTTTAATTCTCAAATTTATGTTGAGATTTGCTTGAGAATATTTCGTTTTCGCAATTAATGTTCTACGATGTGTAATGAATTTTAAAAAAATGATGACTAAGATGTATTAATTCAGACAGGAATTGCGATAAAAATAGTATTCCTTAACCGTTACTAAGTTCAAGTAAGAATGTGCTGTTTTAGCAACCCTAGTTTATGAATTTTGTGAAAACTTTAGTTATGTTTGCTAGTTTAGTTGATTTTATCTTCAAGCCTTTAACTGATTTTTTTATCTTTTGGGATGGAAGTTAACAATAGATATGAACTAAAAAGTTTTGGGGACAAACTGCATCCCTGTCGTACTCTTTGATTTACTAAAAATAGTTTGCTCATTAGGTGATCCATATTTATAACTACCCCCTTCCGTTACAGACTTTATACTTTATATTACTTGCATAGGGTATTCTCTGGTCTCTAATGTTTGCCATAACTTTATTCCTACAACTCTATCGAAATTCTCTTCTCGTTTCAATTATCTGTCTCAGAAGATGTCATAGCATATCTTGTCGGAACCCGTGTTGTTTATTTAATAGGTGCCATTCACTAATTGTTTTTAATCTATTGTTTAGGATTCTGGCATATACCTT
The DNA here is from genome assembly GCA_017312745.1 of Gryllus bimaculatus. Lineage (NCBI taxonomy): Eukaryota > Metazoa > Arthropoda > Insecta > Orthoptera > Gryllidae > Gryllus > Gryllus bimaculatus. The sequence continues at coordinate 526,888 of BOPP01000302.1, read as the reverse complement.
ATAATCGGTATTGAGAACACTGACTCCTCGATAGTTTCCAGGTTCACTCCGACCTCCTTTCTTAAAAATGCGGGTCACGTCTGTAGTCACCAAGGATTGGGAAATTCTTCAACTTTTCCAGCCACTGTTCAATATATGTAACAACCCAAGTTTAAAGCAAAATCTACTATACTTAAACAGTTCTGCATTCAACACCTCCGTTCCTGGTGCTCTTCTATTTTCCATGTTTTGTCAGAGCTGTTTCCATTTCGTTCATACTGAGTTCATCTATACCTTCCATTATCTTAAATTTGGTATAAATGTTCTCGTTCGTATAGTACCACAATTCTAAATAATGTGGTGCCCCCTTATCTTCAATTGTATTAATTCTGGCAGTATCTTTTTCTTGGCTATTCAAGTGACGGAGGATCTTGTAGGCCCTGTCGTCCATAAACTTCCTGTTCCACTCTGCTTATTAAATTTTCCCATCTTTCTCTGTCAGAATTTCTGGCAAACATTTTGGCAGTGTTACGTTTTTTCATATATTTCCCAACTTTCTACTGTGTTTCCCTCTAGGAATTTAGGCAGTTTTCTTTTCTGTAAATGCTTCTTTCATGCTTTCGTTCCATATTTTGAGTTCCATCTTTCTTCTATAGATATTTTGTTTACTCAAGGGTTTATTACCAGCTTGTTCAAGACATGCCAGTGTTATTCCATTCTCCTTCCGATATGTGAGTGATAGATAGCAGAGCGACTAGTCTAGTTTGGTATAGCGTCCTCATACTGTAACCACCTGCTCCGTGTGGTTACCCCGACTCACCTGATTACCTGAATTTCCTCCGCTTCACGTTGTCCCGGCTGCTACGTCGGTAGACTCCCTAGAGGGAGGGCTAATTCTAATGCTATCACAACATTCAAAAGGATTGTTTAATTTTTCTGGAAGTGATTTTAATGTTTTTTTTTGTAATCGAGGAGAAGCCTCATGCTAAAATTAATCTTTCGAACCATCTTAAACGGCCGTACTGGTCAGAGTTCATCTTCGGCCGCCGGGCAGTGTCTTTCTGGGCGGTCATGACCCGACTCGAAGGAGCGACAGGAAGTGGTCAGAGGGCGGCGGTCGGCGCCCCACCTTGGCACATTGTCCGTCAGCGCGGCGGTCGGGAGGCCCGCGTCTTGCCAAATTCTGCGAAACCCGAACGTCATCTGTGTTCCGAGAAAAGGGCTCGGCGGCGGTGCGTCGCTCGGAAGGGGCGGAGTCTGTACTTCCGCCTGAGTCACTGCATGTAGCCTGGCGTGGGTTACGCCGATACAAAAGGGCTGGATTCCACGCTCACAAGTAGAGATATACTGCTCGCTCGGTTGGCTCGTTTAGTTATCAGCGGCGTTATACATAATGTCCTTTTATAAAATATGCGTCGCCACCTGACGCGTGCTACCGTCCCATTACAATACTTAGGTTATTCAAGTGTTTAATTTTTATCTAAAATGGGGTGTATTCACATTAAGTTTTGTATTTTGACTTCCTCTCATCCATGGAGTCAACAGGGAAACTTCGGAGACAACTAAAAATGATCCGAACTGATGTCTCATCCCCTGTAGACATGTACAACGTAAATTAATGGAGACATCATTTTATTTGAAATAATGTAGTCAATAATATATCTTGAAACTCAACTTGACCAAGTGAATTTATTCTTGTCTTTCTTCCATATTTTCAAATTGCTGTAGGTACAAAAAGTCTTAGCTATTTCCATTATTGTGTATGTAATATTTCCCCATTAAGTGGGGATTGGGTTGTTACCCACTAGAGCATTCTGATCTCTTCAGAGTGTAACATGATCTGTTTTATTTACATTATTTCATCTCTATCAAAAAAGTAAAGTGATGGCTTTCCAAGGCAAATTCTCCGTCAGATAAAAAATATGTATCTACGATTCAGCATTAGAACAAGTAAGACATTATAACTACCTAGGCTGTGACTTGCGCTATGATTAGAGAAAGTACATTAATATCAAACTCCATAGGTTCCAACAAATGTTCGGGACAATAAGACGGGATGAGATTGTGATCCAAGGCACAACAGTCACATCGATTGAATACACAGTTATAACACTAGTAAATATCACAACTCACATTCGTGACTTTTTTCATATACGTTGATCGCTTTACGACGGTGTTAACTCCAAGACGTGCAGAACGTGAGTATATACTTTTTATTATGATTCTTTTTCGTAAAAAATGCCTCCAATTGTTTTCTTTAAGTTTTCTACTCCTTTGTGCGAAAAGCATAAAGAAGTGATGTTAGTCTCACACAACTCTCGTATTTTAGAAAATGCAAAAACTTAACATTTGAAAACTACAAAATTGAAGATGGGGATTTTTGCCTTAAACAAAATCTGTTCTTGAAATTCAGATTTTGTACATTTTGTTTTGAATAAAACAGTAGTTTTTGCAAAATCTGCTTTAAATTAACGCAATTTATAAAATTCTTGTTTTCAAAAACAGTTTCAATTTTTTCTTTCCCCTTTTCCACGGATAAAACAGAGGACGTTAAAAATAATGATTCAGATATCATTTTCGTGCTTTTATTAGAACACTTTTTAACAATTTGGTTATATAAAGACCATTGTGATTGTTTTAAATGCAGGAAGAACATGTAAGGATAAACACACACAAATAACCATGGCCCCGACGGGATTCGAACCCGCGACCCTACGGTCCTTCAGACTTAAAGACCTCGCCTACCTAGTCGAGCTCTCAGTCCCGTTGATCTGTCTGAATTTGCGAAAATTGCGTCTTCGAAATGGGGAGATAATTGAATTGTTATGGGTTGGCCTAAGTGAGCACGTCAGAGCGACCGCGTAATTTAGAGGGAAATCGCCCTGCGGGCTACCTCGATGGACCTGACGTGAAGTTACGGCGTGGAAAAATATGTTTGTTGCTTGAAACAAATATTTTTTGCAGGTTCATGCTGTGTTATAATATTGGGGAGCCGCGAGAAAGTGGCATCATCATTGTTTCCCACGTTCTGGAACTATAATAGACAAGCGTACTATTCAAAACTTAATCACTATCAAATTCTTTAAACCATTTTATTCGATGTGTTTCGAAACAATGATATGTTTGCATTACTGGTTCCCGTGAAGAAATACACATGGCAACTGTAGTTCAATATTAACACGCAACACGCACCATGTCGGACACTCGGATTTTTATGAAACTTCGTCAGTTAATAGTGTAGAGGATAGTGTGTAATTGAAAGCGTTAACAGCCCAATTAAGAAGAACTGTTGACAATTGGAATAAGATAAATGAGGGAAATGTGTAGTGTTTAATAGACAGATAAACAGATAACTGACCAGCAGCGGATCCCGGGGGGGGGAGGAGAACACTAATCAATCTATTTTTTATTTTATGCAATTTATTCAAAACAATTGTCTCACTGATATCACTACATTCCAAAGCAATCTTTTCATGATGCACGCACAGACTGACTTCGAGATATTCGGATTCTCAGAAAGTGTTGCGAGTTTGTGTTGCTCTAACAATACTTCAGAAATCGAATTCATTTTTTTCCAAGGCATTTAAGATTCACTTAATTACATATGTGATCTTTTGACATTTCTTGTTATATAGCTTTTGATAAATTGTTCGTGTCAAAATAGCAATCTCAATTACAAGTCTCTAAGTCTGTATTTGTCGCGACAGCCCCCGAACGGACCAGGGTCTACCAGCAGCTCTCAATTAAAAGTACTCTCCTTAATTGACAATAAAAGACATGGCCAACACGAAAATTTATTTTTAACTTCACTACCTGTTCTCCGTGTGCTGTGCAATGTACAACAAATGATTGAATTTTCTTGCTAAACGACTTGCATGTGAGTGGAAATGGGAGTTTTCCGCGCAGATAGGCAGGAAGAGAGGTTGCTGGCCTACGCACAAAGCGCATGCGTCAAGCATGGACGCTACTTCAGAAGCTTTCGTCAGACTACGGTGCGAAGCGACGCGGACCCTGGGCGCGCCCACACTGAGAGTAGAAGCGGGTTTTCGCGGGAAGAGACGAGACAACGCGTGGCGCACGGGCTGCCAGCAAACGCATGAAATAGAAATACGGCTCGGTCCACGAGAATAAAATGTTCATTATACATTTCTAAATGATTAGTATTTATACCGTATTAAAATTGTAAGGCATTGTTTTTTATTATTATGAAGTGTATTAAATTAGTATATATTCATTAGGGTAGGTAATGCCTAATTTGCCCACCTCAAGGAACCGTCACTGCCGTCTATTAAATTGTTTGCGCATAAAATACATCAGTATCTGTCACAAGGTTAATTCACCCGTTCGAAGATCTTTTTAACAGAGATTCTGTCAAACTGACCCACCTTGCGCCTCAGGAGATGCGCCCCCTCGCGGCCCCCACCCCCCGGCCACCCACCCCACTGCCCGCCTGACCACCAATGGTGGCCATACGAAACAATTTCACTCTTCTAACTCGTGTTCTAATAGTAAGAAGCACTTCAAAATTGTACTTTATGGATTTTCGATTATGTTCTATCTACAGGTACAGGCTCAAAAAAAAAAAACGAGTATCGGACATTTACAGTATTGCGTGTAAGACATTTTAATACTAGTATTGCTATAACAGTACATACGTTCTCGCGTTATTTGCAACGCCTCCTCACTATTACATTTTTCGCCTCTCCGAGACTCGCATCCAGCCACCTTTTACCAGTACACTACGTAGTCCCTCGGCCGTACTCATTTTTGCCGACGCTTAAACCGCTAATATCTCTCCCATTGTTTCCATCCCGCGAAAATTAGATGTGCGCCAGACGTGCTTAAGTAGTATGGAGAAAGCATCGTCATGCTACGGGAAAAACAGCGATTCTTCGACGGGGAAACTCTAATTACCGGCTCCTAGTAAATAAAACTTTGATGTATCTTGTTCCTATATGTAGTAAATTACTTCAAAATCTTTGTGCAGTCATAATCCACGTTTTGTGGCTCTTTAATACCGAAAAATCTATTGATGGGAAAACATGTCTGTCCGTCTGTGGTCATCGTTAGCGCTTAAATCGTTCAGACGATTTTCTCGAACACTGACATTCCTCGATCAATCACAACGAACTCGATTTTGATTTGTGGGGTTACTTTCAATGAAGCCGGGGCGGATACAGAGACGAATTTTGGGAGAGGATTTTTTTAATTCAAAATGTTTTGGTTGAATGTGTGTCATATTACAGATGATGTAGAATGACGCAAGCTAAACTTAGATCAGGTTGCCATACAATTTTATTCGGCCGATCCGGTGGCCGAGATCGCTAAAGCAGTAGTGCCGTAGCGAACTCGGACCGAAGGATCGCGGGTTCGAGTCCCGCCTCGGGCATGGTTGAATAGTGTTTCGTCCTTTCACCCCCTATCATCATCATTATCGTGTCAACCCACAGTTACCATACCGTTACAAGCAATAGTGGTCGCTAATGACCTAATAGTTGATGCGACCTTAAATAACAAAAAAAAAAATATTTGTTTTAATGTGTATACGACAATATTCTGGCTTGGTAGTTTCGTGGCAAGTTAAAATTAATACTTACTGAAAAGTTTTTCTCTCGTCCCCCTCCGTGGGCGTGGATCCGCGCCTGCATGAAGCCTCAGCAAAAGTTTCTCAAAAATGGCTACAAGTTTTTTCTTTAAAATTTTACTCTTATAGAGTAACAGATGCCTAACGAAATGGCGTATGAAACATTTTCATTTAACTCCTTCAATTTTCGCAAAGTGCAAAAGTGCAAACTTCATTCGGCGTCTTCCTACAACTACAATAATGATGACACATTTTCTTAATAAAATCTATTCATCCAAAACAGATCTACAAATAAGGCCAGGTTCAATTTTTTGAAAATATGTGTAGTTTTGCGAAAATCATAAACAATTAAAAAATTTAAATACAATTTTCTCAAAATATTACTCTAATTTTTTGTCTCAAAAACGCCTCCATATGTTAAAAAAATTGTCCTGTGCAGTAAAGAGTGGTGCTGATCCCATTTTCGGGGAACACTGTATTTTCGATATCGGCAAACAAGGACTAAAAATTAACATAGCAAAAACAGTATTGAGGGAGGTTTTTTGTTAAATGGAATCTTTTCTAAAGAATCAGATCTTTTAAAACTATCAGATTCATTTTAAAAAAATTGTTGTACTTTAGTTTTCCGAATTCAAAATTTGAATTTCCCGGACTCCTTTTGCTGGAATCTTTCATACATTATCATTTGGAATGCAACAACAGAACGCCGTATCACGGTAGTTTGACACTCTCAGACTAGATTCTCAGTGTTGAGTGATACTTCTACGTACGAATAGGGAAAGTAGTTTTGTATTGTCGAATTTATGTTGTTGTATTACCTTTAAATGAATTATTTGTTATTGTTAATGCTCACTATTGTTATGAGTTCAGAAGTGAAATCTGGGATGTGCTAATATGGGCCAAAATAGCGATATTATTATTTCAATAATGTAAATTTTAATAGTAAATATTACTGACGAAAGAAAGTAGATGCTGTACCACTAGGTGAAGGTTACATTTAAGACAATCGCTATTTTCAATATTGCACTTTCACGATGTTAATTTGTCGCAATTTTTCGAAAATTCTGAGTGTTTGACGAAATTGGGACCTGTGCCTTTCAATTAAGCGTTCTCTTTACTATCCGAGGATAAAATTTAATCAAAAAATTTGGAGACATTTGTGGAAGATTTTCAAAATGTTAAACAGTTAAATGTATAAGAACAGTATGATTGTCACTAATAATGATGCTTAAAATTGTTGCCACTTAATGCTGAAAATTGTCAAGAGAAATGTAGGATGTTGTAATTTAGTGGATTTTAAAGCACTGTAGAGTGGATAACATATCTACGAGGACTGAGAATCGAACACGCCATTCAACGAGTTTTATAATTACACTTTGACACTGAGCGATTCCTTCGCTCTTCCGATGCTCCTCTTATTTACATTTTGTATTAATGAAACTTGAAAGGAACATTACGTTTATATAAGTTAATGTCAATTCAGAGTCATGGACAGGAATCACGGAAGTATTTTTCCTCTGTACTACTAATACTATTTAGCACTCAATGGATGTTAAAGTTTTTTATATGCTCTCCAATAAAATAAATTTCATATTCATAGTTCGATGTACAGAACGCAGTTTCGGAAATAAACGTTAGATAGCGCTGTCGGCAAGCAGGGTACCTCTCGGGCCAAGGCATTCTCGGCGCATTCTCCAAGAGTGTACCTTGTCTCTTGTGTATATGTCGTCGCGGAGGGCTTCGCGTTTGCTGACCACAGATCAGAGGAGCCTGCAAAGTGTGAAAATGTCTTGTGTATGGTCAAATATGCGTCCCATTGCGACGCAAAGGGTATTCGGCTGTCGGTTGGAAAGAGCCAGAAGAAAGAAGAAGATTCAGTTAATATAAGTCTGATTCAGGTCAGCCTGAAATAGTAGATACCCGATCGACATCAGAATTAGACGGCGTGCCGTCCTTGCAGGGGCACGCCAGCACATTTTGACACACGACAGCTCCTTAGAGCCAGGGTCCATTACAAAAATCTTTTCCTCTACCTCCTCTGAACTCTGCCCTTGCTCACTCCGAAACTCTTTCTCAACTGGTCATGGCTGAAGACCAGAATATGGTTAATGTTAAGAGGACTTGCGGTTAAATCGCACTTCAGGCAGACAATGAATAACGATGAACGGATCATTTTAGATCCCTTCTGCCTCATATTGGTATCGGTCTTACGGCGCTGACTAAAGTAATGTGGTAGACCGAGTGCGCGGCTCCTTCTATGCCCGCGAGAATATTTTGGCGCAAAAAGGCGTTGAAAAGTATGTGTTACACAGACTTGTCGAATAAAATTGGAGGGCGAAGTTCCGTGCTTCGACACCAACTTGGAAATGTGTAGCAAAGCATCGGTTGAGTCACAGTGAGATGGGGTTTCGTGGTATCGTGGAAATACGAATTTACCATTGACACTGGAATTCAAAACTACACCCCTTGTCTCTCACATACTTTCCACACTTTCCACAGCCTGATACATATTTAACAGGTATTTGCTATTCCTCGTAACCGCAACGTACCTCATTGACTGATTATTTCGTGTTTCCGGGAGCGTCAACTGCTATGGTCATTAGTCCCTAAATGTAGTGCATGTTTTATCACGGGAGGTGGTGATGGTAATCTTCCCCTGGAATCTGAAATCATTCACTGACCTGCACGCCGAATTGGGTTTTTTTCCTAACCAAGTATCTCCCTTCAGCGGGGCCCCGCCCCAGCAGGAACCATCTGTAAGTCCCTGACTGGTCTCCCGACATGTGTAATGTTAGCGCATGTAAAGTGTAATGGGTGAGAATAGGACAAGGATTAAGAAGGGCAGATTTCTCTAGGTCAGTGGCCCGTTTGTTAGGGTACTCTTCCGCCATTCGCCTGGTGCTGATCGGAGAAATCACGGAAAGCTACCAATCAGAGCAGCTGGCCGCTAGAATTCTCCTCCAGACAGTGGCTGAATTCGACGTAGTTGTGTTGCTATAGGACTACTCAGCCAGAGGCACGTAAACGTACTTCACCGTCCCTAGCTACTTCGTGTTGGCTAATGTCAACTTCATTCGTTTAAAGTCCGAAGTATCAAGATTATTCATTCGAAATTATTCCTTCTTCTTGGAACCACCGATCAGAGCAGCCGGTCACTGGAATTCTTCTCCAGATAGTGTCAGAATTCGAATTAGCAGTCTATTTAGCGTCGAAAATCCGCCCCTATGGTAACTCGAACCCTTTGGTATCCTGGTCGAAATCGCAGCAGTGCCATCAGTTGGTGGTCTCTGTTAACTTAGTCGATTACGGCAAGTAAATTTTATATTTCGAAATAAAAAATGAATAGTTCAATATAATCTTTCACCAAAACTAACCTATTTTTCACAACGGGGTGTCACCAATCAATCTCAATTTCGTTGGCGAGTAGTTGACAACTCAAGTGAAAGTAAGTCTACTAGAGACTGTTTTTCAAGATGAATTAAAGTAAAGTGGAATAGTTTCCACTAACCGTTGCAAATAATGCGAGAAAATATATGTTGATGTTGCACCATTATTTTTATTTAGAGAAAACTTAGAAATGTGTCAGGATTCTCAGATATTTTGCACGCTACCATATTTGACCCATTTGTCAAGTAGTTTATGAAGTAAATAATTATTTTATTATTGTACATTTATTCAAAATTACATATTAAAAAGTCAAATAATATGAATTGCTGAGGTCACTTCTAATCTTAATTGCTTTTGTAGGCAACCTAAAATAAAACAAATAATGATTCTATGATTGTGGGGACAATAATTTTCATGTCTGGCGCAGTACAGGCAGATTTAAAATAGGCATAATCAGACGTGATTATGGTTGAGAAAGTTCTATGCTTAATTTTAATATACAATGTAAGAGATCTTCTCAAGGACATACTTCTTTGTGTGGATAGTATTAATGATTGTCGACAATTGTAAAGAGAAAACTTCCCAAGTACAATAAATTTTCTGACAACGAATCATTTGCCGGGGGATCATCCATGTAAAATTCACCCAAGGGATGGGGGAGCTTCGATTTCTTGCATGGATTTTTTTGAAAAAAAAATAACTTCCAAAAAATACTACTTACCAATTCTCGGAAGATTGGTGATCCATCAAACGACCGCCTATTTTAGTACGAGAAAACTGCACACGACGACTACGCACGATAGTCTACAAAATTTGAATATGAAATTATAATCGTCCTACCGGAACGTTTATACCAAAAAGGAATCTGGGGAGTATTGTCTAACTTTCCTAGACGATTGCACATAATAAAAATAGTAGATAATTACTTGTTCAACAGACTCAAACATGTCATATCATTGCTCTAAAGTAATCAAGCTGTTGATATTACATTGATACGACTTCATTTATGGTCACTATGAATTTATTCAATAAGTATAGTTTAGAGAACTCCTATGCGATGATACGAGATTTATGGTACTTGTTTCTTCTCCACAGTGAAAGGAATATAATTGCTACAAACTGTAAAAAATGTAGGAGTAGAATACTCTGTTAGGAAAGATATGCAGAATAGGACATTTTAGGAATTATTTAAATTCAATCATTACATATTGTTGGTAATTAATATTCAATAAATTATATGAGTGCAAAATATATTTCTTTTTAACATCTTTGTACATTTCTCTTCAACAAATTTAAAGCTACACAAATTAGACTAGTTTAAAGGTACTTCATAAACTACCTGCTGTAAAGAATACACACTTAACAAAAATTACTACAAGATCAAAACATATCTATTGTTATAAAATTGTGTTACGTTAATAATGATTTATCTTCTTCCATATGTGATTGGAATAATTTATCCTTTTATTGAGCCTCCACATTCAAACAAGTGAAAACGTAAAGAGGTAAATTTGCAATTGATATTTTTAGGAACGAAAAAATTCAATACCGATGTACATACCAGTCATGTATACTTTCCATAAATGCAATAATACATACGAGTGTCTGCATTGCCTAATGAATACCCACATATGGAAAAAAGGAGCATTTATTGATTTATAAGTTGTTCCCTAAAAAAATTGTCTACCTATATTATAATTAGTATTATTCAACAAGAGGCAAGGTAGAAAGCGTGTTAGTAGCACTATTGTCCTTGCGTAATGTCTCATTTGCGTGAAATTATTTATACAGGAAAAATCGTTGGCATCAATCAGTCAAGGAGTACTATTAGAATCGTTTTTCTGAAGAAGAAAATATGCACGAGTCAATATCGAAGTTTAGAAAGGAATTATTTAAAAAATTCCATAAATTGAATAAGAAATCTGAGCAATTCGCGAAACGAATTCGGAATTGGATTTCTATTTAAATTTAATTCACTTACGTCTGCACTTCGTACCATTTGTCTGTACGTTATGTTTCAAATGCATCAGCTGCTTGTACATTAATACTTATTTTTGGTAATGAAAATGTTCAGTACACAAATACGTGTTACTGATGTGTTACTCATACGCCTTTGACTTACTTCCAATAGTCTATAGAAGAACGGGATTATTATTAAACAACGGATATATCCGTGAAACCATTGAAATAATATTCGTTTTTAACCACCAATACATATTCTAAATAACTTTAAAATGCTTCCCTCAATAAGGGACAATCCAAATACATCATCTCTGTGATTTATAATTTTCATATGGTGTTCTTTTGTTGTGGTTTTTTTGGTACAAACTGAGCAAAATGGCAAGTGTCTGAAGATAACTGTTAGCATACCCCAAACCTCTTTTGTGATCTATTATTAATTCAAAATAAATACCCCTGTTATTTTTTTAGAAGTAAAGAATGAAAGTATAAAGTATTGATGCGAATAAATTTTTAAACTGAATTTTTTCAAACATTCAGTGTATCTAAATGCTAATTCGTGGTGGTGACTCCCAGGTGTCGCGAGGTTGTCGTTTCGCTTCCGATCGATAGAGGTGAAAGTTCGAAGGAATATTCAGTTATGTGGTATAAAAATGAAGGAGATAAAAGATGGTGAAATAGTAAAGGGGTGATAGAGAAAATATGAAATTTTCACGGTAGTACTATTGAACAAACATCAAGGAAACGGTTTTCGTTGACATGAAGTATTAAACTAGTCAATATGCTAGTTGATATAAAATGGACAATTTTGATATTTTACCACGTAAAAGTGTATCACAAAATTAAAAATTATATTCAATCCAATGTTCTATCATTTCAAGAAAAATCATCTTTCGAAACATTACTCCTTGGAATTAAGTATTGTACATAAAATTTCGCATTTTTTTAATGCAGGAGAAAATCTTATGTGAATGTTTGTCATTATAAATGTTGTACAGATTTTGGCAATTTTCCTTATTGTGCCTTGCATGAAGGAATCGACTTTACTGCCGAGAGAACGTGGAGGAGGAATATTTGAATAACTACGAGTATATTCCCCTCTGAGCTGAAGAAAATATCGCCTATAGTGAGACTGCAAGTATATTCAGAACCAAAACGAGGGGCCGCCATAGCATGTGCTGAACGAGGGGCCGCCATAGCATGTGCTAGCTCGTCTCAACTCAATAGGCTCAACCGAGAAGGCAACTCTTGTCAACTCAAGCCAGTGAAGTTTATAATACTGCATGTTACTGAGAAACAAGTACAAAAGTAAAGAGCAGGTTGTGTGTACTCATTAGAATTCAAGTTTGGTTTCGAAACTACAATTTTAAACAAATATCTGAATGAATTTTTGAAAAAACCTTTTTTGTCTTTTAGAGATAATATTTTTAAATTTATTATACATATTTTTCCTCCTCTCGAAGATGTCCGCAAACTTCGATTATGCGAAAAATCACTAACATTTTCACGGTAATTTTCTACATGAAAAACAAATTAAATTCTTTGAAGAGTAGAGGACTAGAATATTTAGGTAGATGGAAATAAATAACCAGACCGATTGTAATTTCAAAGTAAGTGTGCTGTTTACTGCCACGATTCTTCCTTAACATTTAAGACAAATACTTAAAACATATGATTTTTTCAACATACAATAGAAGCAAAATTTTAAATTGAGGCAAAGCTTTCATATCGAGTGCTTTTAATAGTTTTATGATATCTGTGGACACAAGTAGAGTTGATATATTTTTAATTATCAGGATTTTAATTTGTGCATACAATATGACATTAAGGAAAAATAAATAGAAGTTTACATGAATTGAGACATAAAGGACTCTGTGAATAATTACAAATCGTAATATATATCGTAAATATTCAAAATAATTTATAAACGAATTGTCCATCAAATGTAATTACATAGCAAATGAATTTCAGTAGTACGTAATATCTTATTAATACCACATATAATAAATTTGAATGTATTTTACCAGAAGTTGGTAAGTTAGAATGAAGATTTGAATATGAAAATGTCACCGGTTTTAGTGAGTTTCATGGGTTCTGATTTGAGAGATAACACTTTTCTCTCAATTCAGCATGTAAATTCTATTGTGTGATGTGCTAGGATTTTACATTGATTGAGTAAATTAGTAATTATCTCTGTCGAATTCTTTAAGATTCTTATTGTTTGCTCTAAATAATCTTATTTTTTGGTATTATTATAACGAATGAATATCTGACATTACAATTCTTGTTCTTCTTTGCTTTAAACTTAAAATATAAATTTGACATATTAGCATAATGTTTGTGTTCAATAGAATCATTAAACTTTACCATTGTAGAGCGAGTCACAATAGTATTATTGTCATCATATTGTCAAAGAATTACCAGATTCTTCGTGATTGATTAGTGTCAAAAATATGTCCGTTCTTTATTTCATTAGTTAGATGGCACTTACGGTGAAATTATGATGCCACAATGATGGAACATTTAAGCTCCAAAGCTCTTCTTCTTCTTCCACTTCCACTTCCACTTCTTCTTCCACTTCCACTTCTTCTTCTTCTTCTTCTTCTTCTTCAAGTCTTCCTCCATATCAGTGAAGAGCATGTTATAGGTATTTACACAACACATTAAAAATGTCCATTCATGGATGGTAGTTTAAGTGACCAAGCGGCATGCGCGCAGCAGGAGACGCCCATGCCACCGATGGCCTTGAACTTAACGTTGTCACCGAGTGTGAAAGCTCACATAAGCTTGAAACAGCGAAGTATGCAAATTCTCGCTACAATGTACCCCAAAGAACCATATGATTAACAGTCTTGAATGTCGTAATCACAGGTTCATCAGTGCTGCATTTGGAGACTCTAATCCGCGAGTTTATTTTACTTTTTTTCGTTGAACAGTCTGAAGTGACGTTTGCGTTGCAAACAGACCTTGGCAAGAAAACACATTTATCTACAAAGTTTGGGTAATGTGATCTCGCATTGGCGGGTCACGTGCGCTGAATCAAATTGCGACATGCTCTCTCCGGAGAGCGACGAGCATGGTGAAAAAGAACCGTCGCCAAGCAGTATCGTTTCTGGCACGTGGCAAATTGCCATCAATGGATGTTGGGAATGTTTTGGCATAGAGCGCAGCACGTTTTCGCTTGCGCGGGACGACCGCGAGAAAAGTTGGGAGCTCCGCTCGCGAAGTGGCGTGTGGGGCGGCGTGTGGGGCGGCGTATGGGACGACGTCCGGGGGGCGGATGCCGGCCTGGCCGTGAGCAACGCCGGCAGCCGCGGGGCTTCCTTCACAAGTCTTTCGGGCGAATTGTCCCTCCACCTGCGCCACTCACCTGCCGGGTCGGCTCCACGGAGAGCAGAGGAGACACGACGGCGGCGCAGGACAGGGATTCGAGATCGATAATACACAAACGCGAAGTAAATGGCGAGTCGTTTCCAAAGGCCACTACTAGGAGGAACCGACAGCTGGGGACTGGAGAGAGCGACGTGAGATGAAGATCGCTGCGGCGGCGCCCCCGTGGCCAGGCAGCTGCGTGGGCGGGGCCTAGTAGCCGTCCTCCTTGGCGCGCGCGGCGCGGCGCTGGAAGGCGCGGCGCGCGTACCAGCCGGCGGCGGCGGCCAGGGCGAGGAAGGCGGCGCCCGCGGCCACGCCCAGCGCCAGCGCGCGCATGCGGCGCGACCCCGCCACGTGCAGCGCCACCTTCTCGCTCGCCCACGCCGAGTTGTCGTGCGCCGTCGCCACCACTTGGAACACGTAGCTCGCGTCCTCGGGCAAGTGCGGGACTGCAACGGAGCCAAACAGCGCCGCCTTACGAAGGGCGCCCGTCCACCGGCCGGCGCGGCCAGGCGCAGTACCGGCCGAAATGTTGCGCGTGCTACCCACTGCCAACGGGCGGCTTGGCCCGGTCCCCCACGGCAGTGGAACGGACCGCGCGAGAGTTAAATCTCTAACACTCTAATACTAGGCCGGGTTAGACGTTTGCTATTTTCGAAAATTCAGCGGTTTTGATAAAATTGGGCTTTTTCTATCTTATCGGTCTCGTGCCGTACAAGCGAACTGACCTGTAAATATTCGAACAATAAAGTTAAAGATACAACAAAATAAAAAACAATAAAAATAAACTTTTGGGACACAAATTGAGATAATATTGAAAATATGGCACCAGCTTCATATAGAGAACCCCTTAAACTTAAAAAAAACTTTAAAATTTGTAGAACATGAAATTGAGAATAATCAATTGGATTGTTTTAGTTTTAGAAAAGAACCTGACGGTTTCGGACATTATTGTTCACAGTAGTTGTGATTCCGCTAGTTACATTGTCCTCCTCCCTCCTCTCATCTTTCTCCGCATCGAATAGCGGGAGAGGTGTCTCAGAACATCAACTAACGTCCCTGCAGTGCCTCTGACCGGGAGGTCCTAGGGTTGTATGGAGGTAGGTCAGCGCCGGATCTCGCCTTCCAGCGGGCAAAGATCACCGACACTTCCCAAAATATGCACTACACTTATGGGAGTAATGACCTTAGCAATTGACGCACCGAATCACAAATAATCAACCAATATATCTATCCGCAACTAAGATAATCAGTTCATCAACGGAAATATCAATTTTATCATCAGTTTCTATTCATAGCTTCTCAAACAAGAGGCTCTCGTCGTTCAGGGGCAATCCCTTGCATTTCAGCACTGAGGTTCCAGGTTCAATTCCCGTAGAACCTCATGTGAAATTAGCTACGACAAAACGAGTCAGCATGCTTCACAGGTGCTAGTCCAACCCTTGTCAAGCGTCCTAAACCTTACCCCATCCTTATTCCTTCCCAATTTGATGTGGATGACGCAGGGCGCATGCGAGACGCAACCTCGAAGGGGCTTCCTTTCAACGATTCCCTGACTTGACTGTGACTGACGTGACGACGACTACTCAGTGACCCCTAGAGGGCAGCTAGAAACGGAGGATTACTCCAATTAAAAGCCCATAAGAGCTAGTGTGCGTTCGACGTCACATATGCTTGAGAACGTTGTCCCAAAATGGTGACAGAATTTTTTTTTTAAAAAGTGGCGCCCAGTGCAGGAACGTGCCGAGTCCTCCGTTGTAAATGGGTGACTCGCTTAGCCGTGCCGAGCGGTGCCGAGCGGTGCCGAGCGGTGCCGAGCGGTGCCGAGCGGTGCCGAGCGGTGCCGAGCGGTGCCGAACGGTGTCTTTACACACGAACACTTTACACACGAATTTCAGAATTTGTAAATGAAGAGGATGAAAACGAAATTGTTAAACGAAACACAAACTAGTGGTTCTACAACAGTACATACTTTCTCGCATTAATAACTAACTTTTTTCAATTTTCGAAAATTTAGAGACATCCACGAAAATTAGACCTGCATCGTTCTTTTCAATTTTACATGACTTTTTGGCCTACTCTTTTACATCAAATTTCTTTTAAGACAAAAATATCTTCAATGCTGTACTTTTGCAATGCTAGCGTTTTGCAATTTTCGAAAATAGAGAGTTTGCCGAAAACGGGACGAGCGCCAGCTTTGAAACCATCCCTTTCCCAGTTCCCAGTTTTCAAGCGCATCATTACAATACTTTCTCTTGTTATGAAGTAAGGGCGAGAATATAAAATAATTACATTTCAAATAGTTGATGTATTACAAATACTTTAATGATCAATAAGTGATCTACAAGATAGTGAGAAACATGAAAATATGTCTCATTGTTTCACTTTTTGCAAGAAAACATTTCCTTTGCATGTGTTCTTGTTGACTAATTCATGTTTATGTCATCAAGTAATTTTGCCTATCCACCTACATATTACATTACTTTTGATGGCTATAATTTTTTCATAAATAGTTGTTTTTCATCAAATGAATCATTCGACGTCCAATCGCACACTCAAAAAACTTCACTATTTTTTAGCGAACTGAAAATTTGTTTATGATTTCTAAGGTTGAAAATCGGTGATAAGTATTTTTTCTTTTCTTCTAATCCTATCCCTTTCCGAAATATTACCATTTACTTTTTCCGAAGAATCATGCGCGCGCTAATGTTCACAATTTCTTTACACAAATACCGTTTTATGAAAAAAATAAAATTACACTTAAATTTAACATAAAAAGATATACTTTCATGTGATGTAAATATAATTTCTGTTAAAATGTTATTTAAATATTTAAAATATATTTTAATTTTCAAATTGCAAATATTTACTTTAGGTCAATACTTAAATTAATTATAAAAAGTACTCAGTATTTCTACACAGTTCGTTCATCGGCGCATGTAGGCAGCCCTCTTACCGCCGGACTCGGTACTTGGGGTGTCAATGACACGGCGCATCGTGACGTCCAAACATAATGCAACAGTGAGAGTTGTGTCGCTATAAATCGCAGAAACACACATACGGTCTCATATGGAAGACTTCTGACGAAATTTGACTATTAAGTTTATTTATAAACAACTAACACTGTAGGGTCTGTCTGTAACAGAGCAGCCTTCTTTCTCACATATACTGAGGCAGTTGTGAAAACAGAGGAATACGCGAAACATGTGCGTTGTTCTGTGAAGTTAGTAATACAGATAGAGCTACAATAATATCAGTACTACTGTTATTTGCATTTTCTTAATATGTAAATCTATAATTGAAGCAGAAGTGTACATTTAGGTTATTACAACCAGCATTCTTCAGAAGTTGAAAATTGACTGTCGTGAAAAAAGTTAAATTATTGGAACAAATAGTTTAAAAATTCCTTCTCGTTACAATTCAAGTGAAGTATCTTCGCTCGTTCATACTTATTAATGCCGCAAATATGTTGGACAGTGAGAATGATGAATAAGTTGCACTGCTGGTCTTGGTCACACTAACGAGTCACCTGATACGAGTAATGAACAAACTGACCGCGAAATTTCACCTTGCAAGAAAAATAAAATAGGTCAAAAATTATTTTGAAGAAATTTAATTAATTCAATACATACATCAAATGAAAGAGAGACTTTGATCTTTAAAATATTATATAGACTTTTGTTCTTTTAAATATTAAATTTATGTTACATTACAAGAGGAGTTAAAAATGATTAACATTAGCGATGCGAGCATTTTATCGAAACTTTTGAAATTTAATATAATCTCAAAAAACTAACCGAGAAAAAATGAAAAACACGTGTTTCATATTTTTGCTTATATTCTTTACAGAAAAAGTTTAAAAATCTGTTACATCAAGGTCATATTTTCTCTAAATTTGTGCGATTTGACGTGGAATGACCCAAAAATTCTTAAACTTCATAGGTACAAATGAAGTCTAAATGAGAACGTACCTTTTCTAAACTTGAAACACTTACTTCAATATAATATCATTTTAACAAAACATATATTAAAAAATGTGATTTTTGCCCTTCTGTACGATTCTTACATTGTATTATGTCATAGTATATCTTACTTCTTTTATCGCATGTTTTAAAATTTATTTATTTAATTTCACTGAAAATAAAATTGTTAATACACACACACACACACACACACACACACACACACACACACACATATATATATATATATATATATATATATATATATATATATATATATATATAAGTTTTACGTCTTAAGCTGGCAACATTTTCTGGATTTCTTATTATCACTCATACCGATATTGTATTTATTCCAAAAATAAAATACTACAACTATTACAAGAAATCAAATAATTATTTAAAATTAATTAAATATTGCTGACTGGCAAAGTGAGAGGGAGGAATCGATTGTTTTCTTTCGCATTCTGGAACTCGGAAAAAGTCCAAAAATTATGAAACAGTTTGGATGTTGACTGAAAAGTACAAATTTTGATAGTGTTATTCCGCCTATACTCATACTGTACGTACCGACTGAATTCATATCTTCTGTGCGCCACTGCTTACGACAGAGCTGAGGTCATGCAATGATAAGGTTTGAAAAAAGAGTTTTACATGTTACTTTATGGAACGGCATTTTTAATATTCTTTGTACGAAGGAACTACTGTCGTGTATAAATACAATACTATGTTATTAAATCATTTATGAAGACTTTTCTGTTAAAATATTCAATTTGTAGAAGTTTTATACGATAGTGTTTTATTCGTTCTTGAGCTGAGTGCATGACACTTGTGGGGAAACGGTTTTGTGTGGTTGTGTTCAGTAGCATTGTCCTGCTGCACGCCACTAATAATTATTATTATTCGTTTTATCATTAGAGTCAGTTATTATTATAATCATCACAACTCGATATCTTTGTTCGACTGTGATCTGGTGATGAACAGAGTCGCTGTGAGTGTCACTTTACTTTCTTATTTTTTGGCACCAAATAAAATATATTTTAAAAATTCTTTTAAGATATGAGGGAGAAGTATACTTCATGTATGAGTCAGAGTTCTGCATCTAAATATCTTCACTTTCTATCAGCGGTTTTACAGTTTCAAGAAATGTTTAAAAACTCATGTAAGATTTGATGGATTTTGACTCGATTTAATGATAATATTTACATTATCATTAAATAAACGCGTGTAAACATTTTGTTCTTTTAAATAAATCTGAATTTTTGTAGAAATGCATTAATCATCACTAGTCTTTCTGCATCGACTTACTCATTCTGAAAAGAAGTAACACGTACCAAAAGTCATGTTTGCTGCCTCCCTACGTCGCACCGCCCCACCAGTCCAGAGGCAAGGTCGGGGCTGGCTTGTGCGTGCGTCGAAAAGAGTCTCTGCCTGCCGAGCCTGGCCCGCGGGTCTCGCAAAAATGCCTGCCCTCCCCGGCGCTCTGCGCAATAGCGTTCCCGGAGTTGCTTGTAGTGAACATGCACTATGAAGGGAGTGCACGGGCGTGAGTTGCTTACCTAGCACCCACGTCTCCTGGGTGTCGGCGCGGCCGTGCGGCGTGTCGTCCGGGCCCTTCGACCAGTGGACGGTGTAGCGCTTGATGGCGTCGCGTCCGACTTCGGGCGGCTCCCACGTCACCAGCCAGCCGGCGTCCGCGGGCGCCGGCGCCACCGACACGTTGCGCGGGGGGCCCGCCTTCT
>BOPP01000302.1:478771-506852 GCA_017312745.1 Gryllus bimaculatus | reverse complement strand
CCCCGCCCCGCCCACCCTTCCACAAGGGACACGCGCGGAGCACTCCAAAAGTACACTATGTACTGACCAAAACATCGAAAAACAACGCGTTCAATCGTAGTAGCGAAGTCCTTCATTAAAGGGAAAAAAAATCTTGTTTGTCTTTTTGTGGCATTAAAAAACGGGCAGAAGGCAACGGAAATAAAGACTATGTGAGGGATAACGTCATGGCCAAAATTTCTACGTATGAAATTAGCACTCTTGCTGCCTGTGCATATAGTTCAACTTCTTATAGCATAAAGAACAACATTACAGAGCTCAGGAAAACGTACGCAGACTGCACTTTCCCCCTTACGATTAGCAGTTTTCTGTTTTACATGAATAAATAAATAAAAATATGATACTGAAATCAATTTTGTACTATCTGCAGGATTTCATTCAAGAATAAAGTTAAGTCTCGCTGTCTTCAATGAGAACAGTGCATGGAAACTTTTCATTTAGTCTTCCGCTAAGAAAATTTTCATGTTTTTGATGTTTTGATTGTTACGTAAAAAATGTGAAACACACTATGCAACAGCGGACGGCATTATGTCTTTCTAAAAAAACTGCCACTCCCCCATGTTTAAAAATATGCTCTCTTCAACATTCACACTTGTTGCTCAGTAATTACGGTAGACGTGTAAATAAGCGTCTCTTAGCACGGGAATCTTTGTTTTCCTCTCAAATGCTCGTCAGTGCTCGTGTGTGTTACTGAACAAAAGTAAATAAAGCACAGGCAAGGTACAGGTACCTAAATTGAACTGAAGATTAAACAATGTTCAAAGGCTGATTTTCTCAGAAATTTCTTTTTGAGGTGTGTCAGAATCACCACAAAAATTTCTTAAAGAATCGATTGTAGCGAACACTACCTGAACGCATTACCTTGCAGTCAAGATATTTTAGGATTTAACCTTGATATAATTATTGCAAATTGCTTAAACATTTGATCCTGTGACCTATGCGTCTATTTGAGGGAGGAGGGGGTGCCAAGCCTTTTCTTGCATCGAACTTTTAAAATTAGTGGCGCTACAGCGGTACGTGCCTACTCTGCTTATTAGTAACGGTTCCATACCATTACAATACTGCTTGAACCTGCAAAAGGGTTTTCAAAGAGCAAAGGAATGCTTGCACACGATGGGCTTCTAACTCAGGTACTAGTTTTTAGCAAGCTACGAGCATATCTACTACACCAAAAGCCTGAGGTGACAAAACTCCCGACGCTTTTGAAAGAAAGTTGAACATGAGCAATTTTAGAAAATTCTATGTTTTTTCATGAAAATCTTATTTACAGACTTTTAAACTTTTTTAATTTTCACACGTTTAGAGAGTTCAACGAAACTCGCACCTGCGCCATTTTTATAAGCGTACAAGAATACAAACAAGATTTCAGAAACAAAATTTCAGATTCTTATGTTCGATTTCCATTAAAAGAAATTACGGGAAATTCACATTATTTGAAAGATCTCTTACATCCTCCATAATTAATTTTTCTCCTTGTATCTATTATTTATGGTACAAATTTTCATGTATTATGTTCTATTTATAACCATTGTTACTTTACCGTTACTAAGAAAACGAGAAAGTATGCGCTGGTGTAGCTCCACTTGTTGCATCAATGATAAAGTTCAGTATATTAGTTTAGGATTGAAATATAACATAATATTGATAAATAAATTTAATGTCACAAATGCAGTGAGAGCATTCCCTTTTCTATCCACTCCTTCCTCCCTCGCTTTCATTCTTATATTCAATGTGAAAAACTCCTCACCAAATTCCGTACGTATTTCTCATTGAATGACCTTCTTTTCATGAATTATTGTATTACATTGTTTTTGTACAATAATTCATGAAAAGAAGATCATTTTTTTAAGTGATCAGGCGGAAGAGCAGGCTAAATGACCTGAGCCTCGCCACCAACAGACATTTATTTATTTATTTAATTTATATATAATATAAATTAATATATGAGTTTAAAAAAACGTATAACAGCTTGTATCTTATTACTCATTACTATTGATCAGACATGGGACCTCAGAGGTATTGGGTCCTAGAGGATGACAATCATGGAGTGTTGTCATGTAATTCAAACATACTCTGACAACTATCAAGTTGCACGATGGCAGTGAGGAGGGCACATTAGAAAATATATTAATTTCTCATATAAACAATCGTAAGGGCATCAATGATGAGATCTAGTAGTTTCTACATGATATTTCTCGTTTCCGTATGTGCGTTGGGTTGTTGATTGATGATTGATGATTGACATATTTATGAATGATGATGATGACCTATTGATGATTAACTTGTCGTTTCTTTTACATACTGTTATTATGAGCCATAGTTTTAAAAATAATCTATAATTAATGTTTGTGTAGCTCATTCTTGTTTTTAAAGAAATCACAAATGAGATTAAAAATTAAGTTATAAAATAATCATCGTTACTTTCCTTGAAATACGTTACCTACTGAGTACCAGGCCTTGTGATTATTTCTAAAGAATGTAATGTGGTAATTAGTTAATTTCTATATCATACCGACGTTCTGCAAACTTGCTGAACTCGCCCCCAAAAACTCGCATGGTGAGATAATTGTCTTCGGTGACTGTACCAACTTGTTCGAAAACAGCCGAAGACAGTGCAGAAATAAGACTTAAAAAATGAGAATTATCCAGCAAAATCTGGAGAGTAAATGCATTAGAAATGACAACACATATTTTGAATGGAGCCGAAACTCATAGTGATGATTGTTCTCAGAGTAATAAATCACTTGTTGTGATACATTTTCCATCTGAAACAGTACCATAAAAGTACACAAGACGAATTCGGATGTACGTTTTCGACACCGCACATACACGATTTCAGCTCTCATCCTGTTCAAATTATTTTTATTTCGTACAAATTACATCTACTCGAAACCTCCCGAATACTTCTGATGCGAAAATACCGTTCGTTTTGAAAAAAAGCGGCTCCCCCTTGTCCCGTGAGTCCTGTGAATACGAACTGTTTTAACAGATGCACGGTTACCGTACTTGAGAAACTAACATCATAGTTAAAACATTTTTAGAGACATTCTTCCTTTCCTTATACTCATTTCTCTGCTCTTCCTGAAAATGGTCACATACTAGTTACTTTTGCTCCCAGGATTCATTTGAAATCGCCTCTTTCGAAAATGAACAAAGGATAATTGGAATCGGATTGGTAATCTTCACTTATTCAAATTATTACAACTCACATTTTCATGATGATTTAAAGAAATTTGGAGGTAAGATATAAACAAATTTTATTATGTTTTAATATAATATATATTTATGTTATAATATTAAATTGTATAATTAATTAAACAATTAGAGTAAAGAATATTCAAATGAAACAGACTTCAACAGTACTTGAAATAATTACCACAGTAAAAAGGCACATTTACAAACGAATTCTCCTTATCCATAAAATCAGATTTCTACCACATTTATAACTGTTATTACCTCACTACCATGTAAATGATACATTTAGTAAAATAAAAAAGCATGTTTAAAATAAAGTATAGTGCATTTACATTAGCACAAGAAGCAATATTTTTTTCTATTATTAAAACAGCCTCCTTTTTTCCAGAGAAGTATCTTTTAATTAGTTAAAATCGTTTAATACAAAGGAGAAGAAAAAAATCAACTGCATTACGTTGAAAGATGGAAACGGCTCAGAATTTTCGGTTGAACCTTGTCTGTCGTCTGCATTACCTTGCCTTATTAGCCTCTTATTATTCTAGCCTTCAGGGGACTATGACACTTTGCATATTACATAATACAAATGAGAAGGCAGAGAAGAAAATGGTCTCACAGAATATTACATTTTATGCTTCCGTAAAACTAAGCATTTTAGAAAAACATTATCAGGCTACCATTTTATTCGATCACATCTCCCGGAACTCCCAAAAACAAGTTACCGAATTATTTCAAGAATTTTCTGTGCTTTAAATTAGAAATAACATTCATGTGATGATTTCTCAATAAATGTGCACTTTAAACAATAATTCGTAATTCGAAATATTTGTTCTTACTTTTCTTAATAAAACATCTTTTGTAATATTTGGAGTACGTCCTGCCTCTTGAGAGTGTCTGAAGTAAAAAAAAACAAACCAATGTTCCCCTCACATAACTACGCGACGCACAATGTTCCCATCACATGACTTTCTTTCAGTACTACAAAATGTAGAAGTAGTTTGTTAAATTACCCGGCTGGAAAAATATAGAAAATGTTCGAAGCACTACAAAAGGATATAACCTATGAATTCTTTCAGAGATTCAGTGTCAAATAGGGACATAATGCATCATCTAAGAGCGTGCTGGCAACCATCTCCAAAGTCAGGCTTCGAAATATTTTCAAATATGTCTTAGCGATGGCAGTTGTGTTGATTTAACTCAAGTTGTCATTTAATCCTTTTTTTAAACAATATCGTTTGAATAACACAATACGTAGATTCTATAAAATTTGTCTGTTTCATTTACACATTCTTCATATATAAATGCGTAAGCACGCATAAATAATTATTTATTGTTGAATTATATGTTTATTAATAATTTTAGGGTTTGTAATAATAATATTTTAAACAACTTTACGAAATACTTTGAAAATACATTATTGTGAATAGTTCAATATTCACATATAGTTCATGCAAGAAGCAAGTTGAATACTACATCTGTAAATGCAAACGCATGCGAGAAAAAACATAAAATGAAGCATTTTCAATTTTACATCATTCTACCAGCACCGCGAAAATGTGTTCAAGAGAAGCATCCGCTTAGTTTTGTGAAATACATTCCACCTCTTTTCTGATCTTCGGAGAATGTGATACCATTCTGGCACGCCGCTACAAATTCCGAAATTTTCTAGTCCTAGTCCCAATACACCAGGATTTACCCCAATCGTAGTATGTATATTTGGTGGAATACAAAGCAATCACTCTCTTTATGCCATGACTGTTGAATGAGACGCTAGAGGTCCAGGCTCTGTAAATCGAGGTTTGAAAGAAAATGATTGACAAAGGTTGTAGGAGTGCTAAGGAAAATTCAAATATGCCGAAATGCATTAATAGCTAAGCTCAAATATGATTGTTATATGACATACGATGAAAGAAAAATATGCATGCACTACTTTAAAGTCTTAATTAAAAAAAGTGAAGAAGGTTCAAAATTCATTTAACTGAGTTCTTCGTCAATCTTACCTAATGGGCTCCTGAATTCTTGAGCCGAACTGTCTTCTGCAGGGCTACCTACATAGAGAAATACCAAAGAGAAATATTTATTAGGAAAGAGCAGTCTTCATCAATTTCAATGCATCTACTCTGTAGTACGTTATGCAAATTCAGACATACTATTTAATATAAAAAAGTATTCATGAAGTAATATAACTAGTGAAAATTAAAAATGGCGTTAAATACAAAATTATTTATTGGCAAATTTCACATCATATTGTCTAATTTTTGCAAATTTAGGCAAATTTTTGCATCAAATAGGATCATTTATTTTATTATGGAAATATTTTCATAAAAATCATAAAAGACTCCAATTATTTTGTGTTGTTCGTAAAGTAAATATAATTTTAAGAATATGACAGAAAATATCTTGAGTAAAATGTTCGGTATTAAGTAATATATATTAACTGGGTAATCAAGTTGATTAAAATTTAATAATCCTGATAATATCGCGTTTTACGATAATATATTTTACATCACATTTCATTTTTTTTTTAATTCAACAGAATTCACAATTATTTAATTTAGATGTAGAAATATGTATGAATAAGTATCACTTTGCATTCCTCATACAATCACTTTTACAATAGGCAATATGCTAAGAAAAGATGGATTGTTCCCTTTTATAAGAAAACATACACACAAAAGCCCGTAAGTGTATTACTGCTGGGTACTTTACCCTCAGGGCTGCATCAGAGACATTTAAGACGAAAAACAAAGTTCACAAATTATAGCATATTTAGATTAGATTAGGCACACATGCAATTCGCAAAACACATCACACCACATCACACCACAACACACCAACGTGGACAACGCCCAAGCGATGCATCCTAGAGCCTTAAAGCCAGTTTTGTGTGTCTCTGTAGGGAATGCAAGTTATATGTCTGTACCGTAATTTAGAAATGCTGGCTGGGGGAGCCCTGCGTAATCTCGTGTGGCGGACTGGTTTCATTCAAAATATCCGTTAAACACTAGTCGCAAAAAAATCAAAATTACTCAAAAAAATTCTTATTTAAAATATGATAACATGTACTTCCCTCGTGCACTTTCGTGAAAACTGCATTGCAACAACTTCAACCGTTCAAAAGTTATAGGAGGCGTAAAGTCTTATTATTTAATCGATTAAGTGTGGGAAGGGCGCTTGTCCTTTCTCGATCACAATTACCCAAAGCTTGCTTAGGAATACACTCTCTGGAACACATGGGCCGCGAGATATGGCATCTCGTGCAATAGCCCACCTTTGGTCTTGACCTGCAGCCGCTTGCTGTGCATCCAATCGCCTTGCTGGTCCTGACTCACCACCATGAACTCGTAGGAGCGGTCGGAGGTGAGGCCCGACACCGTGGCCTGCGTGGTGCCCTTGGTGGGCACGCGCATGGTGTGCCACTCCGAGGACTCGACGGGGCGATACCTACAAAGCGAAGAGGCCCATGCACCAACATGTAGGAATCTCCCTCTGCCGGCAATAACTCTGTGTGTGTCAAGAAAGAGGTATAGAGCATTTCAACTGCTTTATATTCAAATAAACTGGCATCGTGGCTCGGTTTAACAGTTGATTGCCTCATGGTAAGGGCCTGATAAAATTAAGGAAGATATTTTGATTAATGAATACTAGGTCTCTTTGATGTAGTTGTTGGAATAAAAACATGTGATGTGGCAAAAATCTTGAGTGCTGACTGAAAGCAATTGTCCTAGACGTTTGTATGAATGTGCGTAAATAAGCAAAGAAAACACTGATTTACTTATCAAGGTCAAAAAATGATAAAATGCTTGAAATGAACTTACTTTATTATTCAAAGCCATACAAAACCAATATTAGCACTTATTCTGTCTCCTGTAAAGTAAAAACGAAAAGTTGATGATCGAGAAGAAGGATGTCGATCAACAATATTTTCATTTCAGCTTACAAGAGCTTATTTTTTATATTGGGTTTCAAATCACGTCCGAAACATTTCAGGTGAAAATGTCAGAAAGAAAGATCCAAATATCAAAAAAATATTCATAACAAATAATAGAGTCTAAAATAATAGTACCTAAACAAAATTTTGTGTAACCAGTCTGAATAATTCTAAATAATGAAAATCCAAGAGAAAAAACATTACTTACTTTTATTGGCGATTTGTAGTCTACTGCTATTCAAATAATTAATATACTACATTCTTGCCATCATTTGAAGTAATATATAATTGCCGGTAAGTTTGCTTGCGCAAGTTAACTTTAATGTAGTTTTCATGTCATTAATTGTTGTACTATCCCACAATCTCTTCAATTCTGCTTTGGTTAGTGAGGTACTTTTTATTAGTAGAATGTGTAATATTTGTATTCCCCACACGAATTTGCGCTATCAGATTTTCCTTATCATGTTGATCACCTTGTGCATTCTCTCTGATACGCTACATGGATGAGCGCGTCATAAGCGCCTAATACTCTCTAAAAGGGGGTAGCGGGATTCCATTAGTCAAATGGTAGAGATGGTTCATGCTTTTCAAGTTGATAAACCTGTCCAAAACAATGAAAGAAATGGAGTATATACGGTTTTCAACTTCACTCCTCGGTCTGTGGCAAGCAGACTCACAGGGCCTTCCGCGAGCGCCCTGTGAGTAAAACAAAAATTATGATCGGATTCTTTTTTACCAAATCTTGTTTTCGAACTTGTGAAAAAATGTTACGTTTTCATCAAAATTACGTAAACACTAGTAATTTTTCAAAAAAATGGAACTTAAAATGATTTAAATATCTAGTACAGATGAAGAGATTGCATAATCCACAAAATCACTAGCTTCAAAATTGAAGCTGAACGCCGGGTTAACAAAAATTTTAATTTAGCACATTTCAAAATTTCAGATATTTTAATCAAAATTGAACCTTTA
This sequence comes from Gryllus bimaculatus, assembly GCA_017312745.1. NCBI lineage: Eukaryota > Metazoa > Arthropoda > Insecta > Orthoptera > Gryllidae > Gryllus > Gryllus bimaculatus. The sequence continues at coordinate 498,718 of BOPP01000302.1, read as the reverse complement.
TCCTAATTATAAGTGCACCTTTCTCTATTCAAGCAAAACGTGAAGACAAATTTTTAGACATTTTGGAGAAAATTTTTAGGAGCTTTATAACTCTCAAAATTATAATATTTGTCTCAAATTTACGGAGGTGTGACATCGATCTGGAATTATTTATTTTAGGGAAAGATCTGTACAATAAGGCTGTTGTGATGTTCACAGTCTGACAATCAGATGGACAGATAAACGTTTTGAAAAAAACAACAACACTGTTTCGGTACTAGGAATCCCCCTAAAATGTGTTTTTTCTTCAAAATCTCTACTAGATTTTTGTGCAACATTACGTAACTTTCTCGATAAGGAGTATTTTTGCAGCATACTAGAAACTAAAATCCACTCACTATGAAATCAACAAATGATCGAGTAACCGCATTAATATTTGTCGTTTCGAAATCAATCATTATAGTTTTTGTTCTAAGTTACCAATAGTTTCTTGTGCTGACAGAATTTGTTACGACAAAACGAGTTTTCCTGCTTCACACGATCTAATCCAACCTCTATGAAGCGTCCTAAACATTAAAATTATCCTTATTCCTTCCCAATTCTCGCGTATGAGTCGATGACGCAGGGCTCGTGCGAGATGTGAGCGCGAAGACGCTACCTAATGGCGGTTCTCTGACTTCACTGCGACTGACGTGATATGACTTCCCAGCGGTCCCTAAAGGCGCTGGGTCCTTAATAACGGAGGATTATTCCAACTGTCATTAACGGAGGATTACTCCACGATGCGCTCATCGCTCCTTAAGAAGCTAGGAGACGCGTTGTATCTATCCAGACGCAACAATTTTTTAAAAAAATTAGCTGTTCAAAGATTCTGACATTCTTCTGCCCGTCACTTGCATAACACGAAACTTTAAGAGAGTACTTGCGCATGCATATCAAGATGCTATGAGTAGAGTAACCGTGTTTACTAGGATTATTCCACTTACAAAATTAACGCATAGCGATTAACAATATATGTGGCATGCCTTAAGCAGCATCTGATCTGAATGTGAACATTCTTTCATGCTTTTTCTATGCGATACGGATACCGATTATAATACTAATCCTTTCTATTGGCCAACTATAAGCTGCAATTCATCAGTCATATAAGATGGTGTATACATAAGAGGTGGTTGAACTAAATAGATAGTAAAGGATATTTAATAAATCTCAATATATTGTATATTCTGGAAGTCTGTTGGAAATACTTTCTTGCGCGGAATAAACTTATTACCCACAATAATGATAAGTCATTTAGCCAGTCATTGTTCAAGCAAATGAAGTTTGCTCTTGAATAAATTTTGGAATAGTTTGGACCATAACACATAAAATTACTCTTTTAACTTAACTTTTAACTTAAATAATAGCTACACCCTAGCGGCTACCAAGAGTGCAGCACAGTATAATTTCCTTTTTCATTCATTTTATTGTTAGAGCATGATAGAACTTACAAAGATCTTTAAATTTCCTTCATAGATTGTAGAAGTGTTTTCATAATTGTGGACGGATAATTGTAAATGATACTTTTTAAATTTCTTGCAATCCCACTTCAATTGTATTGGGAGTTCATGCCTACAATGTTCTTTCCACAAACGATTTACTCCTTAGTTAAATGGCACAAATACAATTAACTAGCAATTACTTAGAATACTTATGAATTAATTATAAATTTAGAAATGCAATTGTTGATATTTATTATAAAATTTGCAATTTTTTGCACTGATGCAAAATAAAAAGCATCTAATTCAGTCGATGAGGCCGTCTGCCTATGATGTGACTCGCTGCAAGGTTTGGCATCAGCATTTAAACATAGTTTCGCACGTTGATCACCGTGTATGAGTGCTACAGTAAGTAATAGTAATGTTTGTAATGTCAAAGTGACCCTTAAAAACATATTTTAGAAGTAATTATGTGAACCGGACAAAAATAAAGTGTAGTTTTTTCCAGTGCTTCATTAAAGTTTTTAATTTTTTCATAAGTTATTGCTTGTAATAACTAGTCATCGATACAAAGCTCGATGTGCACAGCATAACTTCCCTGGATCGAGAGGATTGTTATTACTAAAGAAATATGAAAACAGTTGAATGCCACATGTGAATTATGAGACGGAATTATGAAAGGGCATTTTGGCAGTGAAATATTTTAAGACAAACCAAGTCAAGATAATATCTAGTTAATTGGTAAATAAGTATATTTCAATTATTACATTTGGGTAAAAAAATAAATTTTGTATGTACCACGGGCGATAATACGTTCTGTTGATATCGGGCGATAAAAGCCTTCGGGCCAAAGACCCTGGGGCTTTTTGTCGCCGGTGGATCATTAGGACCCGTGTTCCATTATAAACAAAACGTTATCGATTTCCACCCAAACGGCCGCTCTCCGAGGGTCGCGGCCGCCCACTCACCAGACGCTGTAGTCGCCGGAGGGCCGCGCCGAGCCGGGCACCCAGCGCAGCGTGACGCTGCCGGCGTCGCTGATGGCCGAGAGGTTGTAGGGCGCGCGCGGGGCGGCGTTCTCGATGAGCACCTCGGTGTCAGAGGAGATGGTGGCCGCCTCGTTGGACGCCACGCACTGGTACAGGCCGCCGTCGCTGTCGCGCAGGTTCTGGATGGTGAGGTTGCCGTTGTGGAACGTGACGCGGTCGCGCGGCAACGGCAGCCCGTCTTTCTGCGCAACGCACCCGGGCATCAGAACAGCGGTGGGAGGCACTTCACCTCGATTGAAATAGGCTGAAAAAATCTGCAAGGATCACTGAATATATACAATAAATAACAGGCGGTGATTCCAGTCAGAAGTCAAAAATTCCATTTCATCGACAGAAGTTTCGATCTCTTTTGAGAGATCCTCTTCAGTATCTGAAACTGTATCTAATTTGAGGTTATATCACCCATATTGAATATTTGCAGCTAGGTGTATCGTACAGCTTTTTTCATAATGTCAAACTTTATACTAGCACTAAATATTCAATTTGGATCACATAAGCTCAAATTAATTACAGTTTCAGATACTGAAGATCTTGCGAAAGAGATCGAAATCTCTGTCGATGAAATATAATTGTTGAATTATTACTGGAATCATCGCCTATTATTGATAAATGGAGTGGCGTCTGACAGATGATTAGCTGGATGCGGTTACACAACTGGAAGCTTCGTTACGACTTAATTTTTGGTATTTACGCTCCTGATGGGATAACCGCGTTACAATCGATGATCTACCAGAAATCATCCTATTTAAATCGGAGTATAGTCCGCCCTAAAGCCACTACAAGTGGAGACAAGACCTTGGAGCTGACGCTGGGCAAGGCATTGTCGTGGCCGCGGCGCTGGTGCTGATGTTCGACAGAATGGCTCGTTAAGGCAAATGAAATTGAAACCACCTTAAGACCTACGAAATTTAATGAAGCAACAACGACAAATGAAATGGCAAATTACCGAAAATACCATCAACACATCAGATTTGTATCTATTTTCTGAATAATTTCATCATTACTAGCAAAATATTCATGGATTAGAAAATATTTCATTACAACGTGCGATACGACTACACTCTATCATTACACAAATTGAAGTTTAGTAATGAAGGCCACCCGTTACTGAAATTTATAAATAAGTTTGCTCGCGAATATCTTGTGGCTTTTGAGTTTTTCGTAGGGTTTTGTCCATTTTTTTACATACAGCAAAGGCTTGCTCCAGAATGTTTCGTTATTGGTTATAGTCATTAGCTTATGTAGATTTGATACTGCACTACGCAGAGGATAATAAAATATAATAGATAAAAAGATAACAGATAGATAAAAAAGGTTTATTCGCACCCGTCCTTAAACTAGATTTTCATATTAGTATACACAATATAACATATTGTAAGAGAGTCCGCTTATAACAGATTCCCACTTTCATAAGGAAGTTTGCTGTTTGGAGTCTCAATATTTAAATTATGAACAGTTTCCTCCTGCATGTGCGGGGTTCGCTTTTAAGAGTTCCCCGCCAAAGCAGACCGAGAACTTGTTCCGGAGGATTCCCCCCTCTCACAAATAAGAGTCTGAAGTCGAAACACCCTTGCTGCGAGTTGGGTGACTTTAAAGAACCCACGACAGAGGCAGCATCGAAAGGGATTCCCAGCTGTGGAAACGTCCTTCCAGAAACAGCCCTGCTTGTTTGCTGTAGGTAAGAAATCTGCTCCCAATTTCCGTTTCTGTGTTGTGATATGCGTGCGGCCTTGGTCAAGAGCTCACGCTCATTATGTCGTGTTTAGGCAAGAGAGTAAGCTGTGCAGTATTTGACTATGTTTAAGGCTCGTCGTTTTAACGCACTGTGTTCTTTGTATTCAGCCTTTGTTTGTCGTGGTGATATTGGTGTTGAACATCTCGTGACCAGTACTCAAATTATTTGGAAGGTGAATCCCCAATTGTTTGAATATATTTTATTGAAACCCCCAATTGTGATGGTTCCTAAAATTAAATTAATGAAGATATCTGGAAAACTAAACATCATATCAGTCAAAAACGGTAAAATAAGGGCCCATGAAGACTTAATAGACTCGTATTAGAATTCCTCAGTTACTTCTTCCAGAATTCCGCATATGAGAGACAAATGTCTATCTCTCTTATGAATTTTAAAATATTGTTCTATAGTATTTTACATTAAAATAATAGATCAGACATTTTGAAGAAAACATAATTAAGTTATTTTATGTGTATTTTCACCATTCAGGTCTAAAATCTAAGACTCAAAATATTATCAATACTATTTTAACACTCCCTCGTTCCATTCAGTTTTTCATCCGATGCTTTCATGCCATCGTAAGTATACATGGGACTAAATGTCTCACAATAAGTTAGTCATTGATTTGTTCTGGATTTGAAAAGTTATGAAACATTTTTGTTTTATTGTTGAGACAAAACATTAAAAAATGTACAAATGACATAGTTTGTTACAAATGTCCATGTCATGAAAATGCTGTACTATGTAAAATTTATGCTTTTTTTACTTTATGTATGAGCTTTTCTTTTGTCGCACAGCTACAGAGACTGCAACGATTTGTATGAGAAAGCTACAACTTCATGTTTGCCCCTGCCGGAAATCGAACCCGGGACCTTCTTACAAAAAGTTATTTCGCGGTTCGTGAACCACGCGAGGTGCTTCCTTTATCTTTATAACTACTTATATTTCGAATAATTCATTCAACGTTTCATTACACGAATAACAAAATTAATTGGGGTGAATCCATCATTGTTTGAACACTCACTTTCTGTATGTCATCTTAAAAATAAAGTAATTTTTGCTTCAACTTGCACTCTTGAGATGTGCAGAATCTTTAAATATTACGCAGTCCCCAGCATCTTAAGTGAGTGTACCTTTTTGACAGACGTTTGTGTGACGGCAATGGAATTTCATTAGTAGCCTCAAGGATAGGATATCTTGTTCAGCGTGATCTCCACACGCACACTTGGCAATTGCGAAAGCATAGGTAAAGTTTAAGTGTTGCCCATGAGTTGAATGCGAAGGCTTAACTGTTTAGGTATAAATCACAGGGGCTATTTAAACCTACAATGCGGTCGAAGAGTTGACAGTCTTGATAGCGCAAGTGGCAGATCAACTGAGCGTAGGTCGAGAAATTAGGGTTTTATAACCTGAGTCTGGGGCTCCCCGGCAGTTCCGGTCAGGGTAGATGGTTCTTTGAACAGACAAAACATTTCAATCAAACCGTGCTTAGTAGATATTGGATCTCAAAGGAGATTGTCCACTGCAAAAGGGGAAACGTATTCCCAAACAAATGTTGAACCTATAACTGTAATGTAACGTTTATTAACACAATTTCAGAATTATGGTTTCATATCTATAGAATATATGTTAGATTTGCCAACTCCTTAAGGTGAAGGAATCCTTCTCTTCGCCTGATTTCTGGAATACCAAATTTGATATATGTCATTATGCCTTTATCAATGCTTTTCTTTTTACTTTCTCTCCCTACTTCGTAAGAAGAGAAAGTATTATAATTGTGCACCGGAAATCGGTAAATTCTTGATACAAAACCTCTTAATGCTGGGCCATGGTAACGAAAAATTGATAAATCGTATTCCTTTTAATTCTTAATTCTATTCCTAAGAATAAAATTGCAGCCGTTTCTTGAGAAAGGTTTTCGAAGATCATAGAAAGTGGAAAATGGCTTATGGTTTTGTAACTAGAGAGATGTTTCGGATATTTTTTTAGGTTTTAATATGGGAATTACGATAGATTTTTTCCAGCTTACCAGGAAACAGCCAAATCTGAGGCAGGCGTTGAAGATGGCAGTTACGTAAGCAATGGCATGAGAAGGTAATAGTTTTAGAATAATGTTAGGAATACCTTTTATATCTAGAGAAGATTTGTTTTTTGTATTCTTAATTATTTGTCATTAGAGTGAGAGATATAACTCATTGGAAATGGAGCAGTATGGTATGGAGATCTTAAAAACTCCTCTACATAATTTTGGAAATTCAGATCTGTAGAAATATTGGGATGAAAAGCATCATTGAAATGGTCGTCAAGAACTTCTAGTTTGTCTGCTTCTGTATATGCAAACTCAGTATTAGCGAATAATGAGGGGATTGCTTGATTGGAATGAATGAAATGACGACAGTGTTTCCACAAAGTAATGTATTTTCTATCAATATTTAGAAGTAGTTTTTGGTAGAAGTTGTAGTAGCGAAACTTACTTAACTGTTTGCGAATCCTATGAGTTATCTGATTTAAAGCAGATTTTAGGTGAGGTAACAGGAGTGTTTGCCACTGCCACATAACGCTGCCTATATTTCGCTTTTGTCTAATTCTGGATGTTGGGTGGAAGGGGACTTTTTGGGGGGTGCCTATGGTGTTTGTGCTTGGGATGTGGTAAGAAACTCTTCGAATAGTTTCCAATGGAGGCACCGCCATCGGAGGTCTAGAAGGAGCGTTCCGCGCGTAAACGAGAGGAGAGAGCGCTCACTCTGAACCAGACGATGGAGGGCCGGTGGCGGTCGCTGCCATCCACCGCGTCGCACGGCAGCTCCAGCGTGTCGCCCGACTTGCGGAAGTAGAGGTTGTGCGGCGTCACGGTGAAGACGGGCGCGCGCTGCACGATGACTTCGGTGGGCGAGCTCGGCCCCTGCGTGCCCAGCTCGTTGATGGGCGTGCAGGTGTAGTGCCCGCCGTGGCTCTCGTCCACCTGTGCAAGCACCGCAAACAATGCAAAGGGACGGCTCTCGGGGCTAAGCCCTGCATCAAGCGGATGCGCATGCGTCCACTATGTTCAACAGCCTCAATGTTTTATCTAGCTCTCATTTATTGAATGATTAGTGTTTTTAGGCGCGTCAACAGATAGCGTCATTAGTCCCGTAAGTGTAGTGCATGTTTTAGTGTTGTTGTTGTTGTTGTTGTTGGTGGTGGTGGTGGTGGTTGGTGGTGGTGATGATCTTCCTCAGCTGGATGGCGAGGTCCGGCGCCGACTTACACATAGCCTTGAGATGTTTACCCAACCAGGTATCTCCCACCAGCAGGGCACCGCCTCAGCCGAAACAGGCACTAAGCTCTCGACTAGTCTCCCGGTGTGTGGTGGAGTATGTGTATCATTAAAAAGCGATGTTACAAGGAAAAGGAAAGAAAGCTCGCACCCAGTCCGTGGCCCGTTTGTTAGGGTACTATTCCGGCATTCGCTTGGTGTTGATCAAGGAAACCACGCAGAAATAACCGATCAGAGCAGCCGGCCAGTAGAATTTTCCCCAGACAGCGCGCGAATTCGACTTAGCTAGTATGTAGCAAGTGTCGAAAATCGTGCTACCATCGGGACTCGAACCCTAAAACTGCCAGGTCAGAGGTATTGCAGAGACATCAGTTGATACCCTGAGCTACCTAAGCAAGTATTTTATATCGTGCTTTCAAGTCTCTGTATACTTACGCTGTCCAGATACCTGTAACGCAATGTGAAATACTAGCTTTTAACACTCCATCGCAACATAAAATACATTATAATTTAATTAACTTGTAAACGTAACATTTTCCCGTACAAAAGTCAATTGAAAACAAATTAATCAAGGAATTATTAATCACCGATAAAAATTTATTTTTATGTACACATATTAAATATTTTATAAGTCACATTTTATTCAATGTGAGAAAAGGCGTATTTCATTTTGTACTTTTCCTTTCGAATTTGGAGTAACATTAGTGAATGAGATTTCCATTAAACCGAATCTATAAGACGATACCTAAATGTTAAATGAAAATATTTAAAATAAAATAAAATGCATATTTAAAAGTATGTAAATCAGTTATGAGGCGGATCTCCAGACAGGGGGCAGAACCTCCTGACTGTAGGAAATGGTCCTATTTATCAGATCTGATACACACAAAGCATTTATATTATTCGTGTAATGTTTGTAAAAATTTACCGATATCACTGTCATCTATTACAACTTCAGCACAAGAGATAAGTTATGTTTATATATATATATATATATATATATATATATATATATATATATTAATTGAAAGAAGATTTATTAATCATAATTAGCAAACTGATTATTAGATTATAAGAAGAGAACGCTGATTCGATTCAGCGTAGTGACGGCGCGCGTGACCAAGGTCACGGGGGGCAGCGTGCGACGCGAGTACGGTGGGCAGTAGAGCGAACAAGAGCACAGAGCGCCGGTGTAGTAACGAAATTGGCGCCGAAGGCGGGTTGTAATTTGCGAGAGGGGGCGTAGTGGCCGTGAAAGAATATAGACGAGAGCCCGGGGGCATGCGATGGCGTGTGATGCACAAACAAATGTGTTGGGTGAAATTCCAACAGCGTGGAAGATTATAGTTATTGAGTGGGAGATTAGAGGTGCTAAATTAATTATCAGAGGATTAGAAGAAACAGTAGTCGCGAACAGACCGAATTCGTTGAGAAAAACTAAGTGGAATTTTAAGTGATCGATAGACACCAATTCCATGTCGCTTGGATGTGATGCAGTCAGCGGCCGACCGTGGCGAACAATCGTTGGGGATCTGAGGCAGAAGGTGTAATTCGGGGCTGCCGACGGGGACTTGAGTGTGGGGAGGTACACGGGAACAAACGCCGCAAATGGCTTCCGGACAACTTCGGGACAGGAGCGGAGTGTGCCGACGGCCGCCGCGTTGCACGGGGCCACGCTCGCCTCAGTCAGCCGGTGGACATCAGGAAGATTAAAGGTAGGTTATCGTGCAAGACTATTAAAAGGCTTGCGCATGGAATTGTAAAGCTTAATGTAATAGTGGTGTTATATATTAAACCTCCCAATTGTATAAATGAATTTTTTGAATATTCTTCCAATGCAGCGTCAATTTCCCCTGGAGACCATTATGAAAAGGTACCGTTCTTGTTATGATTTTTATTTGTAGTGAAAGTTACGTTTTCGTACGTCACAAATATTATATTATAATTATATTATATATTAATATTATATATATATATATATATATACGTATTTTAATGTGTTACCAAAGGTTCATTGGAATTGAATTTATTTGAAACGTTATATTTCCCAGATGGTTGAGGAAACCAACAGTATAGCGGACAGAAAGACGTTGAATCAAGACCTAGGATTCTTCAAGAGTAGTTGTCTGTCTCTTTCTCGCACCATTACCAATAATAATCATGATTATCGTAAACAAGTGGAGCTTTTCTGTACTTAAATAACAATTATTATTAGTAATAACTTATTATTATTTAAGATTATTATTTGAAAGTTAATATTTTTATTGAGTGTTACATTTAAATAATATTCAATTTAACAGAGTGTGTTGAGAGATAGTGGAATTTAATTCTTTGAAAGCGCCGTTGCGTTTTTGTTGATCTACTGACCAATATTCATTGCCAAGGACCGCCAGAATTACGATCTCAACTTTTTCCGAACTGACGCCAACTCCTGGTTCAGAGAATGCGTATTCTGATTAAGCTGAAAATAGTCGAAGCATTCAATTTTGTCAAACGTCCGCGCCAGGTAGCTTCATATGCACAACCCTATTTTGGCCTATACGGATGTTCGAAAATCACCTTTTTTAAGCCACATCTAAAGTCTTCTGTGTAAATAGTACCAAAAGATGTACGTATGGATGTAAGTAAGCACTTTTGGGGAACCTTTTCTAGGAGAAAACCATTAGTGAATGGCAAATTAACATTAGAGAAAATGAAAATTCCACGAGGTAAAATATAGTTGGAATGAAAAGCTCTCGAGAAGAAAGTTATCACTCTATGAAAAGTACGCCTTTGTTTCTCGTGCGGGGAAGAGCCTCACCTTACTGAAATACAGCGATCCGTTGCGATGATAGAAGACGCCCTGCACGTTGTAGGGGTCGAAGAGGAAGCCGTCCTTCTCCCAGCGCAGGTTGGTGAGCGGGGGGTTGGCTCGGAAGTGGCAGTCCAGGATGCCCGGCCGGCCGTACGGCAGGTAGCGCTCACGCGGAGAGTACACCACTTTCGCCTTGTCTGCAAGAACAGTTTGCTCATCTCCGTGCTACTCTTTTCTAAAAGTAAAACATTTTCGCTATTCTACAAATTTTACAATCGGTGACTCGAATGTAATACTAGGGCACTTGGTCTGCTTTCCAGATTCTGGCCTCTTAATGTAAGTCAACATTTTATTTCGATCTATATTTTCGCCCCTTGAACATTCTCTTCTGGCCTCATATTTCAGACAGAAATTCCGTCTGTACAAAGCAATACTTCCTTGTAATTTTTATTTTTTATTTTTCTAATTATCCGTATTTTGGCATCACGGTAGTTATCTTGAAAAGGTTTTACCCGGGCACAGTGGTAAAAACAATTCTGACTGATGATCTTTCACTCCCTAACTCTTTCAAATCGTTTTACAAAACTCACCAGCCTCATAGCGAAACTCAGTCTTCCCGACCCTTTAAAAAAATTTAACATTTGCATTTACAATGTTTACACATTTAAATGAACATTCAATATACGTTCTTGAAACAACTTCCTTAAGTAAAACAAATGTATTTGTTAGTTCTACGTTAAACATATTTCCTTCCTTAAGTCTATTTTCTTTTGTAAGACTTTTATCTTCATCATACGATCATCACCACCGAAAACAATGTTAAGCATTCTAATATAATTTTAAACCGCTTTGTTGCCATTTTACGAAAACTACTCGTATTTTCAAAAAATTGTACATGACTTTCATTAAAGGTCTGCTTTCAAAGAACATTAGGGAAAGAAATCTCTATCATCAACAGTATAGTTTTGAAATGTTAATTTTTTGCAATTTCCGAAAATACGGAGTGTTAAACGAAAATGGGTCCGGCGCCATTTTTTAAGAGAAGTTAAAAAGTAACTTTAGTAACAAGATTCACCCACTATTTTGATATGAGGGCCCCACAATACTAGCGAATTTCTGGCGAAATGGCGCCACTTTCCAGTTCAGCATTACAACTCTTTTTTACTAACCAAATACATACCTATCCCTTAGTATTTAAGCGCTTGTAAGTAGGCGAGAACGTAAAATTTTCGAGTGCATTCGTTTTTTAAATCTCCCTTGTAGTAACCTCACGGCACCCTGCAAATTATAGTTGCTAGTTACACGCCTAACTGCCCCTTGAACGATGTTCTAACAAAACGACAAAAATGTTGCAGGACAAAATACTGAAGTTTCAATAGCAAAGCATTTTGGACAACGTCCAGAAGGTATGAGTGAAAGCGAGACGTGGTAATATGAAGGGGTCCTAGGGCTCCGAAGCCTAAGGGCGGGCGCGCGCGGGGGACCCTGCGGGGCCGGGGCCGTACACTGCACGTTGAGGAAGGCGGAGGCCGTCTGGCGGTCGCCCTGGCCGTTGGTGACGACACACGTGTACTCGCCGGGGTCCGTCATGTCCGTGGGCTCGATGGTGAGCGAGCCCTCGGGGTTGATGTAGTAGCGGCTGTTGAGCGCCGTCACGGTGGAAAGCTCCTCGCCGTCCTTAAACCACACGACGGAGGCGCTGCCGTCCTTGGTGACGCAGGGGAAGTGGGCCGGCTGCCCCTCCAGCGTCGTCTGGTTGATGGGCGGGATGGCCAGAAGCGTCCCCGCTGCGACAGAAGGTGCGCGTCAGCGCCCTCCCTCCGCCCTCCCTCCGCACTCACTCGGCAACCCCCACTCGTTCTCACATAGCACCTTGGGCCTGTTCGTTTTAACCGGCGTCGCCGTTCTCCGATGCCACGATACGACGTCAGCACAATAGTTTCCTGATCGTTCGGCGCGAAATCAGTTATGATTGTCATTTGCTCACTTCTTCTCGAAATTCTTTTCGATTTGGCGTACATCGAATCGGTCGGCTGTCCATACGCGAGTTCGATCGGTATGACTGTACACTGTCGACGTCGCACAGCGTCATAATAAATGTATGACTATAATCCATCGAGGCCGGCCTTACCTGTAGGCAATCTAGGCGATCGCCGAGGGCGCAAACCTCGAAGAGGGAGGCGCAATTTTGGTACATTTTTTTAGAGTAAATATAATTTAATTTTTTGATTGAGGCTTATTGGTACTCATTTTTATTAATAAAATAATTATTCATTGAATAAGAAGAAAGCTTCGATATGGCTAATTTATTATTGTTTCAATTATCTTCGAACTCATTTTAATTTATCATTATTGTCTTTATTTTGATGTCCTGAACAATAATAATTTGGAATGTGTGTTCATAATTTCTCTAAATAAAGTATTTATTATCTGATTACAAAATATTATGATATAATAAATGATGAACGTATATTCATGATAAATGAATGTTAAAGAGAGAGAATATGAGTCTTGACAGAAAGAAAGATCCGAATTTCTACTTTCACAGATTTGGTCACTTGGGGGTAGCACTGGGACGTAGACGAAAGCAAAAGCTAGAATGTTCATGCTGTCTGCGTCTTAACGAATGTAGTTCCATAAGAAACAGAGCAGGCTCATAAATTTCAAGAAAAGTCTCTTCATATCAGCTCTTTTACACGTTGGCTCGTTTGCTGGTTTCTGTGAATCTTCATTTAATGAATTTAATGAAATTTAAGCTACTGCAAAGTAGTAACATTATGACAAATAAGCTACCTCAAACCACGGGCTCTGATTTATCTTCAGCTATAAATCAATTAGAATATACTAAGAGCTACCGTGTGGACTGTAGTAAGAAGAAGAGGTTTCTGTATGATATATAGACAAAAGACAACTCTAGAGCTACTTGAAGATTGTCAAAATTTGGAGCAATTTTTATCGCATAAGGGAGATAAATATTGTCGGTGAAGATATTTCCTACGAAGTTTTGGCAGAAGCTCGATGACTTCCAAAATCTTTACCCCCACAAGAAGAGCTCGCATTTATACAGTAGCAAAATCTGCAGGGTAATGTACCAAATGTTTTCTTCTAATAGTTCTCGTATCAGTGGCAAGAGGGCAACGTAGTTTCTCGAAACAAACTTGTAAAAAACATTCTTACGCCACACAATGTTGAAGAGTGACTCGTTAATCTAGCAATTATATTTACCGAAATGCTGAAGCATCGTAATAAATGCTGAAGCATGACTAATTAGTCGAACAATGTGTATCTGTATAATAAATCATATTTTATTTTAAAATGTTTCCGAACATTATTATTATATTATATGTACAAACATTTCATTTTTTACTCGAGGCGCGAATAAATAACCAATCGCCAGCACTGCCTATCATTGCACTGCCTATCTCCGTGTCCGGGTAAAATGAAACGTCTTGTATAAATTATTAAATACTCGTAAACTCACACTCGTTAATATAATATTAGTACAATATGCTACCTTTCTGAAAAAATATTTAAAAAATGAGCGTTATTACGTATTATTAAATAAACGAGTGACATTCGTATTATACATCAAAATATAACTACAAATTAATTTGTAGTAATGAATGCTCTGTAGACTCATGTTTTTGTACAAACCAAGAAGTAAACCTAAATAAAACATTTTTTCATGTTTCGAAAAAAACTTGTTTAAATCCAACGAAGGTCATAATTACTTACCATCCACTGTAAGATGATACCATGTGCCGTTCCTCCGCGTCGACGGGGTCCTGTTCGGGAAGAAGACGATGCATTCGTACCAACCGCTATCAGTTTCGCGAATGCTCGTTAAGTTCACGGAGCCCTTCCCATAGCGCGGATCTGCAGACACGAGGTTGACGCGCCCGATGTAGTCCTCGTCAGCAGTAAGCACGTTGGCGTACCACGAAAACACAGTGCGGCCCTGGGGACATTGAGAATATGGGTTTCACATATTTTTTTACGTCTCCACTACCGCATTAGCAAAGAAACTGCAGTAATAGATATTTTTTGAGAAAGATGTACTGGCCTCTGTTTGAGATATTATCTCAAACACGGCAAAAACTCACTTACATGTGAAGCAAATGTCTCTGTAAAACGATTGATTATACTATTAAACAACCCAAGAAACATATAAAAAAATTGAAGCATTTTTCTTACTAATACGAGATAAATACAGAATGATACTTCAATATCAGCATGAAAGTAATAAAATTATTAAAATTTCAAATAATGTAGGAAATCGTACTTCTTTCGTTTTTGACAACTTTGTGCACCATAAAAAGATTCATCTGCCGCTTACTTGTGTCAAAAAAAGAAAGTACTCGTACGTGCAAAAATCGCATTGCTATTTTATAAATATAGGTTTTTAATTTTTTAACGTATGCTGTAAGAAAGCTCATCGTCCCAAGTTGAAAAGAAAAGGTTTTTTACACGTGTTTATTTTACACGTTTACACGTGTTACATACAAAGTTGGGAAAGAGCAATCTGTGCACGATTCCTAAAGGTCTGGGATCTCATTAAAGTTTCTTTAAACTGATAGTGAATAAGTCATTGACATATGCCATTTTTATTCAACCTATTGAATCGTCTTGGCTGCGTAGGCTCTTATCCGTAGGTGGAAATATGCAGAGGGCAACAGCAGCGGCCCCACGCGGGCTGTATGGCCTGAATTCTTGCATTTCAGAAGCCCTAATTTAAAGAATCTGTAAACAAAATACTTAAGTGTTTTCTTATTAATTTTCACAGTGTCTAAGTTTTCTAGTATAAGTAAAGTAAAACTGGGGCATATTTAGGAACGACATTGTAAAAACTTTCTTCATTTTTTCCGAAAATTTCCTATTTGCTTTCCTATATTTCACTAGTCTCGTTTGAATTAAAAAGTTATGGAACCGAAAACGGCGGAAATGTTAAACTATTCGTGAACCAACAGTATTTATAACGTATTGTGTAAGGGTCCCTAGTTCTATCAATGGGAAAATATTAAAGAAAAAATTTGGAGCGGTTTTAGAGAATTTTTTAAAATAATTTTCATTAACTTCAAGCAGAAATTGTGTTAAAACTATCTCTTTTGTAAAATTGAATTGGTGAATGGAAATACAGTACAACTCCAAAATACTTGTTTTGAAAAAACAAAAAAATATGTTTTGCGTAAAAGTGTACGTTTTACAACAATCAAGTGCGCAGAGAAGTTGTAAGGAATGACTCCCTCTACAAACACATGTCGAGTAAGTTTCATTATGTGCATCCTAAGAAGCGGTACAGCCAAAAACAGATCTTGGAGTTATACTGTTTTTCCAATATGTGTTAAACGTAAAACAAAACAATTAATTTTAATAAGAATGCCATGATTATTGAATTTTCACATAATATGATAAGTTAGAACTGTAATTATTTCATTATAATTCCAAGACGTAGTATAATAGTAAAACTCCAAACATTTTGCCATTGATATATTTGAAGACTTTTTTACATCATTGATCTTCTTCATATTGATTGGTAATGGTTTCTTGTAGGCTGGTTCGTTTGGAAAAACTTAAGTGACGTGGGGCTTGAGCCTTTCAAAAGTGTTTGTAGCTAATCCTCCGATAAAATTACTAACTGATAAGTAACCTGGTGTAGAACTTCCTTAAATTAACTGCTTATAGTTTAAACCTAAGAAGGGTTCATTATTTCCTTGAACCGTTGATTTGTAAGTTTTTTTATAATCATTTTTCCACTAGCTCTTGAAGTCCGTTATATCTGCATATTTCATTACTGATACTATAAATGGTTTTAATTTGCTACTTTTCACCATCATATGCTCACAACCTTCTGGTAGATAGATTCAATCACGCCTTCTTCTGAGTCGTTGGACGCTTCCGAAGGCTCTGTCGCATGGTAGAAAGTGTCTACGAACATGAACATCACGTAGATATTTCATTATTGAATTGAATCGAATTAATGGCCTATTTTACGAGGTTTATTAGATACGTAACTACCGTTGATTCTTTCAACTTAACAAACAATAATGATAACTCCCTCCAAATTTACATTGCAGGTCTGTAGCGTCGATTACATACGAGTATGTCGAACTCAAGTGGCAAGAAGAACATACGGCATTAGGTGGAAGAACGATATAACTCCAGAAGTTATACCGTTCTTCCACTTACATAGGTAGCCTTGTAAATGCGAACACAATGTATTAGTTGTGCTGTTCTCCATTTCATAAGGAAGGGCTACGTTTTTTGGCTATCTCCATTTTAAAAAAATGTCAATTTTGGAGGTGTTGTGGGGGTTTTCCTCTGACCGATTTAATTGTAAAAAGGGCGCTCTATCTTGTTTTACACTGTATTTATTTCTACTCCGATGAAGTACATTACACATCATGTTACGTCTACCTTCACAACCTTGTAACTGCATGCACTTGTATGCACTTTTGCCATCGATGTGTCAGTCTCTCCAGCCCTGCCTAAAGCCATTCTTTCGGAGTGCTGCGTAGCCATGCTTTGACAGCTGTGTTCCGTTCTTCAAAATCCGCATGACGGCGTCCACGTAGAGGCTCCTTCATATTCACGGACAGGTGATAATCACTTGGTGCCAAGTCGGGAGAGTATGTGGGTGTGACAGAACCGTGAATCCGTTTTGATCAATGGCAGCAAGGGTCTTTCGGCTTGTGTGGGGGCGGGCATTGTCATGTTGCAGAAGCACACCTTCAACCAATTTTCCCGGTCATTTAGTTTGAATGCCAAAAATAAGCGTTTAAGGGTTGCCACATATCTGCATCAATTTCCATAAATGTGAGGCATTTGTTTCGTTTCATGGTCTATTCGACCCGGGCAATGTTGGCTGGTGTTGACACTGTCACATTCCTTCAGGAACTGGTTCGCTTGTCCACCGATGTGCTCCCTGTTTTCCTATCTTCCACCCAGTTGTAAACTGTTCTCCGTGACGGCTTATGTTCCCCACAGACTGCCACCAAGCGCCGATGAATTTCTGCACTGGTCACGCCTTCTTTCCATAGGAACCCAGTCGAATAGCGCTTGGTCCTTGACGCTTGCTTTCCATGTGGTCTGCTCCTACGCTGACAGTGTTGTTATGAAATGGCTATGACGAGTGCATTCGTTGGCCCCTGTGCGTATACTGCTACCTACTGTGGAATAAGACACTTGTTACACGTCACCACCTTCAGAAGTGAAATGTGAAACATATCCGGACGTACAAGAAATAAAATGTAAAATAATATAGTACGCCCCTCGTACATTACCTTTCTGAAAATCTTATATATTAAAAAGGTTTCGTTTAAAAGAAAGGTCTCTATTTTTATGATTGCACTTTTGCAATGTTTCTTTTAGAATTTTCGAAAATACAGAAATGGGACAACACCATTTCTTGTACCGTTCTTTGATACATACGTGCAACCATTAGAGCCAGATTTCAAAATAATTGTTTAAAAATTGCCTATATTTCACTGAAAATAACATAAAACTAGTCACATTCCCAGAAAATGTTACATGATCTTATATCAATACATGTGTTTGATCCTATATCAATACTTGTGTAGATTCTATATGGTGTAGAAAAAATATTTGATATATTATAGAAATATAGAAAAAATCTCTACGAATATATTCAATATTGTGGTTGTAGGAAGACGAAAACTTTTTGAACTTTTGCAATTTTTGAAAAATCAAAGATTTCAACGAAAACGAGACATGTTCCTCTAAGCGCGCTTTATGCTACTGGAGGGCTGTGGAATATTTTCCACCAAATCCTTTCTTTTATTACGGCATATTTATAGGCATATTCGCATTATCTAAATCCCAGCGTAGACCATAGTTCGACTCAAGCTGATATTCATGAGCACTGGGAACACCCTAATAGTATGTCACCTGTTGGCAACCTAATTATGTTATCCATCCAGATAGGCACCATACTAATCTCCAGAGACCCGCCAGCTTAACCAAACCAAATACCGATGCCTGTATTCCAAAGCTTTGGCATACAAATGTCAACATATTTTTTCTTATCAGCATCACTGAAGGCATACAAATGTGCGTGGAATAAAATATTTTTAATGTGTAAGTCAAATAATTCATACATTCTTGTGAATATTGGTAGCTATATTTCCTATGATTCCTATATTTCCTTCAAATTATTGCTTTGTACAATGTGTATAAAATGCACGTATTCACCATTGTAGAAATTGTAGATGCTGAACGCCTTAAATTCATAATAGTCTTAATTATTCTAATTGCTAAATTTGTAATTTTAGAGTTATGTATTTATTTGTGCTCAAAGGACTAATGTGGAAGTTCCCGTTACAGAGAAGAGATAATATTTTCTTCCTAACATCTTACACTAATTATCAAAATCATGGGCACATGTGTTTGGGGTCAAAATATCGATTTTTTTGTTTTTGATCTTATTCGACTCCTGACACTCTGTGGAACATGCCACTGTATAGTTCTGTGCATGTCGGGCATTTGTATGCCTCCACGAGGAGATTTAAATACGGCGCGCGCAGCGCCACGCCCCCTCAGCTGTCAAATTCTTCCTGGTCGGTTTACAGCTCTGGAGAGCGCGTCTTTGTGGTTATTTTTAGTTTCATTGTTGGCACACAGAAGTTCTCTTCACAAATGATTGTGATTTAGCGGAAACATTATTGTTTTCTTGTGTTTTGTGATTCACCAGTCTGGGGTGTATTAGATATGTCTTAAATTGCATTCTTTTAGTGTTTCCCGTTTTCTCGCAAGTGTTATCTTTTATAATTAGGTACTCTTTTCTCCTCAAGTATTGAATGTAGAAAGCTAATTTTTTATCAGTTATAGTGACTTCTGTTATGTGCTTGGAAATTTTTAACAGAGATGCCAAATTCAAAAAGTTTGGCAATTAAAAAATAAAATATTTGAAAAAAATATATAAAGAAGAATTACTCCAAGTTCATGAGCTACTTCTAAGAAACCAATCTTACAAATTCAATGGTTGTCAATGTAAACATTACATATGTATTAAGAAGTATGTTTATAAAAACATTTCGAGAATTCTATTAAATATTTCTGAAAAAATTGTACCTGAATGTAAGAGGAACGCTTTATTTTTCCGTTTGCAAATTAATATTAAATAATCATTTAAACAAATTATGTTTTAAGAAATAATGTGGCAATGCGCAATTTGAACCCGGAAACTTCAAAGAGCGTAATTTACAAAATTACTTAATGGTTCTTTATTAGTTTGTCAGATTTGACCCATTTAATTTGCATAGAAATATTTATGCGTAAGCCCCCCGGACAGTGGTGGAGGTGTCCTCAAAAATAACTGTACTAGTTTTCGATTATTCACTATCTGCTGGAACAGTCTTAAAAATTCGATTCTCCGGTGAATGTTGGGAGTGAAGGTATATGTGAATTAATTTCGTTCCCTTTGGAATTATTTTAAGTTACTTTCTGCGCCTTTAGAAAATCGTTGCACGTCAGACATTCGCCAATTGCAAGAGGCTCCTGCTGCGCCTCATTCAGGCTTCACCGCAAACCCTATCTGCGTCACAAGATGCCACGAGAGAAGGATGCCACGTGACCTTCCCGCAGGGGGCTTTTTGTGCCCCTAAAGAAAGAGCTCCCCGGGTTGAGCGCAGGGGTGTGGT
>BOPP01000302.1:408226-472450 GCA_017312745.1 Gryllus bimaculatus | reverse complement strand
ATTATTATTATTATTATTATTATTATTATTATTATTATTATTATTACTATTATTATTAATAATAATATTATTATTAATTATTATCATTATTATTGTTATTCCATTTTCACACAAATTATTAGCCTTATACACCTACCACACAGATACATCAGAGCATGGCAACTGATTTGTTCTACCTTTACAACATTCTGTAGTTATTTATAATACAATATAAAATATCAAACTTGAAATTACATGTAAAGGTTAAATTTAAAAGCTTCAGAATCCTACATGTCCTACCATGCACTTCCTGACGTATTGATGACTGAGTTTTGAAAAGCGATGAAAATACCATTGTCCATACCTAGGTCGTCTAACGAGGTATATAAAGCTACAAAGCAATTAACAGCAAAACCAAGTGAAACCTAGTGGACATTTTTGGCTATTTAATTGCTAATTAATTACCATAAAATTAATTAATTGCCATTTATTTAAAAAACGCAGTTTTTCTTAAGCTTGATATCAAGGTAGCAAAACTTTAATGGTTTCTACTTCCTTAAACAACAAAAACTACCAACATTTTTTGCTATTTAATTGCTAATTAATTACCAAGAAATTTATTTAATTGCACTTTATCACAAATGAAATGCAGTGTTTTTCTAACTTGATATAGAGGTAGAAAAATATTTGTGGATTTTACTTCCTTAAATAACTAAAACTAACAAAAATTTGTTTGCCATTTAATTGCTAATTAATTACAAATAAATTAACTCAATAAAGTAGTGCTTTTACAACTTGATCGACATGACAGCATAATATTTACAATTTCTGTTCTAAGAGTGCCCTATTTTGTCAACGAACATTATATACATGATAAAAAAAATACAATTAATTACCCAAGCAAAGCAAAGTAGAATGTATTTGACTGTGTAGATTTCATGTCCCGGAGTAAACAGTAATTGACTGCGATTTAATTACTGACAGCAAAATCACTTAATATATCACATCTTATTGTCTTGCCAAAGAACATTAAACACGTGATAAGAAAGTTCAGTTTTTAGAAGCTATTTGCAAGTTTAAAATTTGAAAGGTCAATGTATCATTTTTGTGTGTTCTGTTCTTAAAATACAGAAGATGCGCTGGTGCCTCAGTGGCGAAGTCGCTTGCCATTTACCATTGAGATTACGGGTTCGATTCCCGTTGAATCCACGTAGGATCTCATGTGAAATTTGTTACGACTAAATGATTTAGCATGCGTCACAGGGGATAGTTCAACCCCTGTGAAGCGTCCTAAACCTTACCCCTATCTTTATTCCTTCCCAATTCTGGCCGATAAGTAGATTACGCAGAGCAAAGACGTTACCTATCAGCGATTCCCTGACTTGACTGCGACTAACTGGACTACCCAGCGGTCACTAGGGGGTTTGTCGTGTTTTTCATCCTTATACTTCTATACTTAAAAAAATATTTCGCTATTATCAAAGAAAAATTGTTGCTTGATTTTAGCTATTATTTTTATTAATCCTTTTGGGTATTTTAGCAATTATAAATCCCGGTAGGAATCACAAGCAAAGGTGCAGAGCTAAGGGTTTGAGACTAGAAAAAGGGTCTTCTTACGTAAAAGAAGGTGGTGTGGGCGGAGGATAAGGTGGTGGCGCGAGAGGGAAGCGCAAGAGAAGGAACTAACCCCTTTGTTCCAGCGGAGGATGTAGGGGATGACGATGTCGTGTGGGAAGTCCAGCTGGCAGTTGAAGACCACGTGCTCGCCGACGGAGGCGGTGAGGAAGGTGGCGGGCCGCTCCTCCTCCAGCAGCACGGCGGTGGCGCGCGGCGCGGCGCCCTCCAGCCCCACGGCCAGCGCCCACGTCGCCACCCACAGCGCCCACGGCGCCCACGGCGCCCACGACGCCCACGGCGCGCGCCACGCGCCCATGCCCGCGCCGGCCCTCGCCCTGCGACAAACGGCCCTCAGCACTCGGTCCATCCAAGAGGGAAGTAGTAGTAGTAGTATTGTTGTTGTTGTTATTATTATTATTATTATTATTATTATTATTATTATTATTATTATTAGAAATAGTGAGGGTTTCGTTGAGATTTATTCGTTATTTCATTACATTAAAATCATCTGAAAATTTTATGTGGACTAGGTTTTCAGGCCGCCAAGGCCTAAACCAGAGAGATCCAACTTTCCACTACCCGTTCATTTGTCCTCGAAACAGGAGCCCGTTGGCAGTCAGGAGGGCCACCTTTTCTCGGCAGTTCTTCGGTGTCCAGAGCCACACTAGTCACCACTCGATGTCCGTTCCATCCCGCGTTGGAACTCTCTTTTCTTCAAGAAAGAGACCGTCGAGGCACTTCTCTTTGCCTCCAGGAAAGAACATAGGCTTGGACGTAAAATTAAACAAATTCTAAAATATACGTGAAATAATTCACATTATATTTGAAAAGATACAACAATTTGTACTTTTTTCTACAATGTTTTTTACTTTCTCGACTCACGAATTCTTCGCAAGAAGACAAACTCATGTAATCATGCGCGAGAAAAGGCCGAAATTCCACCAAAAAAACTTATTGCCGGGTTCTGGTAACGAAGAAGTAGATAAATCCTGTTGCGAAATTTAGGGGGAAAACCCTCCAGCTAGTGGTGTAGACAGAATCCATGTTTTGTTGATTCATCATTCCGAAAAATCGTGTGGCGACACGACAGTCCGTCTGTCTATCTGATCGTCTGTGGTCAACGCTAGCGCCTAAACCGTTTTGTCGATTTTCTTTAAAATTGATATTCCTCAAACGATTTTAATCAACTCGTGGCTTTGAGAGTTTCAAACGGATATTTTAATTTTTGTGGGTACATGAAGCCTCAAACACAATTTAAAAATTTTCTCAAAAGCGGCTCCAAATTTTTGGAAAATATTTTGTTATTGAATAGTACAAAAGACGTTTAAGAGAATAGTTTAGATATCATTTTTGTTGACATTTTTGGAAAATTAAAAAAAAAACTACACAATCGAAGATAGTGGTTTTTGGCTCTGTTATACAAAATTAGGTCTTTAAAACATGTCACGAACAAGTTTTGTAAAAGTACTGTTCTTTTCAAAACCGCTCCATATTTTTTCTTTAAATTTTCTGCACAAATGTGATAAAAGACGGTAATAAATATGGTGCTAGTCCCATTTTCGAGCATTGCTCTTTTTTTTCGAAAATTCAAAATATATTAAAACTAAAAAATTGAATAAATGTTTGCCTCAGAAAAAGTTTGCTGTAGAAAATTAGCTATTTAAGAAATAAAGAAAGAAGGAAAGAAAGAAAAAAGAAACCAACAAACAAGGACAAATCATTTGTTGTCTTTCGGTGCTTATGCTTATTATAGAAGTGCCCATTCTCTATGTAAATCGGAACGCCGAAGTAGTTAAATGTCGGGTTCTGTCTCAGCGTTTCGGAGGGTCTGGGTCGAGCCTGGCTCTGGGATACACAAAAAACTGTTGGCGCAGAAAACTACTGCGAATTTTGGAAACTATTGATTTTCATTTGAAGCAATTTCACTCACATATATTATCTTTAATATTCTAAATACACGGAAAGAGTTAGTATATCATTTTCGTATTTTGAAATTTTAAAGATATTGTACACCTCTCTTGTTGTATTTGTAAAATTCAATATAATATATTCAATCAATATAATATTACATCAATTCAATATAATATTCAAATCAATATAATATTTCGGTGCGTTTAGAAACATTGCGAGAAAGTGTGTGCTTTGGGAGCACCACATATTTAACACTGTAGCTGTATCTGACTTAGTGTCTCAGTGTCTACATTAGACACTGAGAATTTATTTATTTATTTATTTATTTATTTATTTATTTATTTATTTATTTATTTATTTATTTATTTAATTTACGTGAAAAATAGTTAAAACTGTGTGTGATGTGGGATGGGGAGAAGTTAATTTGAAGTTACATTTATATCCGAAGCAAAACAAGGGGCCATCTCAGCTTTTGCTCAAGGATCAGGGAAACTGGACGAAATCCTGATCGAGATGGTGGTCATTGACCCTGGAGCTGAAGTTCAATACTTGTTACAGGTTCTTTAAATGTATACAATCCAAATGGTAATTAATACACTAAATGTCGTTGTTAAAATTAATATTACTTTCCTTTTGGATGCTCGATATAGTCTCTAATTGTATAGCAACAGTTGAGCAGCAGAAAAGATTTTACTTGGGACTTAAACTTTTGTATGGAATTTAATCGTTTAATGTCATTTGGCAAGGTGTTGAAAAATAATGTACATGTATTATATGTGAATTTTTTGTAGTGAGCTGTTGACACTGTTACCCGATGAATATGATTACTACGTCGAGTGTTGTAGTTATAGACAACGGCGTTTGGTGAAAATATATTCCTGCCCTCAAGTAAGTCATTTTTGACAAAAAAACACTGATTCATATATTAAGAGCAAGGTAATGGTAAAATACCTAGATGAATAAAGAAAGGCTTACAAGAATAACGTCGGTGGGATTTGCTTATTATTCGTACATTTTTTGTAATCTAAAAGTCTGGGAGCTATAAGATGTATCTCCCCAAAATATTATGCCATATCTCAGGCTGGAATGAACATTCGCGAAATTTACACAACGAGCAGTGTGAAGGCTGAATGAACTTGAAAGAATTCTGAAAGCGTAGAATAAAGAACTTAATTTAGTGTTCAATTCATTTAAATGGACGTTCCATTTAAGGTTTGACTGAAATTTTGTTACCTTAACATCAGTCAATAGCACACCGTTCATTTTCAGTGAAGTGCCGAGCTGTTTATTTTAAATGGAGAACTGCATTAAAACAGCATTTCCTTTCATTTACTATTAACTTGTTATTACGAAACCAATTTGAAATACCTGATACTGTTTCTTTATTGCAAAGAATATACTATCGTCCGCAAAAAGAACTGTTCTTCGGTTTCTAATCGTCGAGGGCATATCGTTTACGTATAGTAGGAAGAGAATTAGGACCTAAAATCGATCCTTGCAAGACTCCACATGCAATTGGCAAAGAATCAGAAATGTGTGTACATCAAGTTCCATTATTCTTGTAAGGTATTTCTACTCTCTGAGATCGTTGTTTAAGGTACGAACATAACCAATCTAGAGCAACACCACGAATTCCATGCGAAGGTAATTTTGAGATTAAAATTTATAAATTACGTCAAAAGCTTTGAAAGATCTAAAAATATTCCAATAGGTGCTTTGTTTTGATCCATGAATGAGGCGACATCTTTAAGAAAAGAAAATATGGCTGTTTCCGTAGATTTTGATTTTCGAATCCCATGTTGGCAATCTCAAAACGCGTCGTGTTTACTACGAAATGTTTCCATTCGTTCGTAAAAAAGTCTCTCTAATATTTTTGAAAAAAAAACGACAAAAGAGAAATTGACCGATCCTTTTGAATTTCATTTTTGTTGCCTTTTTTGAAAAGTGGCTTAAACTTAGCTGTTTTAAAATATCTGGAAAAAATCCTGTGCATAAGGATAAATTAAACATGTGAGTTAACGGGTGTATGATGGCGGGCGCGCAAACCTTTAACAAACAACCCGGAAATTCATCTAAACCTTCCGAATATTTATTTTTTAGTCTACCGATTATTTTGAGAATTTCATAGGAAGAAGTTTCGGACACAAACATCGTGCCTGAATTTTTTGGGGAAACGTCTGATGCTGAAATTTGTGGCTGAAGACCCTTAGAGAGTTCGGCAGCAATTCTTGAAAAGTATTGGTTAAACAGACTAGCCACTGTTGCCGGATGGTTCACATTCCTATCGTTATCTTTTAAAACAACATTCTCTACAAGGTTTCTAGTTGATTTGGTCGATTTTTTTACTATATTCCACATTGATTTTGTTTTATTATTTGAATTCAAATATCCTGATCATGTTTCATGATTTTCGCCTGCCGAATGACCTTTCTTAACAATGATTTGTAGTTTTTAAAGTAGAGAAGGTAACATTGAGATACGTTATGATGCTTAAAAATGAAAGAAAGAATTCGTTTGCTTTTACATGATGTCCTAATCCCTTGTGTTATCCAAGAATTGCTTTTCCTAGAAATATTTAATTGAAGAGGAAAGTATGTGTTAAAATGAAATGAAAGCGTTGAAAAAAATTGTATTTATCGTTTGTATCAACAGTATTGTAAACCGCGTTCCATGACTCTTGCAGGAACTACTTGATGAATAATTTTATTTTACTTTTAGTAAATAATCTACTCATACGTGTATTATTTATTGTGTCAGTGTTCATATTTCTTTTAATGGCACGAATTTGTGCATTGTGATCGCTAAATCCTAAATCCTTTGTTTCAATTTCATATCGAGTAGTGGTTTTGTTAACTATTATTTGATCGATTGCCTTCTTTGAATTTAGTGTTATCCGTGTAGGTATATTTATTGTAATATCTAAATTGAAGGAATAAATTAAATTGAAAAACTGCTCTTTCTTGCAAGATTCGACCATAAAATCAATATTAATATCTCCACATATAACAATGGATTCAAAAGAGTGATTGGTGACTATTGAGTGTTATCTCCAGTTTTTTTTAAAAAAACATAATATAATCTACTGCTTTCTTTGTTGGAGGCCTGTAGATGCATAGTAATATATTTTTTAGTGTAGGAAGGTGTACTACAGATATTTCAAAAAAATTTTCAACGGAATACACATTTAATTCCGTCAAGGAAATAGAGTCAATATTATTTCGAACGTAAATGCAAGAACCCCCATATGCAAGACCTTTATGTGATTCATTTTCTCTACAATAATAGCCTGCGAGGTAAAAGTTTGTAATTTGGAAAATGCTATGATCACTATAAAATAACCAACGTTCTGTAAAGCAAAGAACATACATTTGATTTAAATCGCTCTGTAGAGCTGCTTTGATAAACTCAGTTTTATTTGAAAGGGATTGAACATTATGGTGCAGTATGTTTATCTTTTGCAAGTACTTACACGGATGTTTTTTCTACTGAATTTGACTGTAGTTGCTATATATTTACAAATATTTTTTTAGAAATCTTATACAAATATCTTTTATAAATTTTTACCTCGAGTGTGTGGTCGAAGATTGTAGTGTGTCCCAGCAGTGACAGGTTGTGAGGAAACTGAGGCATCAGGTGTAGGAGAATTGGTAGTGGGAGTGGGAGTGGGAGAAACGGGAGAATGATCAGAGGAGGAGGTCAGTGGGTTCGAAATAAGAGTGGGGGGTAGAAGGAAGGTGAAAACGATGGATTTTGGCAGGAGACTCTGTTGGACTGGAGTTGAGGTCTGTTGTGCGAACTTGTTGCCGACTGTGTTTTCCCGCAAGGTTCATGTGGAGACCATACGGGGTGAAGTGTTTTGCTGAGAAGAAATTAATTTCAAAAAGTGTGACATTTGTTTCTCTCAGTTGCAGTTTTAATTGTTGGTTTGCGTGCTTAATCTCGCTGCATAGTATTGGTCTGTTGTATCAGAAGGGCAGAGTCGGGACTACAATGTTAGTGTTTTGGGCGGCACGTTGTAATTTGTTTACATGTTGTACAGGTGTAAAGTTACCGCTCAAATTAATGTCATTCTGCCCTCCTATGATAGTGACTGTGTCCTGACTAGTCAGTGTCTTTGTGTGGGTATCCAACTCTGCAGTGACGTCTGCAATCCTCCTGTTAATACATCCCGTTAATGAAACCTTATCCCGTTAACCTCCCGTTAATGAAATAATGAACAGCTACCTCAGAGCCACGCCATGGAAATAACATATGTTGTTTTCATGGCACGTCTCTGAGATAACTGTTTATTATTCATACAATGAAACTAGTAGTGCTACATCAGCACATCCTTTCACGCATTGATTTCAAATTTTCAATTTTCGAAAATTCAGAGAAATAAACGAAATTAAGACACGCGACTTACTTTCAAACGTCCATCCTGTCAGTGGAAAAAACCTGAGGAAAAAATTTGAAGCTGTTTTGACAAAATATTTTTTTTTTAGAAATTGCATAAATTTCAAACACAAATTACGCAAAATGTATTCGTTTTATCAAAAAAATTGTATCTGCCCTTTCTTCAAAAAATTGGTTTTCAGAACAAACTTTGTTAAAGATAAAACTTCTATCTTCAATTTTGTAGTTTTGAAAGGTTACCTTTTTTCAATTTTCAAAAATACGGAGTGTTTTCCTAAAAATGGGACCAGACCATATTTGTAACCTCCCTTGATACACACGGAGTGAAATTTTAAAGAAAACATTTGGAGCTATTTTTGAAAAAAATTGTTAAAAAAATAAAATTACCAATATTTCGCGCTAAATTTCAGGAAAACTACTCATATTTTCGAAAAATTGAGTATGACCTTATTTCAACATCTATCTTTAAATAACATATTTCATTTCTCACTTTTGCAATTTTCAAAAAATTAGGATTTTTTACTTGTACCATTCTCTTAAGCGCTCTTTACGCTATACGAGGACAAACGTTTATAAAAATATTTGAAGTCATTGTCGAGAAAATTTGAAAATACTTTTGAGGTTTCATGTAAAGTACCCATAAAAATTAAAATATCCGTTTCAAACTCCCAAAGCCGCGATTTCGTTCAGATCGATTGGGGAACATCGATTTCGGGGCCGAACGGTGTAGGCACTAGCAATGACCACAGACGGACAGACAGAGGGGCACGTTTTGCGGTCCGCTTTAAACCGTGGTGGCGAGCACATTGCGCTCTTCACCACCAGCTCACTCGTATGCTACCTGGAACGGTCGTTAAGAGGCGTCAGTTACAGTGAATTTAACTCAGTGCAGTGACTAAG
The DNA here is from genome assembly GCA_017312745.1 of Gryllus bimaculatus. Lineage (NCBI taxonomy): Eukaryota > Metazoa > Arthropoda > Insecta > Orthoptera > Gryllidae > Gryllus > Gryllus bimaculatus. The sequence goes on along the minus strand of BOPP01000302.1, from coordinate 463,648 downwards.
TGACATATGATTGCAATTAATAGTTGCAACTATAAAGACACTTAGCAACGTTAAACAAACATATCATTTCCAACTTCCTCGACAATATAACTTTTGCCGTTACAGTTGATAACCATCACTCTAACCCAAAAGCGGTAAAGCAGGCCTTCCGCAAGGCTCTCCGTTATCTCCCGCTCTTTATAACCTGTACATATCATTGTACCGAGACACAGTAAAATAAAAATCGCCCACTTTGCAGATGACACGGCTATATATTCATCAAATCCCACCATAAAATCAATAAAAATCAATCTTCAATTAAACCTACAACAAATTGACAACTGGACAGTCAAAAACAGCAGCAAAAATATTTTTCTTATACCTTACGTCCCCCTCCCCCTTACAGATTAATCAAGAACCTGTACAATGGCTTCCTCATTATAAACCCATAAAATATCTAGGCCTTTTCTTAGACACCCAACTCAATTGATAAAACCATATCGGCAATAAACTTATACAATCAAAAATAAAACTGCACCAACTAAAACCAAAAATAAATAGATCGGCTATACTACCTTACAATACTGCCTTATTATTATATAAAACTATCATTCTACCACTACTATTATATGCATGCCCAGTTTGGATCAGTGCAGCCAAATCTAAATTTAAAAAAAACTCATAGTAATCCAAAATCAGTTCCTCCGCACCATCACGAATGCCCCATGGTGCATCTCCTACGCTCAACACCATAAAGAATTCCAGATAGAACCGATAACCAACCACATAATTTTTGTGTCCACCCAATTTTTGTGTGTGATTCTGCCAAAATCCAATACACAGATCCGCATCAAGAGTAAACTTCCTTTCCATACATTTCTAAATAAATTCTCAGATCTCGAACCAAAGTAGAGATATTATATAAAGATACCTCTACCATCCTAGTAGTAATTTAAGTTGTACTTTATGATTATTATAAGTTAATTATAAGTAGATATAAGCAACTATAACAAATACAGAGTGTATTAAACACTGGTCTTTGTATTCTCCTATCCAAAATAAAATAAATAAAACAAAACAACAGGTTGTAGCAGCAGAATTTGACGGCCATCAAAACCTAGACTTAATCCTGAAAACTAAACAGATTTGTAACGTAAGTGTAAACTTGAAAAAAGAAGAAAGCCCAAGTGTCCAGTTCAATACGTACGGTGCTTAGACTTTGGACACACAAAAATAGGCACGCTAATTACACTAATGCATTCATATACACATTAATAAACTCTATCTCTTACATCTTCCTACATAATCAACTTTATTAACCCTATCATCCCACCAGTAATTAATAATATACAAAACTTACTCACATTATCTTTTAACTCTAATAAAGGTAGGACAATGCCACGATGAAAAATAAAAGTACTAAATTGGAATGACAATGGCATTAACAACAAAAAGTAGAATTAACACACTTTCTAAATGACACATTAAGAAATGTAGCATGCACAACTGAAAATCATTTAAAGCCAAATACTTCTTTCAGCATTTCAGGATACAATGTAATCAGAAATTATAGACAAAACCAAAACGGCGGAGATGTACTAACATAATCCATAAAACGATCTCATTCCGTACAAACCAACCTCTCATATGCTCCTGGATTAGAAACAGTACCAACCAAGGTATCAGTAAACAACAGACTGAAAACCGTTATAGCAGCATACAACCCTCCCAAAATTAATATAAATCATACAAATATAACAACATTACTTCAACAAAACACCCCATATCATTTTTCGGTGAATATAATGCTAAAAAACAAACTGGAGATGCAGAACCTCCAATACGATAGTTGTCAGGTTTAAAATCATAAGCGATCGAAAAGTTCAATTAATCGCACCACTAGAACCAACACACTATCCACTGGACCCAAATAAGCATTCAGATATCCTATACATTGCAATATCTAATGGACAAAACAATTTTAACATAATAATAACCTAGCAATCATAATAATAATCTAGCAACATCCCCAACTACTGTGTTCCACACTGAAATCCATCTCTCTCAGCGAAGTTATAAACAAATTCCCTTTAATAAAAGCCTCAGAACACATAACATATACAACATAATATTAAAAAATCGATCCACTCACATGATACCTTATATAAATTACATATATAATTCTATACTCAGAACATGTTACTATCCAATAATATGGAAGAATTCCAACAGCAAAGCCAAACAAAAGCCGAAATATCGTTTAAAACTATAGACCAATTAGCCTTCTCTCATCATTTTAAAAAAATGTGGAAAAACTAATACTTAAAAGATTAAATATCAATTTAAATAAAACCTAACCTATACTTATGCACCAATTTGAATTTACCAGCAAAGTATCTACTTCACATCAATGGTTTAGACCTTCCGAATACATCCATATAGCTTTCTAAGACAAAATTCGTAAGGCGAGAAAGTTAAAAGCACACTCATTGACATATTCAAAGCATTTCACAGAGTATGGCACCCAGGCCTGACAGACAAACTCCAAACAATGGGGACACCCAACTACCTAATAAAAGGCATGCAAATCTTCATCACAGACAGAACATTAACGGTTGAAAACCACATCAAAATAATAGGAGGAGTGCCTCAAGGATCACCACTATCGCCTACTCTTTTTAGTCTCTAAACAGCACACCTACCCAATACATTACACAGACCCGCAACACAATTCGCTGACGACACAATAATCTATATGTGAAGCTGTTCAATCAACCTCATTACAAACAAAATCTAACAGCTTTTAAATAAAATAGAAGACAGGTCCATTAAATGGAAAATAAAACTTAATCTGACCAAATCACTAACTAAAATCCTTTCACTTTAGCTAATTTCCACCTCCGCCCCACTTCATATAAATAACAACACAATCCCATGGATCCCACAAAACCAAATTATTAAATATTTTGGACTGAATTTCGACCCCGCATTAAATTGGAAAACCCATTTAACCGAAAACCTGCAACTCACTAAAATAAAGTTAATCCAACTAAGGCCCATACTCATCAACAAAAGAAACTTTCATGAAACAATGCAATAGCCTTTTATAAAAAAAGACCGCCTATGTTCTTTCGGTGCTCAATATGGATCAAGGCTCGCAAAAAATTAAATCGAATTCAAGTGTTGCAAAACAAATTCAAACGAATAGCAACAAATGCTCTTTGGTCCATATCAAACAGACAACTCCACAAAGAATTAAACCAACCACCTAACTCCCAGCACACTGCCAACCACTCTAATAACTTCTGTTCAAATAAAAACTCAATAGCCCAAGCCGCCTACTATAATCTAGCATCAATCAACCATTTCCCAATCCGTATTAGAAACAGGTTCCCAATAGAACCATTCTTAAATATTGTTTCATACAGTAGTTAAAATAGTAGGAGCTCTTTGAGTATCCTACATTAATTTATAGTTAGTATAGTTAGAATAAGTACTTACTATAAGTCAACAAAATACATACGAATAAATTAATAATACTGAACTATGTCAACATCAACAATTTATAATACTTACAATAATAATAATACTTACAATAATAACAAATAAATACAATAAATAAACTTAAAAAAACGTTTTGCCGTCAATCGAATTTTCGGTATCAAGGACCCACAAAATATGGATTCTGGCTACAGCACATGTTAGAGGAAGTAATTTACTATATATAGCAACAGGATTTATCCATGCTTTCGTTACTTGGGTCCGACAATAAGAGTGTTTCTGTCCCAAATTCCCCATTTTCCGGCGCAGGGTTACAATACTTTCTCTTCTTACATTCGTAAGGGCGAGAAGTACAAGAAACGTGTCTCGGAATGACAGAAACGGCGATGTATGTGCTAGTATTTGTCGCATGTGTTATTAAATCAAGTGACAGTTTGTTATTTAAACTAGTACGTGCTTTATACGATAAACGAAGTAGAACAATTCTGTCGTCCGGAAGAAAATGTAATAAACGTTTTGAAATATATATTAATTTTTTGGGACACACACACACACACACACACATATATATATATATATATATATATATATATATATATATATATATATAATTAGACATTGTTAACAGCTATCTCAGCTCATGTTAAGTAATGGTTGTGAATCAAATCTATTATGACAGAACATTCTACAGCTTATCCATCATGAATTGAAAGAGAAAAAAAGACACTAATTGTATCATATTTAATTTAGCAACAGTCTTTCTTTTTGCATTACAATCCACCATAAACTCGCTAAAAATGCGCTACGAGGGGAACCAGAGGTTGAGAATGCAAATGGGACAAAGAGACCGCCGCAACAGCTGAGACAAGCTGTGTGTTCCAGGCCACAGGTGGCCCATAGGAGGAGCGCTCTCCGATTGGCAAGGGATTCCCGCTCGGACCGATTCCAGCTCCATGCCGCCCCCCCTCCCCCTGGGCCCGCACCGAGACTATTTCATTATTGCCTTACTGCTGCAACAGGCTGCTAACTCGCCCTCGCGATGCCTAGTGTGCCGCTCAAGCTCTTCCCCACTTAGCGCTCTAAGCAACTCTCACAATTCGATTTATTTCCTCGTACACATTACACTGTCCACAAACGTTACAACCCCAAGATTCTAAAAATTAGTCATTCACAAATCCAAAAGATTTGTATTCAATATTTTCTCAACAACAGTGAACATTTATTCGCTTTTGACATTCGCACGAGACTGTGAACCAAAAAGACATCAACCATCTACCGACAACGCATCTGATTTTGGCTGACCTCGTCTCAAGTTCCAAGAATTACGTGCAGCTGATCATGAAGGGCGCTGCAGTGGATCTCAAACATTTTATGCTCGCGGTCTTCTGAAGAACATTGCAATAAATCCGTATTATAGAAACAAAGCACACCTGTCTGCATGAAAACTTCAAACCCACAGAAGCTACAGTTTATACTGTTTCAATATTGAATAACATACTCACACGAACAAAGATTTTCAGCTTCCACTCACATTAACACTAAAAATGAGCGCATTTCTTCTGCGGATAAAGAATTTATTCATGCATTTGTCTTCAATACTTCACATTGAAGTATTGTGCAAAAGTACACAAACTTCATTTCCCATTAATTACAAAAATATAATTATTGACATAACATTTTAATTCGTTATTTTGTAGTACAATTGTGTGGTCATTGTTTTAAAGTTTGTGTTCATATGTTTTCCTTTTTAAATTACATTCGATACTTTGCAATGCCGAGACATACCCTTTAAAAACCACTGGGTTAGTGTAGCGGAGAATGAGTCACATCTGATTTCTTTTAATTTTCTGGACCGTCGGTCTTTTAACCATTTCACCTAAAACTACAACGAATTTCTACACACACACACACACACACATATATATATATATATATATATATATATATATATATATATATATATATATATTGTATTACGATAATATAACGATATTACGATGAATCAATGAATAAGATTTTTTTCATTATAAGGCGAGAATGAGGTATTCCCTGTATGTAGGCCTATCTTTTTCAGAAGGTGTACACATTCCTTAATGATTCCTTCTCAGTTACGAGTAAGACTCTTATGCATCAATATTCTTGTTCCATCCGCGTATTTAACAGATTTAATATTTTGGATACTCGGGAACTGGCGACATATCTACTTATTGTTGTTAAATGAATTTTGTATGGCATTACATCAATGGATGACATGAGTTTAGTATAGTGGTGGTTACGGTGGGAACATTCATGAACTGCTACGGGAGATATAATATTCATAGCTTGCGTGTGGATTAAGTTCTTTACTTGATTTGAACTATTTGAAAGTGTTCTATTCACTCTTTTTACAGTATTCCCAAACATTTCAGCGTATTTATACGACCATCTGTTCGTGATTGTGAAGGGAACTGGGTGTTGTAGCCAAAGGACTTTGCAAGTTATTTCAAAAGATTCTCTGTGCAGTCCGGTCATCTCTCTCACTTTTCTCCCATTTTCTTTAAATATTGTTTACATAAAAATATTTAGCTTTATTGCTTACAAAACATTTTACTATTTTAACAAAATGTTTGGGGCCGTTTTGTAGTACTTTTATAACTTAATTTTTCCTCAGGAAAAATTACTTTAATTTTAAAAAAAATCTAAATGACGTTTTTTAAAGATCCAATATTTAGAACAGATTTTTTAATAATTTTTTTGTTTTTGAAATACAGAAATCACGAAACATGGAACGTGGTCATTTTAATAAGTACTTTGATATATTCGAGACAATATTAATGTCAACATATCATCGTTGTGAAACGGCGTACATGCGGTGACGATGGTGTAACGGTCAGCGTAACGGACTATTATACCCAATTTAGGGGGTTCAAACCCGATCGAAAGCGTGGATTTTTAAGGGTGAAATAATCTTTCGTACGCTTTCCATCGGAGAAGTAAAGTCGGCTGTTTCATGTTAGTCGATTTACTTGCATGTAAAAAATCTTCAAGCCATTTTCAATGTTTCTTTATGCTCAACAATATTTCCAGATAGTTTCAAAACAGCAAAAATTAAGCCACTTTTTTAAAAAAAGAGGACGAAAATAAAATTCAAAATTACCGGCCAATTTCTTTTTTTTTCCAGTTTTCTCAAAAATATTACATTGGTTTTCTATACGCGAATAAAAACTTTTCGCAGGAGAAACGATGGTTTTCAGACACACAACACGGTTTTAGAAAATCAAAATCTGCGGAAACTACCATTTTTTTCTTTTCTTTAAGATGTTGCTTCATCTATGGGCCAAAATGAAGCGCCCATTATAATATTTTTAGGTCTTTCGAAAGCTTTTGACGTTATGGACCATAACATCTTGCTCTCAAATTTATCTTCATATGTAATTCGTGGTATTGCCCTGGATTAGATAACCTCGTACTTTAAACATCAATCTCAAAGAGTAAAAATACAGTACTAACACGAAAGGACATTATTTACTTGTCTTTCCAATTCTTTACCAATTGAACATCGGGTCCCGCAATTTTCTATTCAGATCCTAACCTCTTTCTGTTATTATACGTAAACGACATGACCTCGTCTATTAAAGATGAAGAAACAGTTATGTTTTCCGATGACGCGAAAGTTCTTTGCAAAAAAATAAATAAATAAATAAATAAATAAATAGTACGAATTTAGTGCTTTCAAATTGGATTTGTAATAAAAAATTAATAGTTAACGAAGGAAAAACAATTTCAATGCATTTTGGCATTTCAAGTCAGCTCCATGAAAATGAACAATATGCAATTAGCTGATGTTCAGGTAACATTATTTCTAGGCCTCTCAATTCAGTCAAACCTCAAATGGAATGTACATATAACAGAATTAAACACTAAATTAAGTTCATTATGTTACGCATTCAGAATACTTTAAAATTGTCAGCCTTAATACAGCTCGTTGCGTGTATTTTGCAAATGTGCATTCCCGCTTAAGATATGATATAATATTCTGGGGAAGCTCATCATGTAGTACTCAGACCTTTAGATTGGAAAAGAAAATTTTTCGAATAATGAAAAAATGCCATCCGCGTGTCCCTGCAAACCTCTCTTCATTGAGCTTGGAATCTTACTATTGCCTGCCCTATTTACTTACGAATCTGTAATATTTGTCAAAACGTACTGATTTGAGTAAAACATACTTAAAGGCGGGAACATATTTCCATGCAATACTGATATTTATAATTACAGCACGCGTCGTAGAAATTACGTTCATCAAGTGTCAGTTTCGACCGCTCTCTACAAGGAATCCACTTATAATACATATATGTTACTTTACAATGCTTTGCCAGATGACGTGAAACAATTAAAATCGGTACACAAATTTAAGGTAAAAGTAAATAGTAAAAAGTAAGTATCACTTCTGCTACATAACTGTTTCTATACTATTAGAGACTAAACTGATCATCAAAAACGAAAATAAGGTTTATTTTAACAAAACAATAATATATTATGAATTAGTTTACATTTTTATTTAAAAAGACTTAATATGCCAGTAAGAAGTAATGTTCTGAACTTCCGGTTCAATGACTTCCATCTCGATCAGGTTTTTGACCCGTTTCCCTAATACATTAAGCAAATGCTGAGATAGCGCCTTGTTTTGCTTCTGGTTATAAATGTAGCTTCTCAATACGCGTTTTGTTGAACTCGCCATTTGCTTATGTTGGTAGAAGAGCTGAGGGTGAGTTACTATGTTTGGCAATGCACAAAAATCAACTGTTCGTTTACCGTTGCAAATAAGTTTTCTAAAACTCGAGAAATAAAATATTTGGTTTTTCAATTGTAGCTAATCTCGCGCATTGTTTAATTTTATTTTTATTTATTTTATTTGTTTTTTAAAAACTTTTATTCTTTCAACTGTTTATAGTTAAAATGTTGGTAAGGGATTGTGGAACTAAAGAAAACTTCCGTAGATTATCTTCTCCCCTTACATCACATACGGTTTTTACTGTTTTTTGACTATATCAATCATAAATCAAAAGTAAATAAAAACATTCATTGAGGAAAAAGCACTATATTCAACTCTATAGTTGCCGGAAGACTGATAAAAGTCAAAACTTTTGCGATTTTCGAAAATTCACGGATTTTAACGAAAATGAAACCTGCGTCATTCTTTAAAGCGTTCAACACTACTAGAGGACAAAGTTTAATAAAAACATTTGAAGCCGTTTTTAAAAAACGTTTAAAAATTTTGTGAAGGCTTTTTGTAAACTAGAAATCCAGAAAATCGAAATAACCGTTTCAAATTCCAGGGTTCGAGTTGGATCAGATCGATGGGGGAATATCAATATTGAAGAAAATCCTCTTATTTGTTTCGGCGCGAGCGGTGTCCACAGACGGACAGACATCCCTACGTTTTGCCGTAAAATAATTTTTCGAGATTGGTATCGTTTGTCATTTTGTTACGAACATTATCCATTGTAGACACACACTTCGTAAATATTAGTAGAGTAAATGCTTCTAATTAGTAGAGTTATTTGTAGTTGTAATAGGTCGCAACGCAATTTCTTGTTCCTCTCCGGCTAGAAAGGGGACAAGGCTACATCCTTTGACTGATTGCATCCTGTGGTTCCATGCCCATTATTTTCTACTGAGGCTATCTCAAAGAACGCATTGTGACTTTAAACCCTCTAATTAAGATCCTTGTAATCACAGCGACCTCATGAGTCTTCCTGCAAAATCTTATCTTGTTGACGAATCTAAATCAGGGGAGCCAGTATCTCACGATCCATTGTACCTCTGATTATGATAGACCATAACAACTAGCGATTATCTTGCATACTCTATGAATTCCCACGTTTCAGAGAACAGGGTGGTCCAATGAGGGTGATTCATTGATCACAACTCAGAGACATAATTTTCATAGGGGTATAATTATGATTCTTCCTTCCGTGCTGAATGACTTCCAGAATATTCCCGAGTAGTTCTTCCCATTCTGCCTTCTTTGCTCGCCACTGTTTAGGTGAAATGTCTTTCCTATTGCTAAATGAATTATATTATCACAATATAGAAGGAAATTCATTGAATGAGATAAATAATTATCAAAAAGTCATCGTTTTTGTGTGACAAGAGGAAACCAAGTCAAAATTTTAAAAATAATTTTTCATAAACAAACATGTTTTTATTCTTTAGAAGCACTACAGCTTTGTGAAGTGACGTGCAATTTTGGTATTTTTGTATCATAATTTCTATTATTTTTTTATCTCAACGTTATGTGATATTATATTTTAAATAATGTTAATGTTTCCGTGATTGAGTTGTAGAATGACGGTCAATCAAGAAAAAAGCTGCCTTTCTCCTGTAGTTTTCAGTCGAAATACAGTAGAATTTTGATAGGGAGCAACTTAGCTTGCGAGTTTTTTACAAGATTGCAATCCAATGATGCAAAGTTACCTAAATCATGGGCAGGGGGCCGCCGTTGCGCAGCGGAGCGAGGGTGTGCGGGGTGAGGGTGGATGAGAGGGCGGGGAGCGGAGCACGGGCTTCGGGCGGCCGGCGGGTGCGCGGGGGCCGGACGTCGGGTGTGCCAGCCACCGCGTCATGTCTCGGCAAGAAGATCATTTCCCGGAGTGCCGTGGTGTCACTCGCTCTAATCAGTCCCATTGCGCGGCGTCCCCACACGCCCCCGCGGATGCCGCTTCCCTCAGCGACACCCACACGCGCCCCGGCGCACTGCGAGGCCCGCAGAAACAACGCACTGTTTTAAAAAAAATTGAAATCGAATACTTAGAACCTCTAATCATCAGGAATTGGCAGAATCAATTATTATTATTATTATTATTATTATTATTATTATTATTATTATAAGGTGGTGCTGAGGCCTGAAATAGGACGATGGCAGGTTGTGTTAGGTCAGGTGGTGTTCATGGTGACCGAGAAAAACCTCGAAAACCCGGGTCAGGATGACCAGCCTAGGGATAAAGCCTGGACCTCGCATTGCCAATCCAGCGCGCCACACACTGAGCCACTTCGCTCCAAAGGGAAGTGCTGCAAATATGGCCAATGTAGGTAATATAGCCAAGTAGCGGCTATGTTGATAGCTGAAAATTTTTACCGTAGATTGTTCTAGCATGCTGTCTGGGAGAGCGTAAGAAGAAGTGCGTGAACCCCTTACCAGGATTATTAACTTGTAAACTGAAACTTGAAGACTTACTGTGTAACTGTAAGACCTTATAACGTCTTTCCAGGTTAGTTGAACATTAGTTGCTCTTAAAGAAAGATTAAGGGTTTTGACAATATACATCAATGTTTAGCGCATTTAATGAGCAATCTAATCAGATGAATACCGTTAAATTTTCTCACTATTTTACCAACGTGGGAGAGATTTTATAACATGTTGTTTTTGCTGTCAATATGACCACATTAACTTCATTCTCCATCAATAAACTCTCGCGGTATTGTTTTGAAAAAGGATGTATTTCCAACTCATACATCAGACGACGTTCAAAACATCCAGACAAAATAATTATCAACTTCCAGACAAAATAATAAAGTTGATCAGCCGGCAAAGAAAAATAATAAAGATAATCCTGACAAGAAGAAACTGGTTTCCATGAAGAAACCCCAACAACATACGTAAACACTGGAGGAAACAAATCGTGCGGAGAAAAAATGGCGAAAGAATGTGCGGAGAAAAATGGTATTGTCATGCTGCTGGTGAAGAAGATTCAGGCAGTTCAAGGGCAGGAATCGATGCAGTGTGTGTAGGAAGTATGTTTACGAAGGCAGTGTAGAACTGACTATTAAAGACAAACAACTTTCATTTGTCCTCGATGTAAAACTGATTGACGTAATTTTTATTTTTTGTAAGTTTAAGCAATTACTGATGTTTTTAATTTTGTATAATAAAGTCTCATTGTAGAAAAATCCCAATTTTTATGAATAGCCTATAAATCCTTATGTTACTGAAATCATATAAGGCTGGATTTCTGTAAAATTAGACTGTAAGAGGATAATTGATATTATAAGAGTTAAGCTGACAATGACCGTTAAACACGCATGTGGGCATATTACCTTCACATTACAATGTTTTTGTAAAACAACAACAAAATATTTCGGAATCACTTTTTTTATAGTTGCTCTTAACAAAGCCAAATGTTGAAATGTAGAAATAGGAAAATTTGAGGCGCTTAACGCAGCCATATTACCTTCATATACCTTATATATAACACATACCCCCCATATATATATATATATATATATATATATATATATATATATTGGGGTATGTGTTTTTTTCTTTGGAAAAAGTCACAGACTTACAGATGTTTGTATTAAAAAATTAATTAGTCATCGATTTCTTTGGTTTTTACTTTCTCTCGTACCATGTACTTCTATAGCGAAAGAGAAATTAGTGTATTGCTGCAGTGGAAAGTGATATTGTTTCAGAATGGTCGTATGTGCCAGAGTGCCCGGCTTTAGTTCGCAATTACACAAGATAGAGCCGGGAGTAATTCCATCGCAATTGACCATGAAAAGGGCGCAAGTACCTTTCGTTCTATATTTGGACCTGGCGGCTAGCTGTATGCGCATGTTGCATGAAGATATTGCAGACAATGAAGTTGCTTCATGTCTTCTTTAGGTTCATTGTTGTAATGTATCCTGTCCTTAAGGGCTACTGTGATTCCATACACCTAAAATGTCTAGCTTCCGGACATTCCTATCTGCTTTGTGATAGGGATTTTGGAGTGAAAAAAACGAAAAAGAATAACAAAATGTATGGTATGAAAAGACAGTTAGGATGTAGTTGTGTAGGCAACATACCTGCAAAATCTGTTTAAGTTCGAAGCAAAGGAGAAATGTGATTGTGCCGAACACATTTTTAAACACTTTGCTTTGAATGAGCAACACGCTACAAAAATACAATAGTATTTTAGTTACTATTGAAACAGTGTAAATCCCTTGCGAAAACTATTTTTAGTCTCTAACTGCAAGTAATGGACTGACAATTCTGGGCGTTGACAGCTGGCGCCCGGCGTCTCTGAGCGACATTTCGCAGAGCGACGCCGCCTTCGGGAAAGCTCAACTCTTCTCGAACCTGTCACGAAAATTGCACTAATGGCACCTCGCGAAAATTACACTTTCTTCCGCGTAAATTAAGCCCTAACTCAATTCCTTCTTATCTCAATAACTATTACTTTCACGTGTATTGGTCCGGAAGTTTCAAGATTTCTGGTGTTTAATTCTGCAAAGAAGGCAAAGGAATATTTTTCTTTAAGATGTGGGTCTTCAAGTTCTTACGAAAAGAATACCGACGGAACACTCTGTGCAATCTCATGTCTCATTATGTATTAGTTGTATGTGGTTGATTCACAGAACTTTTCATCTTCAGTTGATCCTAACACAATTAAAAGCAGTAATTTTATTGCACCGTCTTCCCAACGTTTTACTGTGTTTCACGTTACTCTTGTATCCAAACTGAGGGTCAATTCCGTTCCGAAGAAACAAGATGTCGTGATAAGTCACGTGTAGGAGAGGAGGTCGATGGTAAATGGTGAAGACACAAGTTATTCAGCGCGACGCACATGCGCATGTTCGTTGATTTGTTTAATCAGTGAATGTTGTTCCAGATAAATGTTAAAGACTACAATCAAAAATAGATCAATCACTTATATGAAACGTTTGTCTAAAAGCGCATAAAAATTTAAAAAATTGAAACAAAAAAAACAACAAATAATTCATTCACTATGTGATCAAAAGTATCCGAACATGTCCAAAATGGTGTTATGGTGTGGTCATGTTTTTCATAGAGGGAGCTTGCAGGCCTTGTTGTTTTGTGTGGCACTATCACGGCACAAGCCTACGTTCATGTTTTAAACACCTTCTTGCTTCCCACTGTTGAAGAGCAATTCGGGGATGGCGACTGCATCTTTCAACACAATCGAGCATCTGTTCATACTGCACGGCCTCTGGCGGAGAGGTTACAAGATAATAACATCCCTGTAATGGACTGGCCTACAGAGAGTCCTGCTTTGAATCCTATCGAAAACCTTTGGGATGTTTTGGAACGCTGACTTCGTACCAGGCCTCACCGACCTACATCAAGACCTCTCCCGAGTGCAGCACTCCGTGAAGAATGGGCTGCCATATCCCAAGAAACCTTCCAGCACCTGATTGAAAGTATGCCTGTGAGAGTGGAAGCTGTATACAAGGCTAACTGTGGGCCAACACCCTATTGAATTCTAGAATTACCGATGAAGGGCGCCACGAACTGGTAAGTCATTTTCAGCCACACATTACTTTTGATCATAGTGTACTTTCAAAACTTTTGATTAAGATTGATAATTTAACCTATAACCCCCAGTTTCAGATGAACAAGGTCATGACTTTCGCAGGGGCCAGGCACGCCAACAGTCGTAACAACGAATTAATCGTTAACATCCTTCATGGCAATATCGAACCAATCTCAGATTGTCAACTACGGTCTGTGTCCTTTAAGGACGTGCTTCATATCCGCAACAAATAACTTTGAATCAACTGTCGCACAAGTCTTATCGGATGATGCCACGAACTTTCAGTCCCTCGTGATCCAGTTAGTCACGAGCTTAGTCATGAATGATGAGCTAATGAAAATGGCTGGGGCCACCTGGATGAATGTGAATGAGTGTTGAGCCAGCGTGTCTGCGAACGATTCAATTGTGTTTGCTGGAAGCAATCATGACGTCAATCACTGTCCTTTGAGAGAGGTTGTATAATTATATTTCACACTCACTATCTAATGACTTTGGACGAAAAATACAATGGTACCATGTTGAAATGCTTAAATAGAAATTAAATCTTGGGTAGGTTCCGCCTTAGCGTTTTTAGGGCTGCCGTCGGCAAACATTTTGAGCCCCACTAAATGTATAATATTGTATCTCGCGGCGAACTAATATATTTTTTAAAGATACAAGTCCAATATAATGATCAGAGTAATTCCGTTTTTTGAACTAAAATTATAAGAAAATCTTTTAAAATTTCTTCATTTTAACTAAATTATTGAAAAGTAATTAATACAGCATAATTTAATTATTACACTTTTAAATTATCATTTGTTTCTGCCTGTTTGAAGAAAGCTTTGAGAACGTATGTGACTCCATATACTTAATAAAATAAAATATTCCAATATTGTGCAGATTTATCTTCGGATCATGAAGATTTTCTCAAGGTCCCCGAACCATTGATTGGACAACTGCTGCACTACTAGATCAACTTCAGCAGAAGTGTAGGTCACCTAAGTTGGAAGTATGATGAAGGCCTAACATCTTAACTCAGGATTGATTGATTGATTGATTGTTTAATGATTCCTATTTAACTACCAGGGTCGTTAGTCCCGTAAGTGTAATACATGTTTTCTGCTCGAGAGGTGGAAGTGACCTTACCCCTTATCGTTCTCTAACAGTTTCTATTGTCAGGATCCACGTTTTCTGGGTCCTCGATACCGGAAGATTGGTTGACAAGAAAGCGTCTCCGTCCGTCTGCCCATCCTTCCGTTCGTCTGGTCAACTCTAGCACCTAAAACGATCAGAGACGATTTACTCCAAAATTGATATTCTCCGATCGATCTGAAATAACTTGAGATCCTGTGACTTTGAAACTGGTATTTGTTTCTTGGGGGTACTTTATAAGAAGCATCAACATATTCAAAATTTTCGCGTGACAAAACCTCAATTTTTTAAATTATTTTTTTCAAAGGGCGCTGAAAAAGAGCCCAGGTCTAAGTTTTGTTCAACTCTCGGACGTTTCATAACTTGCAAAGGTTCAAATTCTATTCCACGTCTTCTTTCTACAACTAAAATATCAAAGTTATAATTTTTTCACAATAACATCTGTTCTTTAAAGATATCTTGAAATAAGGTCCCGTACAATATTTAGAAAATACGAATATTTTTCGCATAGTTTTGCTCGAAATAGAAGCAAATTTTAAACAATTATTTTTTTATAAACAGGGCCAAAGTTTTTCTTACCAAAAAGATAAGCAATGGATATAGCAAATGACGATAAAGAAAATTATATTAATCCTATTAATTAACTGCGCTGCGTAAAGTCACGGAAATTAAGCCATCCAGGCACCTCAGATTCTTGTACGGATGACCGTCTGGGAACCACGATTATTAACGGCGCCGAAGGGATAAAAGGTTCTGACTGACTGCGACATGTCGAGACAAGACAACATAAGGTAACGGAAGATCACTCCAAATACGATCAATGCCCAAGAAGGGGCTAAGAGACGTGTTGCGAAGACACAACAATTTTAAAAAATGAAGATATTTGGAGAATAACATAATTCTTACGTTTTAAGTAACATATAATTGCAGATAATGTTTTCGTTTATTTATATTTAAAACATATTTAAATAGTTATTTCAGATTTCAAACTGGATAAACTCAATTTTTTCGTTTGGAAACGAGCTGTACTGTATTTATAAATTTAACTCAACCTAAACAAGAATTATTTGACAGTAAGTTTATTTGAAAGTCTTTTATATCCCTTAACATCTTCATAAAAATAATGTTCCATATGACAGCATTGTAAATGCTTTCGGATAAATATTAATAATAACAAATCACGGGCAGTTGTGGGGCTTAGTTTCAAGATCGGCAAGTCAAATCTATTAGATTCAAACTCAACTTTCAATGCTAGTTTCCTATGCAAGGTAAAACAATCTAACTTAACTTACGACCGTTACCACTGGTAATCACCGATTACACTATAAGATAGCAGGAAAATAACTGTCTGGTATCAAGTTCTACGTAAAGCTGTAATTTATTCCTATATCATGCCGAAAGATATGTAGTAATCATAGGAGAACATATGTAATAATATATATATAAAATATTAAAATAATTTAATTTGACATATTAGATCAAAAATGCCCTATGTTCGATTTTTGCTCCATTGTTATTCATGTAGTTTTACACCGATTTTGATGACTGAAGTGTCATTGGAAAGGATTAATGATGTACGTTTTCAATACGTATTTATAACTAATTTTACATTAACTAATAAGTTAATTTTAACGAACAAAACCAAAGGCGATTAGCTTAATCTCAAGGGAGTAGCCGAACAGACCATAACTCAATCCATATCTACTCTTACTAGCCCCGCTGTTTCATATCTCGTCGGTGGTTCGGGGTGGTGATTGTGGTTTGAAGGTTGTGGTGGTGGTAATGGTGATGATGATGATGGTGATTGTAGTGAAGGTTGGTCGGTGGTAATAGTGCGGTGACAGTAGTGGAGATTGTCGTAGTGGTGCCGCTTCTGGTGGTGATATTAGTGGTACTTGTGGTTTTGGATGTGTCGTAGGCAGCGGTGACGATGCGAGGGTGGTGATCACGAATTAATATTTGAGTTAGAGGACTTAGAAAATTTTCACAAACATGAAAATAATTCCAAAGTAAAATAGCGGAAGTGAAAATCTCAAATTGTATTAATCAATACACTTAAAGAAGAGAATTTTGAAATTATAATTTTGATGGGAATGGCCAAGAATCTGTAAGATGCTTGCAAATATGTAAAATTACGGATTATAAAATATGTTATTACAAGATAATCGCAACTCTTGTTTCAACTTCTTCAAAATCTTTCCACTGAAAAATATTATAATTTGTAAGTTAAGTGATCTTGTAATAACATACATTCTGACGTTGCAATAGATTTCCATTGAAGGTACAAATCGCTACATTTTGTCGTCACTACTGTTCGCATTTTCGAGTTTTTAAAACTATTTAATGCAGAGAAATCATGAAAATGAAAAAGTTTAATTCCCTGGTACAAATTTAATATTAACTAGCCTACATCAACTTATAATATATTATTTCTTAAATAATAATTTATTTATTTTACAACCATTATTAAAAAACGTAGTACTTTACCACAGTAATGAATTTTGTCAGTGATGGTTGGCAGTTTTCTCACGTGGAATTCCAAGGCAGTCCTCCGATTCATGACAGAGTGCATGTGGCTATATTCACGTATACACCAGCTGGCCTGTATTTCAATCACCTTGGCTAGTTATCAATTCTTGTCAAGCAGAACTTACTCATGATATGCGGGAGGATGGCGTTATGAAGGAGCTTCAGGTACCTGTTTTACCTGAAAGTTTTCCAACAATGCGAGAAAGGACGTCTGGTACGGCATGCCAGCGCCCGTCCGCAATCGTGGTGGCCGCCGCCGCCACCGCCGCCGCCCGCACCCGCCGTCCGCCGCTGGCCGGCGATGGGTCGCGTGCATTGCGCAACCCCCGGCGGCGGCGGCGGCGGCGGGCGGCGCGGGGGCGCTGATCTAATCGAGGTCGCTGGGCCAGCGGCTGATGGGCCGGGCGGCAGGGTGGCGCGTGGGCGGGCCAGGCCGGGCCGCCTTTGTTTCGCTTTGAGGCGCCGGCGAGGCACCTGCGTTTCGGCTGAGAGCCCGCGCCGTCGCCCTGCCGCTTCCGGTGGCCGTCACATGCTGTGTCTCTGCAGACGCCTCACAGGAAGTCCGTTCGCGCTTCCCTCGGTTTCTCTGTTGAAGTTGTTTATTTGCTGCTCATTGTCAGCGCTTTCAAAAGGCAGGATTCAGCCTCATCCATTACATACAGGGTATAAACGCTTTCAAAGCACCCGTTCCTGGCAGGTGGATGAAATGGGGCATTCTACGTAGATAAAATAAGCTGCCTCACAAAGGGTTTCGTTACTATAGGTTCCTGGTATCAACAGCGGTTGATGTTCCGATTTCTTTCACAATACTTAAAAGAACTAGTGACGTTACCACATTGCAGACGCTTGCTCATATTAATTGCACTTCTTATGCAAAATGGTAATAGTTGTATTGCAAATTATGTTGTATGTAGTATGTATGTATATGTAGTATGTATGTAGTATCGTATGTATGTAGTATGCAAGTATATCTTCCTCAAACTGCTAGAAACAAAACTCATGATGTCTATTATCTAGAATCTTCCGAAACCCACTTTATACGTAAAAATGACTTGATGGTGCGTAATTGGCTAATAATGTTCCTAGCAACATTTATCTGAATGGCATTCCAGAGCATTCATTGCTAGAGAAATAAAAGCAGGAAGTTTTCTTTGCTTTAGAAACTTTCCTTCTCGTATTCATTTATAAACAAATTTCTCAAAATTATTGAATCAGGTATTATCAATTCCTCATATTTGCGACAATCAGTACTAAAAAACTGCATTTTAAATGTACTTCGAATTTTTTCAATTATTTAAAGCTAAACCCTCGGTTGTGGCCCATGCGCACCATGCTAGCTTTCAGGGAGGCAGCCCTGAGTTCGAATCCCGGTCGGGGTAAAATTGAAGCTGTAGCCTTTTAAGACAAAATCGACTCAGTTTCTAAATCTGAGTGACAAAAGGAAAATCTCACGCAGGCCAAGAAGGCTAGATATGGTGATGAGAGTGCGTCATATTCGTCACATGTGTCCCATACCCCAGGCGTGAATAACGGAAAGAGCCCAAGCTTCGGAACACCGCTAACAGAAAAAAAATTCACAAAAGATCGTTTAAAGAATTGAAGTGAACACAAATGCATTAAATTGTAATATATTTCTGTAGTGTAAATTTTAAAAGTGGGAGAGTTGTTCTAAAGATCTACATATGAAAACCAGAACTGTAAGTGATATTTTATACATTCTGAGAAAGAACCTGTTTATTTTAGGCTCTATTTCAGGGGTAATGTATTTTTGTGGTTTTATTGACGGAGCAGAGCACCACGACTTCACAGTAATATTAACATAAATAAACAGATTTCTCTGAATTTATAAAATGTCACTTATACCGTTCTGGTTTTCACCCATTCGTATGTATGATTTTTTAAAGTCAAAACCTAAAATAAAAACTGTTCTTAAGTCAAATGATTTAGAGCGCTCTATCCGTACAAAATATTAAAAGAAACTAGACGATCTACATCAGCACAAACATTCTCGCATTATTCCTAACTTCTGTGAGTTTCGAAAGTTCAGAGAATTCAACGAAAATTATACTTGTACCATTTTTAAGTGTCCTTAGCTATACCCGTGGGAAAAAATTGAAGAGGAAATTTGAAGGAATTTTTGTGAAAATGTTTTGTTTTTTTTGCATTAATATCAATTACGACCTTTTTTTACTTTCCCGTGTACGGAGTATTATGCGTAGTGTTGGTAAGTTATGTAATTCTCCAGAAAATCATTTCGAAATTTCGACAAAAATACAAGTTTTGGAGTCCCCGATACCCAATTTTTTTTTGTTTTTTTCAAATCGTCCGTCTGTCCTTCTGACCGTCCGTCCGTCTGTCGGTCGGTCTGTCCGTGTTGACTCTGTGAGCACTACTAGAGCCTAAACCATGCGTAGGATTTTTTCCAAATTGAAGAAACCCATGTCGTTCTGACTCGAGTCAAATTCTTGAGATTTTGAAAAAACATTCTTTAAAATTTGGAGGTACTTTACATGAAGTCTCACGGACTTTTCAATATTTTCTCAAAAACGCCTCTAATTTTTTCTTTGAATTTCTTGCAGGAACAGAGTAAAATATACTTATAAAGGTGTCATAGGTCTGATTATCACGGTTAACTCTAGTTTTTCGAATATTTTTAAAGAATGATTTTTTCGGTGTTTTCCTACAACTACAAAATTAAAGATAGAAATTTTTCCTTCAAATAAAATTTGTTTTCCATAGTGAGTTCTTTCATTAAAGTCACGTACTTTGTTTTGAAAATTTTAGTAGTTGCGTGCAATATGTGCAATTCAAAAAAAAATTACAAAAACAAAATTTTCTCAAAAACGGTTCCATATTTTTTCATTAAACTTTTGGTAGGGATAGTGATAAATGTACTCTATTTACATTATCGTATTTATGAGTACATCTGCTTTAAATAATGTCATATAAGTTTCTCACCGATTTCTGTGAAAACTCCACATTTTCAGAAACGCTCAAACGCCATTTTCTCAAAAACGGCTCAAAATTTTTTCTTCAAACAAACGACTTTCGAACAAATAGTGGTAATTGCACTCCTTAATATGATGTAAAGTTCATTTCAGTATATTTTGTGTTGGTGTTTTTTAATTTCACAAATGTAAACTTTACGCCGTTAATATGCACAGGAATTTGTAAACACTATTGTATATGGAAGTTAAAATGCTTAAAACGACTTTAATGAAGTTTTTCGAAAACTTAAAAATTTTCTGTGAAAAAGAGCTTCAAATTTTGGATTTACAGTCGGCTTATGCGCCATTTTCTTAAAAGCGACCCCACATTTTTCAAAGAAAATTGCCAATTATGACGAGGTTTTACTGTTCTTTAATATTCCAAAATAATATTTCTGTTCTACTATTAGGAAATTTAAAAATTAAGAAAATTTCCAAAAAAAGGTATTTTGGGCGTCGATAGATGTCAGTTCGCAAGCGTATGTGGAAACTTCGTATAGCTAGACGAGACCAAATGAAATAGAAAACGAATAGGGGAATCTGTGCCATTCCGTAGCACCACTATTTAATTGTAAATTACTATTTCAAATATGGGATATTGATATTCTAGAACACGTTTTATTTAAGAGAAAGTTATGTATCTTCATGATTGTACTTTTGGAATGTTGTTTGCTTTTTTGTTTTGTGTTTTACAATTTTCGAAACAAGGCGGAAAATGGGACCAGCACCAACTTTTACCGTTCTTTGATATAGACAAGGAGGACAATTGAAGAAATTTGGTACTTGGCTCTCCGGGACAAGCCGCATCGTTTCGGCCATCATGCTGTGGCCTTCTTGTGAGCTATACTGTTGAAGTGTAGCTCAGCAGTATAGCTCAGAAGAAGGCCAGAACACGTTACCAACACGTCAGCTCGACCGACTGTGACACAGCTCGTTCATGACATCTAAATACCAATTGACTCCGGCCGCGGCAGCCTAAGGATCCACAAAATTTAGAGAAAAATTTCGAGCCGTTTCGGAAAAAAAATATTTTAAAATGCCTAGATTTCACACAAAATTAGGCGAAAACTCCTAAGTTTGAAATTGTTGTTTAGGCCACATGACATGCACCCCAAAATCAAAATAATTGTCAAACGTGCAAGAACCTTGAGTTTCTATAAATCGCTTGATGAATATGAATTTTGTAGAAGATTAGCTGAACGATTTAGGCGTTAGTGTTGACCACGGCAGACAGACGTTTTACCGTCAATCGATTTTTCGGTATCAAGAACCCACAAAACATGTAGACTCCGATTTAAACACAATGACACTCCAAAGTCGCGGGCTGGAGGGAGAGGGGGGCACTGTCATCCGATCGGGAGCTTCGTTACAGCTTATATTTTTGGTATCGAAGCTCCCGATTAGTGGTTGTTTCCCTCTCCTTCCCGCTCGTATCTCCAAGTGTCGTTTTTAAATCGAACTACACAGAAGAAGTAACGAACTCTCTTTAATACACATATATAGGAACAAGGTTTATTCATGGCCTGGCGAAAAGAGTTGTTTTTTTTCAAAACTTATGTTTCGGCGATTTCCACCGCAGAATTGCAACACTTTCTGTTTACTATGTCGTAGCTAGACCTAATTCGTATTTGAATTGTTCGAAGCTATCTATAGATTACGAGGAATTGGAAATGAACATTAAAAACCTAGAAATAAATTAGTTACCTTTCAATAACTACCGAAACACGTTTTATACGTGATTGAAAAGCAAGGCATTGTAATGAGGAAACCAAAACTGCTCAGAAATAGTTCGTTCGCTATACAGCATTTGACAATCGAAAGAAACTTCATAAGTATGAGTTTGAGCCGGGCCAAGCTCGGTTTCGGACAATGCGTCTAGACTGGTGTGCATGGTTGAATTTTTAAAAATTGTATTCCAATAATGCGAGAAAGTATGTGCTGTTTAGCATAACATATTTTTTAATTTGCTTTTAGTGCATAATTTACTGACCTTGCGAACTCTCGTAACTCTTTACCAATATACAAGTAATTCTTCACTAGCTCTTCTTAAGATTCCATGACAGATTTGTGAATAATTCCTCTTTGCATTGTGAAATATTCTTCTTCGAAATTTACATTAACAACACGTGTCTGTACGAATTTTGACTCCATGAAATCTCTGATGAGATTTCTAAGAAATATACAGCTTCTTATCTCGTAAACTGAGAATCACATCTGTATTTAGAGAATTCCAATAAAAGTGTTGAGAAAACCACCGTTAAACAGTGAATGAAGCACTGAACAGCATAACATGGTAAAGTTGTTCGTAGGCATAATGATGGCAAATTGAAACCGAAGGAGATTAGTTGTGGTCATATTTCGGTTATCTGTTGGAGCGTAACGCTTCACGCTCGCACTCGGCCTCGGTGGCCGTCGGCCCTGGAAAAGGCGCGAGCACTACCGAAAGGGAATGAAGTTTAAGTAGCACAATGGCGCAATAAAGTCAGATGTGGGCGTAGGCGGCGCGAACGGCTCCGCCGCGGACATGACCATTAGACTCTTGGAAGAGACTGCGGCCGCAACCACAAACAAATGAGCGGCAATTGCTAAATCGAGGCATTGCACGACGGGAGTGCGAGCGCGAGGCGCCAAGTGCAGCGCTGAAGGCAGCGGCATCCGGTTTGCGGCCCTCGACAGCAGGGAGGCGGCGGCGGCGGCGGCGGCGGCGGCCGGCAATGAGCTGCCGCCACGCGCCCCACCACGCTTTACAGCCCCGGCGATGGAAGCACGGGGGCGGAGGAGGAGGCAGATTCGCAATCCCTGTCAAGTAAATGGCAAGCGAATGAAGTTCAGGACATTAGGAGGTAGCCGATTGCCTCGTGTGGGAATGCCTTTATGTGCCAATTGCCGCTAGTTCCTGTTTGACATGTGTCGCACGTCCTAATCATCAAACAGATCGGACACACACTTTTCAATTTGGATTCCATCCAAAGAATGGAACATTTTCTTCCTTCCCCTATATGGCCTATTCCATACTTCGTGTGATGAGTCATGAACTATTCAAGTCATTAACACTACTGAAATTTCCTAAGAGTAAATTAATGCTTTGAAGGTTTCAAATGACAAAAGTGACTCTAGTTCCAAAAGAAAATTCAATTTCATAATCAAAAATACGTACTTCATCAAAATTTATGAACATTTCTCTATTGTAAAATAACTAGACGACAGTGTGCCTCGAGTTGCCCTAAATCATTTGTCAATAAAATATTGAAAAAAAAAACTGAAAACCATTACTTGTTATAAAAGTTCGTAAGGGAATACAACTTAGATGCGCATTAGAATTTTCGTTCGTGATATTTGTAATAAATAATGCGTACGAACGTATTACGTAAATAATATCTGTCATGTTGGACAGTTTTAGGTTTTGGGTTTCCTAGGGTTTGCATTGGAGGCCTCAAATGCTTAAAATATTATGTTTAATATCGATTAGTGAAATCAATGGAATTAATAAGTATGGAATCATATGGGTATATTAGAATTTTAAAAGAAACGTAACACGTAAGGACTGACAGAAATAAATTTCCCTTGCATGTATCTCTTATTAAGGGAAATTGCTTGATTTGCATCTTTCCGTATTCTTAACTTTCGTTCCGGCAGTGGAGATTCAATTAAAACAAAATAGTTTTCCAAACAATTTACAATATGTACTCTAGTTGTAAAATATATTTCAATTATTTTTTATTTTATAAAGATGAGTTGAAATAGTCTGTAAGTGTGCAATCGGTCCAAACTGGGATGCTGGTTGCCTAATTTGCACTCAGTCTTCGAAGTTAGACGTCAAAAGAAATATTGCGCGAGGCATACAAAACTCGAGAAAAAATAGATGATTTAGAAAAAAAATTGGAAGCAAATGAGAGGATGATCAAGGATAGATTTAAGGAGGAGATTCAGTTATGGGCAAGGAAAATTGAAAAACTAGAGCAAGAATTGACAAGGAATAATAATGTGGTTAAAGGTCTAAAAAAGGACAAATATGATAAAGAGGAAATGGGGAAATCTTTAGAAAAAATTAGAAGTTAAAGATGTAGTGATAGATGATATGAAAATATTTGGAAAAGATAGATTTATCGTAGTCTTAAAGTTGAATAATTTTGATAAAAAGAAAGTAACTTTGAGAAGCAAAGGAAAATTGAAGGGAACGGAGGTACGGATAGAAGCTGATCTAACTTTAAAGGAAAGAAACGTTAATTGGATTATTAACAATTTTGCTGGAGAAGAAAGAGCTAAAGGGAATATAGTTAGGATTGGTACCGAATATATATGGGTAAATAATGTAAGATGTAGATGGGATAGTTGTGAGAATAGGATAGTGGAACTGAAGCAGGGGCAAAAAACGACGGGAAAGGAAGACGGGGAGAGGAAGCAAGGTAAGAAATAGTAAAGATATCACTCATAATAAAGTGGACAAAAATAGAATGAAAAGGATATTAAAATGGGATTCTGGAATGTTGCAGAATTAAAAAATAAAGGCAAGGAATTTTTTTGGGAGGAGATCAATAAATGGGATGTGGTTGGATTAGCGGAAACTTGTATTGAGGAAAAGAAGAGTGAGAAATACTTAGAATAGTTGCCAAAAGTTTTAAATGGAAAATGCAATTTGCTAATAGGGAATGTAAGAAAGGGAGAGCTTGAGGGGGAATAGTCACTGGAGTGAAGAAAGGTATCAAGGCAGATGAAAGGAAGGGCAGTGATAAGGAGGTGAGGGGCGGTATGGACAGATGGATTAGATTAAATGGTTAATTATGGGAAATTTTTCCTGTATACATGAAGAAAGAACAAAATAAGATAATGGAATGGATGAGGAATCTAGGAAAAGTAATAAATAAAATTATAATTGGAGGAGATTTTAATTCAACAGGATGTAGAGGGAGTTGGATGGATAAAGAGGTCAATTATATTGAATGTAGAAGATCCAAGAATATGAGGATCAATGGAAAAGGTAAAAAATTACAAAGGTTTTTGGAAGATGCAGGCTGGAATATAGCTAATGGAAATATGGAAGGAGATTAGGATGGGGAGTATACTTTTGCAGGAGGCAAGGGAGAAGGCACTGTGATAGATTATGCTACTTATCACAGATAGTAAAAGAAGTAATGGTGAAAGAAAGATATGAATCAGACCATATGCCTATTGAGATTACTGTAAATAGCAAGATTCATTTTTTTTATTAAATACTTTTCTGAAACAGCGTACTTAGTCACTTTACAGAATTGTTTGGTTGTGCTACATAATAATACACATGTACATAATACACATTAAAAATGTACATAATACACATTAAAAATGTACATAATAATACACATTAAAAATAATATGTGTGACCCCACTGGGTTCCTCAATGGAAAATCAGGGTGAGGTGTTTAGGACCTATTATACATTCTTGGCTATCCGGGATGAGCCGCGTCTCGGACAATTGGGGTGACGTTTTGGCCATCTTGTTGTGGCCTTCGTTAGAGCTATACTGCTGAGCAGGCTATAAGGCCACAGCAAGATGGCTGAAACGTCAGCCCAATTGACAGAGATGCAGCATCCCGGATAGCCAAGAATGTATTGACTCCGGCCGCGGAAGCCTACGAACGCATATTTAGAAGCTATTGCTGGTGTTTTGTGAAATGAGTGCGGTATCGGGGCGTAAGATGTGAGAATAGAATAGGAATTACGGAGGACGGAATTTATCTTTGGGGAATCTGGAGGGTATGCAGTTTAGATGAGGATGAGTGGTTGATGAGAATGTCGGTTGGAAAGGTAGGGAATGAAGCTTGTTGAAAAATCTCTTTGAGAGGCAGGCGATGTGCTGGGCTACTGGAGGGAATTTTAGGTCATTGTGAATTTGTGCATTTGAAATGTACCATGGGGCATTTAAGGCTGTGCAGAGGACTTTATTTTGAAGGGTTTGGATTTGTTTTATTGTTGAGGGGGCGATTGAAAGTAATAGGGAAAGAGGTAAAAAGGTAATATGGAAAGAAATTTGGTCAGATAATGGAATTGGTGGGCTGGAAGAAAAATTTTAAAAAAAGGAATTGAAAGGTGATGTTAGAGAAATGATGGTGCATGTAAAACAGATTGATAAGGAGGTAGTTGTCAGAAAACAATTATGATTAGGGATGGAGTTGAATGTATGAATAAATTGTAAGATAACCAGTTTGTTGAAAACAACTGGAAGTAGAAGAGGCCTTGAGAAACTAGAAAGTGAAAACAATAAATAAAATTAGGTACGTAAAGATAAAGGCAGATTTCAAAGAATTCTGTGATAATAAAAAGAGAGTTTGGAATGATAAAAGATTTAATGAGCTAGGAGAGATTAAATCTCAGATTGAAGCATAGTAAATATTCAGGAAAGAGAGAGGAAAATGTAAGAGGATTATTGGCAATAAAATTGACATGAAATAATAAGACAAATTATTTAAGGAATGATTAGAAAGTCAGAATAATATAGAAATGTCGAAAAATGTAGTGAACAAATGTAATTTAAAAACGTCATGAGAAAAATAGACAAGGAAGAAATAAGAAATGCTATCAAAGGATTAAAGAAAAAGAAAATAGGAAGATGTGATTTTTTTCGATCTCTTGATATTTCGATTTTGAATGTTTTCTAAGGTAGAAGGGATAAAACTTATTGAAAGCTTAATCAATATGATAATTGAGCAAGGAGTTTTTCCATAGGAATGGAAAGAAGTTGCATTTATCCCAGTTTACAAGAGAGAATAGAAATAAGGTAGAAAATTATAGAGGAATAATGCTCATGTCATCCTTGTATAAAATATGGATGACAATTATAAGATTCAGACTGGAAAGAGAGATAAGTGAGAAAGGACTATCACCAAGTAATCAAACAGGTTTCAGAAGTGGTATGGAAGTTATGGAAGATTTTTACATATAACTTTATTACAGGAAGGAAAATAAAAGTTAAAAAGAGAAGCGTATGGGCTGTATTTATTGATCGGAAGGCGGACTTTGACAATCTGAACAGGAAAAAGTTGTGGAGCACAATGTTGAAACTAGGAATTGATGAAATCATTAATTCCATGAAGAACATACAAAGAAATGAGTTGAAGGGTGAAGATAGAGAGTAAATTTAATTTCTGGATCAATACAAGGGTTAGACAGTGCTGCCCATTGAGCCCACTTCTTTTCAATTTATATATGGTTGGTTTAGAAGAGAAGTCAAGTAAGGGCCAGGATGGTAGGTTATTGATTGGTAAATTAAAAATTTGGTCTTGATCTTATTCTGATGCTGTGGTATTATTGGCTGATAATGTCAAGGACTTAAATCAGATGACGGGAAGACTAGAAACATTTCTAGAGAATAAAGAACGTGGACGCATTACCATCTTCGACCACAAACTCGGAGTAAAAGTGGAGAAGATACTACATAATAACTACGGACAGAAACAGCAGGAAAACATCCAAGTAGGTACTTGCAAAAGATTCGCATACTGTGCCATAATCTCCTTCCTGGCTTAGTGGAGGCTGCTCTATTGGGCAATGTAAATGAAATAGATGTGGTATGCTTTACAGAATATTGATTACCTCATAATTTACTTAGTATTTTACAACTTTCCAACTTTTATCTTGCAGGCAATTATTGTAGATCAAGGAAACAAATCAGGATCCTACATGGAGTTCTTCTATATATGTTAGAAATTATTGATTGTTCAGTGATTTCAGGCGCGTCCAATAGTAAGGCCAAGTGTAGTGTTTGCATTTATTGCGGGAGTGGCGGTGATCTTTCCCCGCAGGTTGGCGAGATCCGGCGCCAGCCTACCCGTCGATATGCGGGTTTTTCCAACCAAGTATCTCCCACCAGTGGGGCCCCGCCCCAGTCAGGATAAGCTGGAAGCTCCCAACTGGTCTATCGACAAGTGTGGTAATGTAGTGCATGAGAGTGTGAGTGTAAATAATGAATATGGTAGGACAAGGAAGAGAAAGGGAAGATCGCGCGCGGTCCGTTTGTTAGGGCACTGCTTCGGAATTCACCTGGTGTTAATCGAGAAAACGTGAGGCAGAAAACTGCCGATCAGAGCAGTCGGCTTCTAGAATTCGCCAGGCAGCGGCTGAACTCGACCTAGCTATATCGCTAGTGACGAAAATCCTGCCGCCGTTGGGTTTTGAACCCTAGAACCTCCTGGTCAGAGGCACTGGCGTCAATGATTGCCCTGAGCCACCTTTGCTAGCTGAAATGACAGATATTCTATCTCTTTAACGGAATTAAATGTATATTCAGTTGAAAATGTATCTATCGTACAAGTTCCTACGATCCAAATTATCTTACTTTGAATTTACGTGCCCCCAACAAAGATAGCTATAAATTAAATCAAGTTCAGAGAAGATGTAGAAATATCCCTATGCAAATTAAGATCGTTCTTTTGAATTCATTGTTGTATGCCGAGGTTTTATCATGGATTTTCCTACCGAATCTTGCGAAAAAGAGCAATTTCTCAATTTATTTAATTCCTTTAGTGCAGATGTTGCAATAAATCTATTTACACGGAACACAAATAAGGCAAGGAACGCGGACACCGACGTATTAAATAATTCACCTAGGTCCAGATTGTTTAATTAGAGTGAAATAAAATTATTCATGCACTACTAGCTGCAGGAATGATAAAACGCACTTTCCAGTGCTGTTGATAGAAATGAGAATCTTTTTCTATGTTTGCTGTTCATTTTAATACACACTTTACTAAAAAATCAACACTTCAGGGAAAAGCAATCTTTGGACCTGATGGAAAAATTTAAAACCAAACGGATTCTTTTTTTCATTACTAAATATGATTACGTTTCTCACGATTTCGTCCCCTAATTCCAAAATAACAAATCAGTATTAATAAAAGTGAAAAGCCAGGCTAAAATAATTAAACTTTATCTTGATATTTTGAACTCAAATAAACAACTAGAGGTGCTACAAGAGCACATATTTTCAGGTATTATTTCTAACTTTTGCAATTTTCGAAAATTGAAAGGGTTCAACGAAAATAAGACGTGCGCCATTATCTTAAGCGGTCTTTCAGCTATTCGTGGAATATATCAAAATAAAAAAAATAATGCATTTTTTCTAATTTTTTTAATCGTATCAATTTCAAGCAGATACTACGCGATTTTGTTTGTTTTTTTCAAAAAACCCTACATGTTCTTTTTTAAATCTGATTTTTAGAACTGATCTTGTTTAAGGCAAAAACTTTATCTTAAATATTGTAGTTTTGGAATTCGGGGTAGAAATTATGAGAAGTGCAATTTTGTATTTTTTTTCAACTTTCTGCAATTTTCGAAAAGTTTGAGTGTATGTAATAAGTAATGTACTTCAGCATCTGGGTCAATGACCCCCATTTCGATCAGGTTTCCCTCTGTTTCCTTGAGCTATTGCGCAAATGCTGACATAGCCGCTTGGTTTTCTTATGAGCATAAATGTATCTTCACGTCACGTCTTGTTAAGCTCTCTTTTTGTGGGAGAAGTAGAGCTGTGGGTGTGTGTTGCTAATTTTGTAAGCCATGCAGAAGTATCAAATACGAGTTTGTTTTCTGAAGCAAAAAAGTTTTCTATAATTGGGGAGCAAAAATGTATAGTTTTCAAAATTTTCTATCCTCGCGACTTTTATTGATTATTCGAGTATGTGTAGTAAAAGGGTGAAGAAGAGATTCTAGAGCTCAATTACACGGGCGCAGATGGAACTTTTCCCCCAGGCGTGTCGTACAGTTTTGACTTTTTTTCACGAAAATAAATCAACTAAAATTCAGGAGATAAAACGCGTCAATTTTGTCATTCATTTTACTTCAGAAAAGTGGTAGTAGGTCCACTTGTTTTGCAACGCACCTTTACCAATATTCTTTACATCATCTTCATGAAATGTAATTTACATTTTTAGGTATCCGTTCGGACAGTGGCCATAAAGATACCTAACGAAAAGCGTGCCTAGCGATGATTTTTATCTATAAAGAATTGTGTTTACACACAATCTGTTTGTGCACACACAATCTTTTCATATAGACGCTGATGGATGATTTAAAAACCGATAATTCTTCCATCATAATATAGAGAAATAGTATAATGGAAGTGATTAAAGTTGAATTGTATTTAGTGCACTTTAAAACCGCCCAGATTCATGTTTATCGTTAGATCTGCAGTAAATGTGAATTGTTCCCTCTAAGTCGTAAAATTACATTAGTCAATCATATCATCTCCTAGACCCTAATTTATTCCACTTATCCAATTCTCAAATGAAGATCTACATCACAGTTTGTGTTTTTATCAAGTAAAAATTGATCAGAAGTTACAGCAGACGAAATGTTGAGGGACTTTTTAACGAAATTATCTTAATTTTCAAAAACGTTTTTATAACTTATTTTATACTTCTTTGATAAGGACGTATCATCCAATAAGTATCCTTTCGGTATTCGTGCAGAGCGGGCGTCTTACGAAGGGCCACAAAGCTCCTTGGCACAGTGGGCACACACTGGGTAATGTCATAGCGTCCTCTAGAGGAGAACTACTACTAGTAGTTCTACTAGTACTAAAGGCGGCTATGGTACTGTACCAACGTAATTTGTACAATTGCAATGTTTTCAAAAGGATGTATGGGCAACGGAACGTTCTAGATTAGCGCGTAACGTAATATCTGAATCTGCCAAATATGCAGTCACGATTACTCATTGTATGTGCAGATGAGCGCATCCTTCTTGGCAGCGCGTTATGATTCATGGAAAGAGACCGGGCGACCCGTTGTGGTGGTGAGTCGGGACCGAGGTGCAATTCCCGCCCGATCAATATAGAACTTGTGGTGGACAAAGCGGTACTGACAGGTGTTCCATTCCCCCTCCTCTCCATTATTCCGTTTCGTAAATCATCATTTCAAAGAGACCTCCAGTATGGGCGCCCATGCAAATTCATAATTAATATGATTTTGAGACACATTATGATTGGAAATATTTTAACTAATACGTATGTTATGTGCACATAATATAAAGAAGCTTCATTAAAACGAATGTTGAGACGTTCTTCCTTCTCAATACAGAGTTCATTCTTTTTGACTACCGCTCTCCTGTCGTCACTTTCCGAAACTGTTTCTCGTTTGCTATGCGTATAATGCTATTTGTTTCTTTTGTGTAGTTTTGAGAGCGTTCTAATATATTCGATTATAATTAGAAGTGATTCCTGTGCAGAGAAGTGAAACACGTATTCAATTCTAATATCGTCTCGTTTCGTGCTGTCTTAAAGTACTCTAACACAATTTGTGTATCAATAGATGCGATGTTCAACTGTTTGATTTTAAGCGCTTTTTGCGTCGTGCAGAGAAAATATATTCATCACGATTACGTGCAGAAAGTGATATAAATATGGAAAACTGAATTTTGTTCATGCAGATTCGGTAACGAAATAAGAACGCTGAAAGGAACGTTCCTTTCCCTTCCATTTTCTATACAGAATTGTGATGAAAAAACGGACGTCGTCGAACGGCTTAAAAAATCCCCATTCGTGGCGCTTCGGGCTCACGGGCGACGGGCGCTCGGTTGCTCGGGAATTGATAAGCCGACGCCCCCGGCACATTGACATCCCCCACACATCGATCGGGGAATGTCTATTTTCGAGATAATCGTCTCATCGGTTTAGACGCTAGTGTTGAACACGGATGGACAGACAGACGCTTTCTTGCAAATCAATTTTCCGGTATAAAGGACCCACAAAACGTGGATTCTGACTACACAATTTTCTATATGCTACGTTAAATAGCATACACTTCCCACTTAAAGTCGGAGTAACTGAGTAATTCCTAGGCATTTTAGGATCCAATGGGTTCCCTAGACTTCCCCACAGGACATTGAAGTTTCTTTCCTGCATTTACTACCAGCAATGCTAAATTACTCCATCGTAATTTATAAATTGTGCGTAAAGTTTAATAGAGCTTCTGAGAGCAATTAACGAGATTGTCAGTAGATCGCCTCGAGAAGTGATCAACTTGTGCTGCCAGGGGGATGACTGGTTGGTATTTTACCACCTTTTCCTCCCCTGCTTTCAGAAGGCTAGACCCATCCTCGTGGCGGACAGTCACACGACCACGTGGACCCCTTCCCGGCTTTTTATTACCAGGTCAGGTTTGAACCTAACCCCTTCGGCAACGGAGAAAGTGGCTTCGGTGGACACCACCGAGTCCGATTTCCGGAGCATCTTCCCTTCTATGAAGTTTTTGATCTCGTCATGACGCTTTATTCTTGCTGGCTTCGTAAAAATACACTGACCGAGGATGTGATTCATGGTTTCTACCGCTGTATTGCACTTCCTGCAGTATATAGTATACATAGTAGAGGAAGTAATTTACTACATATAGGAGAAATGTTTATATACATTCTTCATGTCCGGGTTCCACAATATGAGTTTTTTCTGTTGGACGTCGCGATTCTACGCTGCAGCTTTACAATATTTTCTCCTTACTATGTAAATACAATAGGAGAGCACAAATGGGACGTATTTGCGCCGAAGAGAAACAGAACTCTCCCGCGGGAACGTCACACGCCGCCGCACATGGCCTGAAGCCTAAAATTAAATGCCCTTACTAATGCTTGTTTAAAATATTATTTAAAAATGTGTTCAAATGTATCAAATTCGTAATCGAAAACTCAAATATTTTTATTTTTGTTGCATTCTTCGGCGTTTGTCCAAATGTCATCCTCCATTTTGAATTTTGAATTTTCCATATCATATTCGTAATGTTCTCTAAACCCCAATGTACTCATTTTTGTTGCATTCTTCCACATCTTTTTTAAAATTTCATCCCCCATATTGAATTCTCTATTTGTGAATTTTTCATTTTTAATATCATGTTCGTAATTGGTAAGCTCGAAAACCCCTTTATACTTATTTTTATTGCATTCTTCCACGTTTTTCTAAATGTCATCCGCCACATTATATCCGCCATTTTGAATTTTTCATTTTTGATATCGTGTTCAGTGAAGTGAAACACCCCAATTTAGTCATTATTTTGAATTTTGCAAGAGATATTGAATTTTAACCAAGTTTTAGACATTTCGTCCCACTATGCGCCGTGTCGGGACGCGCGCGGCACCTCGCCGGACGGACGACCGCGCAGACCCCAGATGACTCTGTGCGGTTGTTAAGCAGTCGAAGAACTCGAATAGAAATGGGAAGAATTCTTTGCAGAGCATTGTTTCTGTTTTATTTAACATTAGAGCACAAGAAATATTACTTGAACCAGACCTGCAACACTTCACAATATTATGCTTTAGTGAACATTGGATAACTCAACAACAACTAGATAGCACACACATTCCAGGTTTCACTCTAACTAGTGTCTCATGTAGGAAAATTGGCAAATAACATAATGAAAATGATGGTACTTGTTAAAAATAACATTCATTGTGGGTCAATCACAGATTACCCCTCTCTCTTAAAAGATAAAGACTTTGAAATATCTAGCATAGACTTACCGAAACAAAGAATAGATTTTATGTACGTACCGCAGTCCCACAGGAAACACAAATGTTTTCTTAAAAAATTTTGAAGTTGTTCTTGTTAAACTTAAAAGACGCAGAAAGTATACAATTATATTATGCGGTGATTTCAATATAAACTGTTTGTCAAAATCAAATGAAGAGAAACTATTCAAAAAATTGTTTAAATCTTGCAACTTACTATTATAAATCAACCTACCAAAATATCTCAAAAAAGCAATACTGCAATGCAACACAAATTCTCAAACTCAAAATGGACACAAAAGTTATTAAGGGAACACTTAATAGAAAAAGCCGAAACTTCTCTCGGGAAAACTTAGACAAATGTAACTATTTAATAAGTTCAGAAAACTGGGAGGAGGTGTACAAAGCAACAGACACAAATACCAAATTTAACTTATTCATAAACATATTCCAAATTTATTTAAACACTGTTTTTCCACAGACAATGAAAAAATATAAAGCAAAAACCACAAATCATGGATAAGAAAACGAATCAAAACATCATGTGAAAGGAATTGAATCATGCATGAAATAGCCCTTCACCACGAATGTAGCTCTGATTTCATTGCTTATTTCAAAGTATACAAAAGTATCTTGAAGAAAGTAATTAAATAGGCCAAACTGTTAATGAGTGATCAACGCATTGCCAAAGCACAATACAAAAGTAATGTGCAACATTGTGAAAAATACTTTAAAAACAGAAATAAGAAGCACGAAGAACATTGAACTTCACTTCAAAAATAAGGTTCTGCACAACTCACAAGCAGTAGCAAACACATTCAATAGACATTTCTCAGAAATTGGAGAAAAATTAATTCATTGCAACTCTTTAAATAATATAAATCCAGTCAGCAGTCAAATATCCAGACATCGACTAGAATTAACAAAAGTCAAAATAACACAAATACAAATTTTTAATCAAGACTAGAAGAAAATACAAATAAATATCTAGAAAAAGAAACTTAAAAAATTAAATATGCTATTAAATATATTTACGTGAAAAGAAGCAAAATAAATATTTGTCAAAATTTTTATTGTGTTAATTTTTCATATTGCTTACCTTTAAATAAAAAATATTTACAAACATTTAGAATAAAACAATTTCCTTATCATCCGATATCTAGTCACTACGAAAGACCGAATTTATCTCAGTAGAACTTCAGTAGATCTATTTCAGGATCTCCAGTGCATAGGAGAGTGGAATTTTGAAATTATTATAATTGTTTTAAAAATTATTTACATAACGTATAGAAATTCAATATTGTAAAATGGAAATTATTGGTCGTGTATTTTTAAATCCAATCAATACTGCTTCCCTTTCCTGGAAATATATATTCCGATGGGGCGGCCGAGTGTTGCGAGGCGCAGTTGGCCGGTTATGGGCAAGCGACCGCGTCTCGGCCGGTCCCTGGCGACCGGGAGGCGCTCCCGCCTTACGAAGAACGCTCGAGCGCGCGCTCCCGAGAGCAGGAGGTGAGCCAGCGCTGGGCGGTGACAATCGCGGAGAACGCAGACCTCTAATCAACACCTACACTCTCCCGGTCAGAGTCGGGCGACGTCAGCGCCAATGCTGGCCCGGAGCTCAACTCAGCCCGTTCGAGTGGTTAGCAAAAACCTAAGCGATCAGGTTCAAAGACTCCTATAAGCTACTAATATGATTTTTCTTTCTTTGAAATGTTTTTAGGGATAGTCCAGAATACTATGATTTTAATGAGCGAAGAGTAATTTTCTTTGAAACTATGGAATTTCCAAAGATTGTATACACCCAAAACGCAGTCTCATATTTATTCTTGAACTCTCTCACTTTGTTTAAGGAAAGAATTATTAGGATATAATGCTTTTCGTAACCTGCTCATTTGGAATTTTGTTCAGGAGAATACCAGAAAATGTTACAAATAATCATTTTCTTTTTCTTTTCATATTTATTAATATGAATCTGTTACACCCATCGTTTCGAGACCCTAGGTCTTCGAGAGGTTTCGAGACTCTCTATTGTCAACCTCTACACAGCGGACATTTCTACCTCCAGATTAACCTAAATAGCCCAATTTGCAGATGACACTTCAATCTATATGTCTCATTCATCATTAAACTGTATAGCAAATGAAATCCAATTACATCTTCAAACATTAGAAAGCTGGTTCTCAAAATGGAAGATGAAAATCAATCCCGCCAAATCAGCCGCCAAAATATTCACATTCAAACCTTTCTCTCTCCTGAATTAAAAATAAATAATAATATAACTCCATGGTAGTTAAATACTTAGGACTACATCTGGACACCACCCTCATCTGGAAAACTCATATAGACAACAAAGTTCGGCAAGACAAAATTAAAATTATTCAACTCAAACCTCTCATAAATAAAACTACTAAACTGCTTTAAACAATACCACAAGCTTATATAAATCGATCATCAGACCTCTCCTCCTGTACGCCTGCCCAATATGGACAAATGCTGTCAAATTTAACATTCAAAAATTGTAAGTCACCCAAAACAAGTTCTTAAGATCCATCACCCAAGCTCCCTGGTTCATCGCCAACACGCAACTTCACACCGAATTAAACATCAAACCAATTTCTCACTATGTTGTATATCTTTCCAATAACTTTTACTCGGACCTGCAATTAATCAACCAAATCATAAATCTCAAACTGGATAAATATACAGAATGTCAAACTCGAATATAAAACAGATATCCGTTACATGCATTCTTGGACATATTCAGCAATATAGAATGAATCAATTGAGGTGCTCTGTAAGTCCCCTCGTCAGATGTAGCTTAGTGTTAGTTGTAAAATAGATTAAGTTAGATTGTAAGCCAGAAAACAAATGTAAAGTTGAAAAAAACTGAACTTTGCAATCTCATTCAGAACATAAATAAATTAGAAAACAAAAACCCTTTATTATACACGACCCCCACCCCCCACTTCACGGACTTGCCGTCCCAAGTGACGTTGGCCTTTCTCCTCTGAACACTACCACCATAGCACTAGTTTCACTGCTATAAATCAAAGTTCAAAATCTAGTTCGAAAATGAGTTCTATTTTCTTATACATTTTTACAGTGCAGTACTTTTCACTGTATACTTTGTCGTATTCATAAAACAGCGGATGTAATGTAATGCTGCAAAACTTTAGGTTGATATTTCGACGGAAAGACCCGTTTTGGCTTCTTGACACTGAAAAAGTGATGATTTTTAAACGTCTGACCGTCCCTCTACATGTCCGTCTGTGGGCAACACTTGTGCCTAAACCGTGAGGCTTTAGGCTAAACCGAAACAGGCTTTGAGAATTTCAAACGGATTTTTCGGGGGGTAGTTTACATCAGGGCTGCTCAAGTACAAGATTTTGGGTCAAACTGCCTGCGGGCGCCCTCCATAGTGGGTCGCGTGCCCCTCCCTTTCACATAGCGGGTCGCGTGCCCCTAGAGTCCTTTCCCCTCTTCTAGCAATGCCAGCAGCACCTCCCCTCCCTGACCCACGCGGTGATTCGGCCGGCAGCTGGCAACATAAGCGGCCCCGGGCATGCCAAAACCCTGGTTTCTATGACACCCAATGGCCTTTACAGAATTTTCACTACAATGGCTGCACATTTTTTCTTTATTTTTTTCTCCAAAGAAAGAAGTGCGTTGAAGTATGGTAAAATTATAATTTTAATATAATTTTTTGTTCATTTTGATACTTCTGTAAGCTTATGTTAAGCTTCACCAAAAGTTGGGGGGGGGGGAGTTAAAAAAACTTTCGTATGTAGTAAGAGAAACTGTATTTCAAAAATCGGCAATTGTTGAACAGAAAAACTCGTATTGTGGGGCTCTGGTATGGAAAAAATGGATAAAACTTGTTGCAAATAAGACTCTTAAGAATTTGTCCATTTACGTTGTAAATGCGTGGAATTCGCAGAATCGACTAATCGATCGAAAGATATTTCGAGTAATGTGTCCATGCGATGTAATTCCTCGGCGAGATGCACGGAGAGTGAAATGCTGGGCAGCGCTGCGCGCTCTGTGCCCGCGAGGAAATGCGCCGTCCACGCAGTGGCCTTTTCCGAGAAGACGGGTAAAACGTTTGCATTAAACATCCTGGACTGCGAAATGCACGCAGAGAGACTGTGAGAGCGGCGCTCATATGATACCCGGAGAAAATGCCGCTCGTTTTCAACAAGCACCAAGGTTATTACATGGATATACATCAAAGTCCACTAGCCTCCTAAGAAGTGTGCTCATTTCGCAGGAACGTGGGCGAGGGATCCAGGGACCTGACGGAAAAGAAGCGGGGTCGTTAGAAGGCGCGCGGCCGATGCGCTGGGCTTGACGGAGTTTCCCATGTAAGCCCCCGCTGAAATTCCCGCAAATTGGCGCCTCGGAAGGGAAATTGTCGGAGGCGCCTGCGAAGGCGGAGGCGGTGAGCAGCGCCCACGGCCTTCGCTGGAATTCGCTTCGCTGCTGCCCACTGCATGTGCTCGCCCCCGGCCCCGGCTCCGCGCACGCCCACGCGCCTTCTCGTATTGGGCTCTTGGCCGCGAGCGCGACGGCGCGAGGCGAGGCGGCGCGGCGCCCAGGATAATGCAAGGGCATCGTGTAACGTGATAGGCGGGCAGCGCTTCGTCCGGTCTCTTGACCCCGCCCTCGCTTCCGCTCTCGCCTCCGCCCCCGCGCTGCGCCCCGTTCCCTTCCTTTCGCGCCCTCGTCTCTCCTGCAGCCGCTTCTGCCCTCGTCGTTTGCGGAGTCCATCCGAGCTCGCGAACCGTCAGCTTTGCCCAGCTTTGCTCGTTCTGTCCCCGATGGTGTCCGCCTTGTTTTTGAAGAAGCATTCTGGAATTTCTACCCACTGAATAGCCATCCAATGAAGAAATATTGACTTTGGGAAATGCAGAATTAATATTTCCCACGTCTTACAACAGATTTTTTGTACCACCGCTTACGCAATTGACAAACGCTAAGAAAGCTGATGTGCAAATTAAGTTCAATTAGCCTGAATATTCGAGATAACTAAAACAAAAAGAAATTAATTATCGTCAAATACTAACATAATGTTCATTCTGGCGTGAAACAAGATTATGTCAATAAATTTTAGATTATTAATATTATATTAATTATTAATTCAGTTACATTTCACAGGTCAGAAATCAATATATTCAGATTCACAGTCACCCCACCATCTTTTGACTTACGCTTCTAATTCACCTGTTAACATCATTCAACACACCTTACCAACTTTCTTGATTCATTTGTCTCAATAGACTTACATAAAATTCAAAATTGTTTCGGGTCCCAAAATTATCATTTTGCTACACTATACATCATTACGATTAGTCAATTGGAACAGTCATGGGATCTACAAAAACGCCTCATTCATTCATATTTAACTGCTCAATTTGTTTACATAGCAAATGTATAAAAAAAGCAACTTGAACTCTTGACACCAGAAGTATATCGATGCAAGGCTATAATTACTGTATACGAAATATCAGACCTAATCAAATTAGGCCAGCAGTGTTTTTTCAGTCATTAAAATTAGTGGTGTTACAACAACTGTCTTGCATTGTTTCTGTATTTGCAATTTTCGAAAATTCAGAGGGAGCAACAAAAATAAGAAAAATTATTTTAAGTCTTTGTTGTTCTATCCATCAATAAATTTGAAAATAAAAATTGGAGCGGTTTTTTTTAGAAAATATTTTTTTATAAATTGCATAAATTTCAAGCACAAATTACGCAAAAAACTACTCGTTTTTTCAAAAAATGTTACAAATCCCTTTTTAGAAAGCTGATGTTTTAGAATATATTTTGTTTATGGAAAAAATCTCTATCCTCAATTTTGTAGTTTTGAAATGTTAAAATTTTGCAATTTTCACAAGTACAAAGTTCGTTGGAATTGAGACTAGCACCACCTGAAAAAAAAAAAAAAACTAAAGCAACGATTTGGGGGGGGGGATTGTTTACATTTTTTTAAACTGCCAATTTTGTACGCAAAATTACGCAAAAATTATTCACATTTTCGAATAACTCTACATGACCTTATTTCAATATCTGTCTTAATAACTATGTATCTTAAAAACTATCTATCTTCAAAACATATTTCATTGACGGAAAAATCTGTATCTTCAATTATGTAGTTGTAAGAAGACGCCGAAAAAATTGAATAGTTGCCACTTTCGAAAACTCGTGTCAAAGAAATGAGACATGCACCAATCTCTTTTGCGCTGAGTATTATCAAAAAAATGGAGCCATTTTTGAGAAAATTTTGAAAATGTTGAGGCTTTATGTAAAATACCCTCAAATATTAAAATACCTGTTTCAAACTCAAGAGGCCTAGAGTGTATTGAAATCGATAGAGGAATATCAATTTTGGAGAAAATCGGCTGAACGATTTATGCGCCAGACAGACGTTGACAACAGACGGGCGGCCAAACAGACGGTCAGACAGACGTTTTCCTGTCAAACGATATTTCAGTATCAAGAATCCACAAAACATGGATTCTGACTTTACAACTTGTTACAGGAAAAGATTTATTTGAACAAGGTGTATCCAATTTTCATTATCAGGTCCTGGTAATAAAGAATTTTTCTGCCAAAAATTCGCCGTTTTCCGTCGCACGATTACAATACTTTCTCTTACGTACGTAAGGGTGACTTTAGGATTAGAAATAGTTGCTATGCGTATTCCATTTCCGAACTAGTTCACGAAGTTCACGAATTTTGAATAATTCAAAACCCAAAACAACACAATTTCGGTGTTTTGCATCGAAACACTTTTAAATGTGTTTTAAATCCATCCTTTTCTGATTGCATATCCTGGGCACTACGAGACGCATATCAAATAACAGAACTGTTTCATTCGTGAGCTTTTATGGCAACACTGGGTCATATCAGTAATTTTCAGCTAAAGGTCGAACAAATGGGTACAATTAAATTCGACTTTG
Organism: Gryllus bimaculatus; assembly: GCA_017312745.1. Lineage (NCBI taxonomy): Eukaryota > Metazoa > Arthropoda > Insecta > Orthoptera > Gryllidae > Gryllus > Gryllus bimaculatus. Next base: position 422,800 of record BOPP01000302.1, on the reverse strand, counting down.
TTTGGACCGCCTGGTTCAGGACAACTGGTCCCACTGCAGTTGCCTTCGTCCGGGAGATTATGGGGATCGATTCCCGATTGTGGCGGATTTTCGACACTAGCTAGACAGCGATGTCGAATTCAGCACTACACACCGGGAGACTAGTCCGCGCTGTTGCCGCCCCGCTGCAACATGCTGGCGGAGATTCCTAGATGGAAAACACCCGCAAGCCAACGCGTAGGTTGTCGCCGGATCTCGCGTTCCATCGTGAAAATAACTGCGCCCCCTCCTGGTATATACTGGCACTTCACTTATCATACTAATGGCTATAGAAGTTGATGCGATTGGAAATACAAAATAATCAATCAAATTTCTTGGTACACTTTTTTCGACGTATGTAGAATCATTGACATTAATGCTTTTCAGCGAAAGTTTTGAGTGAAGCATTCTGTACACGTGTTAATTGGAGCAACCTAATCACAACTTCATGCCTCCGCCACCTATTTGAGGAAACCTCTGTGAAACACCTTGGTGCTATTTACTGCAGTTATTGTCAGCCTCTTCAGGTCGCAGACAACTCTCTGCAAATAAGCAACATGTACAATCTCCCTGCAGAACTCTGAATGTAACCGAATCTTTCCACTCTGCACCGATTTATTATCTCTGATTTCAACATCATTACATCCAATCAAACTACATGCAAAAACATGCTAAGGAAATAATGCATGTAGACTATGCGGTAAGTAATAGTATTTAATCTTAAACTGTAAAGATAAATCATTATTCGTCATCAGCATCAATCATCATCAGCTCGTGATGGCATTAAAACTAATTCTGATGTCTACTTTGCGACAAAGGGTATCTGAAACACGATCCGTAAGCGAATAATAGAGGCGTTCTCTCAATGCCAAAATTGGCCAATCCTGTAGCTTCATTATGCGCACGTTTTGTTGAACTCTCCTTTTCCTTGTAGTGGTAAGAGTAGAGGTAAGGGCGAGTTGCTATTTTAGTAGCAATGCAGAAAAATCATACTTGCAATTCGTGTACCGATGCAAATAAGTTTTCTATAACTCGAAACGAAAATGACTATTTTTCAAATAATGCTTATCTTGCGATTTTTAAAATTTATTTATATTTACGTTAAACTTTTACTCATCTTTCACCTATTTATAGTTAAAATGACGGGAAGGGATTCTGGAACTCAAGAAAACGTGCGCAGATAATATTTTCCCCCCTACGTCACATACCGTTTTTAGAGGTTTTTTTTACTGAATAAATCTAAAACTAAATCTAAAATGGTGTTCAGTTAACATCCAATTTAGTCCACTGATTTGTTCGATGGCAGCACTGTGTTTTGGAGACTTTCCCCTGCAAGATCAATGACACGTGGGCCATTGATCACGCGAAGCCCGGAAAATTAGTAGATTCAAATAAATGAAGGCTTAGCGTTCGGGAAATCTTACAGGAAGGCCTTGTACCTTTCAAAAACTAGTGATGCTATATTAGAACGTATTCATTGCTTACTAACAAAAACTTAAAGATTGTAGATCAATGTTTTAAAGCAAATATTCAAAAACAAGAAAATTCTTCAAATGATGGCCCATAACACCAGCATTACAGAGGGAAGCCTAAACAAATTTCTGCATAATGCCAAACGGCTCCAAACTTTTCACAATTCCCAGATATCTTGGCAGAACTCTTGAGTTGCACGTTATGCTTCAATACCCATCTTTGCAAAATCGCTGCGTACCTTCAAACTATAGTCACATCCTGTAGAAGGCGCTAGCATTACACAGGGCGCATTTATAAACTCTTACAGCGATTCTTAATATTCTTCTGCCGGTTTGAAGCGCACACACGTTCGTACAATTCACATACTCCTACGCATACTCCTTCACATACTCCTTTGCTTCGGGAGAAGCTCCCGAGTGCGGCCTTCACCTCTCGACTGCGCCCGCAAGGCAGCGGAGGGTGACTGTAAGAAACTTCATATTTGGGTTTATGACTCGTGCTCAAATTGTCAAAAGCACTTGAAACTTTTACTGAACGCGTTTTCGACTACGAACTAACTGCTGATTACGTCTCGTAGAAATCCGAGTCTGACATCGTGAGTGTTGCGTGTCAGTATTGCGTAGAAATACCTGAACTCGAGACCCGGCGTGGGCGAAATATTTTTGTGGACTGGAAACAATTTAGAGGTTCAAATAGTTTGATAATATTCCGTTAACGTTAACAAAAAGAGAGAAAGTACGTGGTGTTGTAGCACCACTAGTTTTGTCACGAGATTGTGGGTCTGTCGGACTCGAACTCCTGGATGAGCAGTGTGAAACCGCGCTCGCAGGAGAGCCCTGCCCGCCTGGGGAGGCGGCGCTCCCGGGAGCACGGCAATCCCCCTGGCTCCGATCTCATTTTCCTATATTGATATGTACTAACATGAATACACATTAGTACACCTTAACATGAATGTTTAGAAATACAAGTAAGTGATTTGCAATATTTCAATGTTAAGTACTGTGATACAGGACATTGTAAGATGATATACTTTTAATGAATCATGAAACTATAGACTCTTAATGTGGTGTCACATAAATATTTTTATAGTCTTTCTGCTTGATGAAGATGTATAAACTACTGCAAACTTCTTTTATTTTATTTTCGAATATATGTAAAATTAAATTTTGTGATTCAAACCGGGATAAGATTATATATAAGAAGGCAATATTCAGCATTTCTGGCATAATATAACGCAACACAGAGAAAAAAATGTGTCGATCATGCCTACAGGATGAAAGGAAATAGACTTTAAAAGGTGTGGCCGGGGGCCAACATCACTTGATTGAAATAAAAATTAAAGGAGAGTTGTAGAGGAATGAGGCTGATCGGACTGCACAGCAATGCGCCGAACACCTTCCAGGTCCAGGGGCAGAGACGAAGGTAGGGGGCGAAGAATGGGTCAGTGCTGAGGAGGGTTTGAAGGGTTCTAGAAGGCGGCACCAGGCGCCGGGGCGCCAAGAGGCGCGGGGGAGGGGGAGGGGGGAGAGCTCGTGCCAGGCAACGTGAGCGAGCTCCTTCCCGCCCGCCAGCCCTCAGCCGTCCTCGTTCGAACATGTTCACTTTTTGCTAATGAACATTTGCTGCGAAATTTCATACAACGATGTTTCACGCAATATATTTGTCCCTGATTGTTGGGCAACTGCGTTGGTGCTCAGCAGACAAAATAGATTTACTGGTCTGAACGTGAGCTGCCAAATACCAGTGTTTAAAGAGTTGCCTATCAATCAGGAGCAAATGCCACATGTGTATCTTCGTTATGAAATTTTCCACCAGATGTTCATCTGCAAAAACTTTTTATCTTCGAACACCCTACAGTCTCTAAAATTGTACAACATTTATTCTGATACAATCTGTAATGCTTCCGTAAAAGGCAGGACTCCAATACTTTGGGATATAGTATTATATGTACTGTACTGCAGAAGGTTCGATTTGTTGCTGCACACTTCATGTAGTCTTAAAGAGACTGATATTAATGATGCCTCTCGAGGTTCTTACTCGATTCTCTTTTTTCATTGTTCTTCATAGAACTTCACAACCATGCGCGCGAAACTCAAGCTATAAAGAATACTTGTGGATTCATGAAATTTATTCCTTTGATAATAGGAAATATAAACATTATACTTGCATCCCTATATTTACTGGGTTATAACGATTTTTTAATATGATCATTATAAAATAAATCCAAAACAAATCCAACTTACACTATCCTTAAATCTTTAAGTGTCCAAATTACCTATATAAGAGAATTCTGGTTTTAAGAACAATCTCAATAAAATATTTAATTTAACTAAAAATGGTGTGAAAATATTTAAAAAGGACTTCTTTTGGTGAAATTATATAAATTATTAAATACGATTTAAGTTTTGATCTTTTTATTGAATTTAATTTAGAACATTTATCTTAGTTAATTATTTGGTCTATTTGACAATCGATTTTATGCAAATGATAAAATTTACAGACAATGATCCAAGTTCAGATTTCTTGGACCTTTGTATTGTGAATAATTTATTGTGATTAATTATTTTGCTATATGATTATTATAGTTTGTAAAATGTTGTTATATGTCCATAAAAGAATAATCGTCGCTAATGACCTCAGCTGTTTGTAAAGCGTATTAAAATAAATTTAAAATATTATTCAGAACTAAAATATTTTATTGTGTGGCATTGAACGAGCAGTAGATATGTATTTTAAATTTTGTCTTAATGACATTAAATAAGTCTCTTTTTTAATTATTAACACAGTCGTTAAGTTTTTGTTAAATGGATTTTCATTATTTCGGACCTTTTTGAGAAAAATATAACATAAAACAGGGCAATGTAATGAAAGTGTAAAAGAATTAATAAGCCACAATTATCTCCGAAAGGATTACTAGTTTACTTTATATTCGTCATCTGCATAATGCTCCACCTGGAAAGAGCAGCCGAAGCAGTTGCAATTCCTGTTGTCGCTGTAGCTCCACGTGTAGCACTCCATGAATAGCAACTCAAATTCAAAACTGGAGGCGAAAGACTTGGCCTAAAGAAGTTCTTTTTCACAAGACCACGCGCCTCACATTACAGCCCTCTTTGACTCTGTTGATGTGAAAGTAGTCACGATATTAGCTCACATTTTTGTAAATAAAATAAATCCTTCTCTTCATAATGTTTGGAATGAAAATAGTTAATAAGTCAATAAAAATATACATAAAAATGTTTTGAACTCATGAGATATAAATGTCATTTAAATTGTACTTCTTTTACACTTTGACGTCTTTTGAGACAAGAGTAACATTCACTTCTATCTTTTCGTTTACTATTTAAATATATTTGTCTATTTTGTCACTATTCGTCGAACAAATACAAAATTATTGTCATTGTTGTTGGTTTAAATTGTTAATTTTATTCGTCTTTTGGTTCTCATGAAAATGCTTGACGTAAGAGATATTACTTTTTCTTAAACTTTCGTTTAAAATATAATTTAAAATAGTTTGAATGTTTATTTTAATTTTTGTTTTCACTGGTTCATTAAGTGGGCATTTATTAGAATATCTTGCATAATCGTAACTCCCAAATACAACGCCTTCGAGGAATAAATAACATTTTTTCTTAACTAAATAAAGAATAATCATGCCAAGATCTGACTTTGAAACATAAATTCGGAAAACACATAACCTTCAAGCCAAAATATGCATACAATACGTCGCGGGAACTAATGGCAGAAAATATAGTCAGAACTCCAATAACAAAGAGAGGTTTTGTGACGTTATATTCCTAATATTCGTAATCAAGATGTATACTTATTACTTTAAATAGATACTTCATTTCATTAGATCTCCTTTCAGAGTAATCATCCAACACCCCACAGAAGAGAAAATGCCATAACTTCTCGCGTTGTAACATACAATATGGATTGAAATAACGTGCCTCTAAAATTGTGCTTCAGAATTTGTCATTTAAATTGGTCCACGTTACAGCCAAAATCATGTAAACAATTTTAAAAGACATTGAAAGTGAAGATATTTTCATGGGCGAGATAGGACCAAGTAGGAGAACGGGCCGGGATACCTTCAATTCCTTCCGACGCGGCCTACCTTCCGCGGGCTGGGAGACGGCAGGCGCCCGGCGGCTGCGGCGAGGGGCGGGCGCTCCGCTGCGGCGCTGCTCCGGGGCTGGGCGGGCTCGCACCGCTCGGCGTTGGGTGGCTGGCCGCGGCTGTGCTGCGCCGGCCGGGTCGGTGCCGTCCCCACTGACCGCTCCGGCCGCTGCTCATCCACGCGCCCTCCCGCCCGCGTGGTGGCCGCGTGTGATGCCCGCCGCCATCGCAGCCCCCTCCAGCGGCCGCTGGCGCGTGATGACCGCCACTTAAGAGCGGGTCGCCACCGTAAATTTGCCAATTAATTGTACACTGGCGACTCCGCGCGGGAGGCCACACAAGTTGGGCTGCTTCCTGTCGCCCCCGCGGGAGGGCGACCCCTCCGCCCCGCCAGCCACGCGGAATAGACGCTTCCAGAGGGGTCACGACTTCCCTTCAATCTCTTCTTGGAAAACGAGAAAATGCGAGCTGCTACGTTCTGGCACCTTTCTCTGCCCCTCCCGTTCAGTCTCATCTCTTTGCGCACGTGAGTTTGCTGACTGAGCAGAATACGATCTCACTAATCAGCTCTCGCCTAAAATCTCAGCATCGTAGAACATAACACGTACATAGTTTGTGCTGGCGATACGAAAAGCATAAGCACTACATAAATTGTCAATGCCAAGGTTTATTTATTGCGACATTGCTTGAGCAATCGTCTTTATCATTTATAGCTAAAGAATTTGAGTATTTGGAGATTCTTTTTTGAAAGGAGTGCTCTGCTACAAATGATGAGGGACTTATACATTTGGAAAGAACGAAGAGGTGAGTGGAAAACGGTGGTCGCTAGATTCTTGCCCCGAGAGACAAAAAGTGCCGCGGCATGTACATGGCATTCCACATACCTTATAAAACAACTGATGATATTTCACCCCAATAGAATGGAAGAATTGCTCCTAGGAAAATAGCGGAGATGTGCTGAAGGATAGAAACGCAATTGGTGAAGAATCATCATTGAGGTAGGTCCGAAAAAATATTTACCATGCACTCTTCAATCCGTTTGGGACTGGTGTATGCGCAAGCACTCGATTGCGCCACTGACGGACCAACAACATTAATTTTTGTTTAGAACCCCTGTTCTTATAGGTATTTTTCAACGGTTTCTCAATCAAGACCAGGCGAATGCCGGAGCCGTACCCTAACAAATAGACCATAGACCGCGCGCGATCTTTCCTTCCTTTCCTTTGTCCTAACCTCGCCCCTTACTTACACACTCGTACATTTACAAGCACTACACTCCCCCACATCCTGGGAGACCTGTCGGGAGTTTTGAGCATGTCTCCGCTGAGGCGGTGACTCACTGATGGAAGACATCTGGTTGGGAAAACCCCGCAAGCAGACGGGTAGGTCGGTGCCGGATTTCGCCATCCAGCTGGGGAAGATCTCCGCCACCTCCCGCAATACAGCATGCACTACACCTACTGACCTTAGCAGTTGACGCCCTCGGGATCACTCAATCATTAGTAAATTGCTTATTTTATACTGTGGAGTTCTTTGTGGAAATCAATTTAACACAGAATGCCCGAAACCAATCTGAGATATTTTGTGTGTTCGTGATAGATAATAGTAACATCTTCAAAATCTATATTGATTTTGTTTTATACTATACTTTGTGAGTTTCATCTGTGGGAGTAATAATATTTGTGATCCTTTATTCCTTTCTTTAATATTATTTTTATCTCACATTATTGAGAGCCCAGTTAACGGACACCAAACAAAACCTTATACTAAAAAGTGTCAGGAGAGTCAATAAAAATTTTTAAATATGTGAATTATTTATTTCTTGTATATTATTTAACTTTAAAAACTATTTATAATTTATTTAAATACAATAATTTAAATAAATTTTGCCAATCGATAACTCGACAATTTGTGTTTCTGAATTCATCTCATTAAGATTTATTCCTTAATTGTTTTGACTATGTTTTGAGAAGAATATTGCATGATGAACGAAATTCTCAATGTCACGAAATCACCCGTTTGCCCTGTGTATTTTGTTATGAAACTATATTATTGTTGAATATTTTAGTAAATCACTAGATAATTTTAAAGATCAAGTCAATGCACAATAATATAATTTTGTTATAAAATATTTATTAATATAACTAGCAGTAATAAATTGATTAATTTTATCATAGGAAGAGAAGATAACTAAAAAAGGGCAGTGACTCCATAATTTCCACCTTAGGTGACCCTATCTGCAGCGACGCTACTGAAAGAAATTATTTGGTTAATTTAAAGACCTACTATGGTACATTTTAAATTAAATTATTACATTCATAAAGTAATAGAAAATGTACAAATAATGAGATTTTATCACAATATTTTGAACGGTAAAAAAAAATAAAGTGATGTGCAATATCGTAATAAATACGTCCACTTCATCTCGAAACTTTGCAGTTTTTTTAATTTAACGTCAAAACAGTTAAAAAAGTGTGTGTGACGTGGTATTCGATGTGTATTCTGTACACGTTCTTTAATGTCTTTTTTTTACATCAAATTTAAAGATACGCTGTTCTTGTTTGGACAGTTTATTCTTCACACATTAAACATAGCTCAGTGTAAAAACCGAATCAATATACCAATTACACGAGTGAAAATATTGGGAAAGGTCTCTCAGTGCATCAACTGATGTCACAGCAGTGCGTCTGACCGGGAGGTCCTAGGTTCGAGTGGCAGGATTTTCGACACTAGCTTGTCAGATAGGTCGAATTCAGTCACTGTCTGGAGGAGAATTCGGGCGGCTGGCTGCTCTAGTCAGTAGTTTTCCGAGGTTTCCCGGAGCAACACTGGGCGAATGCCGGAGCAGTACCCTAAGAAACAGGCCATGGACCGCGCGCGATCCTTCATTTCTCTTTCTTGTACTATCCTCACCCCTTACACACACACTAATATGCACTACAACTACCCCAAACACACTGAGAGACCAGTCGGGAGCTTAGAGCATGTCGCAGCTGGGGCGGTGTTCCGCTGATGGGAGATACCTGGTTGGGGAAAATCCCACTAGCCGGCGGTCGGTCGGATCTCGCCATACAGCGGAGGAAGACTACGGCCATTTCGCGAGGAAAAAACATTCATTACACTTCTGGACTAATAACCTTAGAAGTTAACGCGAACGGAATCACTAACAATCAATTAATCAGAAATGGAAACTCACTTTTTTATAAAAAGTGTGGACTCTTACCCCACGTTACTTTATATTTCATACGTCTTCGTATATATATATATATATATATATATATATATATGTATATATACATACATACATACATATATTTCATATGTATGTAATGTGGATTCCTTATGTCTCCGTATATCGGTATATAATGCTACTGAGAAAGTAAATATCAAGAAAAAACCTTTGTGATGACTTCGGATTATTCTCAATTGACACAACACAAAGATGTCCATACCGTACTGTCCATCACAATGTGCGTTAAGATTAACCCAGGCTTTTTATTGACTTCTACATTTTAGTGAGGAAATAATTATATGCGTCGTCATTGCAAACAATATACACGACGCATATAATTATTTCATTAGAAATGCCAACGATAACTCACCACAATACCTATATTTTAGCGAGGAACTAAATAACGAGTTGCTAAATTATCTAGAAAAGTATAAATACTCGTGTTTCATTTATAAATAGGTAAGGATACATAGTTCTTTATTTATAATTTTAAATGATGATAAGTAATGTTGAGGAAATGGAAATTATTCGAGAAAAAATAGTATGTGTGTAATAATCCTTAAGTGAAGTATATTTATAATACTTAAAAACGTACTTGTATGCGAGACTACCGTAACCTCGCTGGCGGGTTGAACGCCGCCCGCATCTTTTTGAGTGCGGCAGCCGAGTTGAGGATCATGTGGTCTCCCTCGACCACCATCCAGTTATTGTTTTGAAAACTACCATCGTTTCTCATTCAAGATCAAGAAGTGTGCTTGCTGGAATACCTTGTTTTGTTGTAAGTCAATTAATGCCTGGAGACGCTTGTTTTGTAGGTCAATTGAATGAATTAATTAATGCTAAATGAATTGATGAACAAAATCAGGCAACAAAGTCCCAATTTTTACATTTTAATTTTAATGTGTTTTTTAAAACGTCTTCTGGAACTAGTTAGAAAAAACTACCTGTTTCAACACGTGTATGTTTTTCGACCTCCCCTCTCATGCGCGACAGTGAACACAGCGTGGGGAACAAACGGGAGAGCCGGTGGCACAAAACCCTTGTGCCACGTGCTTTCGTTCATTTATCATTAATAGCGTACTAGATGCCATAGTTTTATGAGATCGTCACTGATGACTACTTAAATCCCAAAACAAAAACTTCATTAACTTATAAAAGAAAATAATGAACTAAGAAATACTAGTATGCTAAATTCTATTATCTATTTTCAATAATAAGAAAATTTAGAAAATGGAATCAATTTTTCAGTACTTTACATATTTCTGATGTGTTTTCATAATTTCATTAGAAGGCAGTCATTAAACCTTTTGCAAGCTCTAAATCAGTTTCTGTTCATCAAATATGGTATAAATTTGGAACATTATAGATCATTTTCATGAGCTACTTTCATCTATAACTTATTCAGAAATTTTTATTGATGTACTACAAACCAACTGGAAAAAGTATTGTGGCAAAAACTTGTATCATACATATGTAGCCTACAATTTTTAGACATTTTTGAATTGTTTAAATTACTCTTTTGTTATGCAAAAGTTAAATTTAAAAATTTGAATTCTTACACCAAATAATATATTCTGCTGTCTCTGTAAAATTGCCTAAGAAAAGTATTTTGCATTTTGATGAAAAATATAAATTTCTTTGGGAAACCAATAAGAGAGGAATTAAGAAAAAAGGAAACATGTATTAGGAGCAAAGGTGTTGAAAAGAAGCAACTCCCAAGAATAAATATCACTAGATCTTTAATTTTTATTTACATCAACAATATCATCGCTCTTCCAGAGTAAGTAACTGATGGTGGTGGTGGTGGAAATGGTATGAATCGGCCAGTGCCTGTTGAATGATACTGTTAGGGATGGGTCACACTGTATCATGATATCTTTCCCTTCCTTCAGCATGACAAATAGTTTTCATAATAATATTCCAAATTTATTTCGCATACTTTTCAAAGTATGTAAATGATGCATGACAAAGCAAATTAAATAGAAATGTAGCTAACCAAACACATAAAAACAGGTATAAAAACTAATGAACTAAAACAGTTTCTAAGCAGAATTAAGCATTTCAACAACATATCATAATATTATCAGTCTTCTACTCCACACAAGAGAAAAGATCTACTCTAAATACATATATTTCATTAAAAAGAATATAACCAAATGACAAATGAGACAAGCAAATTGTAATTCATATTATGCCAATAATTTTATGCCTTATAATTCTTACTGACTTGGTTTCTTGTATTTTTGTTAAATCTATATATTTATATATAAGGTGAAAGATATCTTTGGCTTGGAAGTAATAAGTTATTTGTAACTAGTATTGTGCCTTGTGACTCATATTTCTGTTTGAATTAATAATTTGTAAGTCCCTTGCCTGAACAATTACCAGTGTGCTAATGTGTATTTTTTTCATTTTTAAAACATTAGTTACGTTTGACTTATTTTGCTTTGCTTTTCAAAGAGATGAATAATTACTATTTTCCCAGGGAAACTTGACAATAGTTCCAAATATTATTGTACTGTTGATTCATTAAAATTCACTATTATTGAATTCAAATATCAAGTTCTTTAATTACTATTATTGAATTTTTAGAATTATGCAATTATGAGCTTATAATATTTATAATTATTGCAAAACTTTAACAAAGTAACAGAAGTCTGTCACAAATTAATGCAGTTTCTCTGCTTGAATTTAGTAGGGATACCAAGAGAAAATTGCAAAAAGCCTGTGTATTTCAATGCAAATGATCAGAGCATAGGTTGTTTTGGGATTATTCAAGTGCCCATCCCTACCAGATTCTGTGACAAATCCGATATCACACTGTTCACTTCAAGTTTCCTTTTCATTGCCATCCCTCCCCACCCTCACAAAAACTTGTATACTGGTTGTGTTCTTATGATGTGAGTGAAGTGCCATTACATTAAGGAAATATCTGCTAGTATTTACTACAAGTCTCCTGGCCCTCGCTGTGGAGGAGAGATGTTTATGTGAACACATAGCACACTGACTGAGACTGACATGATCATACAAAGATGCCAGAACCAATCTGGCATATCAAGATTTAAATTATAGATTTAGTTTTTAGCTTAAAATTATTTTTTCAACATCTCAGAAATAATATTAAAAACAAAAACAACAAAATAGATTTTAGAATTGTGTGGCAAGTCTTGAACAAATATGCAGTCAGTCAAAGAAACATCTTGTAATCTCCATATTTTCAAAGCCATACCTGCCATGGTTTCATTCTAGGTGATAATTTTAATAATACCCAATGATTGCCCATACAGAAGAATGCAAATTGAAAATCTCAATTAATACCATCAAATTACATGCAAGTTGAGTGTTGTTTGTTACAAACACACTTAATAACAATAATAATAATATTATTAATAATAATAACAACAATAATAATAATAATGTTAGTTTGTTTTTGTTTTGAGCAGTACTCTGCTTGTAGACTAGTGATGACAAGCAACATTTTGAAATACAAATTCACCCACCAAACATTGATTTTAATGTTTTACTACATCCACTAAAATATATTAATGTTTTGCTTTAGAATATTGAGCTTCTTGAAATGCCCCAGTTCTCCTCCTTATGAAACACTGCCAATATAGTGAAAATGAATCGTCCATAAAAAATATTATTTTGTATTCTTGCGTGTTTCCAATGCAGAGGATCATAATTATTGCAATAATTTTGGCTGAATGATCACAGATTTTACATTTGGACTTCAATGTTTGTTACTTGTAAGGTAAAGTAGGTAAGAGATACAAAGTGTTTCTGTCCTGACTGCATGTGACTGAACAAAATGTTAGCTTCTTCTTCCCCCTCATCTTGCTCATGCTAACATGAAGAGGGCGTGCATTGTACTAGACAGCTAAATTATATACAAAGTAATAATGAGTATAATAATATTGATAAAAAATTTTAGTTATCACATGCTTCCACTTTATACTCTCTTTGTACTTTGAAAACTTAAAAACTTTAAAAACAACAAAACAGGCAGAATCATTTCAAAAACAAAATGAACGCCAGTAGACACAAAATAATAGTTCAACATATTAATTATTACATGAACTTCTGCAATAGCTCTAATAATAATCATCTATTGCAACAGCCTGCTTGAAAAAGTTTCGTTTTTCATTTCTCTGTGTTTAAGAAAGAGAAAATGATAAAGCGTTAGAATTATTACAAGAGATAACATCAACTTCTTGACTTATCTCCATTCAACACACACACTTTCATTGCTCGAGCATTTGATAATAAAACTGTTTCTCTTTTGTAATGTCTTCTACATTTGAGCTCTGTGCATCACCTTGTATTTAAGAGCAGAAACAGAACAATATATTATATTATTTATATATACTTTTTTAGATTTTTGCAATGGAGTGTGTGAATAAATGCATATATTATTATATTAATATTTCTTTGTCATAGTATTATTTTGTTCTCTTTGGAGTTTATACTTAATTTAGAAGATACATAATTATTAAACTCTTCAATATAATTATATTATTTGTTTGTTTTTTTTAAATTAATTTAAGTAATATTTTTGAGAAACTTCTATGCAGCAACGCACAATCTGGCATGCTCCTCATGCCCACTCAAAAAAACACTTTCTACCAAATGCATAACAAGACACTCACTTCTAAATCATTCATTTTAGTAATAACATGTATTCATGTTTTTAGTTTTCATGGATTTGAAATATATTGAAATTCATTCTAACAAATTTAAAAGTTTGTAGTACTGCAATATGCATTTGTCTGAACAGAATATTGTGGCTGAGGACACTTAAGACCTGCTCCACTTCATGTGGTGCAAGCAAACTCAGTCTGCATATCTCCATTCTCTTCCTCTCTTGAGCACTGTTTGCTTGTAACTGCACTAATGTTTCAGTGCTGCAAAGGTCTGTTTTACACACTAATCATCCCTAATAATTAGTGCTTTAGCTAGATAGGCCTAGTGATGGTTTTCAATTATTTATGAGAGACAGAAGTATGTTAATAACAGTCAGAGTTTTAGAAAAACAAATCTTGTTTCTGTTTCATACTGTAGCAATCTTCTCTGGCATTATCTTACTGATTAGCACGAGAGAAATAATGCTCTACTGAATCGTTTGATTCAGTTTGAAGTCTCATGAAGGAAAAGTCTTAGAGGTGCAAAGCTACTGGAACAAAGTCTTGACAATGGATATAGGGGCTGTTACATGGTGTGGGACACAAATTTTTAGAATGGTTATATTTAAATATATATTAGTTCTTTTGACTCCCCTTAAAAGAGGCTGCAAGAGCTGGAACGATCAAGGCATTGCTCACAGCTAACTCTTTCTCAGAATAGTTTCAGAGCAACAAGCGACAGTGCATCCGTATCACAGAGTGAATGCTGGAATCGGTATGGGACAGCACAGCCGGCACAGCAGACAGTCCGCTTAGCAGGCACTTTCCAGCTCTTCGCTACGCCTGCGTTTTGCTTGGCGTTTCCGAAATTCGTGAAACTCTTCCTTCATGGCCTGGACGCGAGCTTCGATGTTCTCGTATTTGGACAGCCTTTTGGGACGGGGCGGATAGAACGAAGCGGCGTAGATCTCCGAGTCGCTAATGCCGCGGCCTTCGCCGGGAGGCTCGGGCTCAGTCATGCGAGGCGTGGACGGCGACGGCGTGCCCGCGAAGATGGTGTCGAACTCGTAGTGGTCGTCGACGCTCGCGTCCAGCGGTTTGGAGGGCCCCGGC
>BOPP01000302.1:337770-406902 GCA_017312745.1 Gryllus bimaculatus | reverse complement strand
CCCGCCGCGGCCGTCCGCCGCGGAGCCCGCAGCCGTCGCATCGGTGTCGTCATTGAACCAGCTAGCTAGGCGAGTACGCGTGCGTTTTAGGGCTGCACCTAGGAGCGTCACACTTGGTATTCTGCTCTGTCTAAGTCTGCAGAGAAGATGTGTAACAATCATTAGACACGAGTTGTGGCAACGTAAACAAAACATATTAGCGCACCCACAACAATTAGCATGCAATTTTCCACAACCAGCACAGGAAGAGGCAAGCTGAATGCGCAAGCAGTAGCACATTAAGGACTAATCGGATTCTAAAAACTACAACTCAGTACTGTTCTTTGTACAGCTATTTCACTAATCACAAATGGGCTACAATTTCTACATACTAACTGATATGGAGTACTGTGAGACAATGTTAGAACTTCTTCAATATGCACCAAAGAAGCAAGCTGGTACCAAGCTTAATAGGCATATTTTTTGTCAGGTGGTCAACACAAGGACTATTTTATCAACTTTGCCATTCCTTCTATCGATATTATTATTTAACAAGTATAATAACACATGGAATATGTAGTTGTAAGGAAGCTAGCTAATAAGAACTGGAAATCTACTCTTAGTATTATTCTATTAACATTGAACCCAATTATGCAAATACACTCAAATCATTCAGGCACGGGGTTAGACAATGTAATATCCCTTTAAGAGCATGATATTACTAATATTAAAATGCCTAGTTAATTGGGGTTATTTAGAGAAATTGTTTCTATAGATTTCCATCAAGCACACACTGAAACTTTGATCAAAACATTAACAGTAAGAATAACTTTATATTCCATAAACACATAAAGTAAAAACCTGTCCACCAAAGACCACAGATTTTTATTTGTTACTAAATAAACTTATGAACTTGCAACCTTCCTGAGCCAGTTTGTGGTGAGAAAACAACAATAATAAACAAGCAAAGAAAATAACCAGAACCACATTGATAATCTATCCACATTTTCTGTAATGCAATTCTTACTTTTTATTTTCAAAAAATATTAAACAAATACCCATTAGAGTAATTTGGGCATTATTATGAATCTTCATTTACTGATGATGCAGTGGACAGTGACAACAAGATTTTAACACAGCAGACTAAATAAAGCAATAAAGACATCAAATATTTTGTGCACATCTACCACAACACAAAAGTGGAGACAAGAAAATGACACCGCTGTAGAAATGAACACAGCACATCAGTGAGCTTGATCAAAGGAGCAGGCAAATGGCTGGTGGTATCAGAGCAGACCTGGACAATTTGTCATATCATGTATACAAGTTCACTTGTGCCCATGGCTGAGATCCAGCCAAGTTGTGCAGGATGAGCCAATCAGAGAGAAAGATTTTCTGTCATTGAAATGAAGGGAGGAAATGTATTTTCAAAAACTAATTTTGAATAAACTTTCCAAAAAAATGAATAAATGGAAAGGAAAATAACCTTTCTCAATGCATTGTATCAAGAATACATTTTTAAAATTTGGAAAACATTGTCCTCCTCAATATAATATTTACTTATTTAATTTTTTAACAAATAGTCAATAGGATAATGAACATCCTCATTATACTAAATTGTAGGCTCATTTAAACATGTCTCACAATATGTGGCAGTATGATAGAGCTCAAGCATGGCTTGAACATGCCTGTACACATCTGCTCACTGCCTTGGACCATGCTTGATGCATGCATGACCCAGCATGCTCTCAACAAGTGCACAACACAAGTGTCTGTATGTATACATGTAAGTGAAGTGAGAGCGTGCTGCATTGTGTCAACAGTTGCTTCCAAACCCTTCACCTTTTTTCCTCCTGGTTGGCCAGCACGTTGGAAACAGATAAAGAAGAGGATATAAACATTTGTTTCATATAATTAACTTACAGAGTTTGAAAAAAGTAATGAAGTAATTGAACACTGAAACTGGTATCCCCATTAATGAGCAGGCAAGAGAAGGTTTCTGTTTGCATCTACAGAAAAATAAAATAAAAATATAGCAGCACAATATGAAAATGTATATTCCACAGGCATAAAGGTAAATTGCAAGCAATTCCTAGCACTGAAGAAGACATCCATGAATTAATGAGTATACTTTTAGAAACAAAGTATACAATATAATTATATCCCATTGCAATTTCACTTTCAAATGAAGAATTACTATTTACAAGCTTGAATTGTTTTAAGGAGATTGATTCAATACGATAACAAGTTGTCTTTGGGAAAATATGTAAATATTTTTTCCCCATAGTTAATTTTCATTTGCCTACCAAATTTTGATATTTGGGCAATTGGGTAACTAACTTACCATTCATTTTTGTTTTTTGATTAATCAAATGTATTAATATCAATCAAGGACAACTTAACAATGTTCTTTGAACCAGTTAGTTCATTGAAAGTTACTATTTTCATCTTCAAATAAAAATAGTTAAGCTGTGCAGTGAGACAACTGCTCATATGTTCAATCTCCTCACTTTTTGTTCCGCTCCCAAGCATAAACTACACAGGACACAGTCTAGTATTCCTAGAACCTAGTTCCAGAACACAAACAAGACCCCAGAGAGAGAGCCTCTAGCCTCAGAACAACATTGAGCTACCATAAGGTTCCTACATGATAAAGCAAGATATAACTTTCTCAAGATAATTTAAGAGCATGAGGGCAGAAGACAGGTGATGATGGCTATTAAACATAAAAGTATTTCAAACTGAACATTAAAGAATAAAGCAAGGTAAAGTTTTACCTTTCTTATTGATGTACTTTTGGATACCTGCAACTGTTGTATGTTATTATGCAAGTTTTAATGAAAGTTGATGTACGTTTTTCAAGAAGAAGGCATTTTGAACAAAAATAAATTCTTTCTTTGCTGCTCAATATTGTTGAGGTAGACTGGCATAGTCTAGAACTGCGACTGTTTAAGGGGGCAACTGAAAACTGGTAGACACATACATTGTCTTTTTTTATCACCAGCTTTCAATAAAAGAGTTAGCCCCTGACACATAACAGACAGTCCATTCTATTAATATTTAAAATGGTATGTAATAATGTGGAATCCAATATAAATTAATACCACATTTTAATTATTAATGCACTTATTTCTCAAAGTAGATTATTGGGTATTCAACAAGAAATTTTAAAATAGTATTAAATCTCTCCAAATGGAAACAAAACAGGCAGTTATTTAGTTTCCTCATTTTGGGGTTTTGTTTATATCACGCATCCCACCATTACACTTTTTGGTTGTAAGCCTTATCAACAAGTATTACATGATCTGTAAGATAGTTACCATCTTTTGCCAAAGAGAAAACAATTTTTAAATTGCTTGTGAAAAAGAGACACAAGTAAAGAATGCGTAATCAATCTATCAGAAATATATTTCTAAGTGAGCAACCATAAAAAAGAGTAATGGATTCAATGTCAGACATATAATTGAGAAATTAAAGGTACATTACTAATTTTTGCCACAAGAAACCCAAAACAATCCTATTAGAGAAATAAATATAGATGTGTGCATTTTCGAGTGTGTTAATGTTAGAGAATGAAGAATGAAAATTGAGAATGGTTCTATGTATACCAATTACTATAAAATGTCGCCTGTCTTGTTTCCATGTGCCACAGACACCGAAGCAGTTAGCCTCTGCAAAATCTAGCGCAGTCCCCCCTTAAACACTCGCTTCAGTGCCAAACAAAGGAAGAGAGGACTTGAAAACGTGTTGTGGCTCTTACTGTTTCTATCAACAGTCTTGTCCAGATTCGTTTTAATTAAGCGGGCTCGTGCTTGCTGTCCGAATCAACATTCCTATACGGGGGAGAGATAAATGCTGTTCAGTGCAGGCACAAGCAGTCTCTCTCCAAGGAGTAGAAACCAACTGTTTGTATGATTTAGATGCTATAATTTGGTGGTTTACTTATTCAATTGTCTGTTGCTACATTCACAGAGAAATCTCCACACTCTAATGTAAAAATGTAAGATAAAGATAGTCCAATGAAACACACCCAGAAGTGAAAGTAAGTAAAACTCTTGATGACTGTGATGCAATATAAAAGACAACCACTTGCTAGTATTTATAGTTATGTGTTTTATCAAGAAAATACTGGATAAGCAATATTCCTTAAAATCATGGACATTCTTTATCTAAAAGGAAATTTGTGTTTCAGGATTCCTACATGAAAGAAGAAACATTCTACATAAGTGAAACGTACGTAGCCATCCACACTCTGATTAGCTGTTAATAAAACTACTGCATACAGAGGTACAAAATTAATTTTTAGTATAGGAACTCTATGAATGTAGCCTACATTAACACCAGAAAAACAATACTTTTTATAAGTGCCAACACTTGAAATGCTTAGTGTGTGACACTGCAATACAAAAATACAAACTAAGAAGTATTTATTTGAACACAAGTTTATCACATAAGCAAACTTACTTTTTCAAAGGCACTTGGCTGGCCCCTGGTGGTTGCCCACCATTCCGTGCATCAGTCACTCTGCAGGCAACCATATTGTATGCTACAATAGCAAACAAACAAAAACCTCATTAAAAATTCACATTTTTGTGATTCTTTTAAATACATTGCAAAAATAACTAAGTTTAACCCTGCACTCAGTGGGGTAACAATGAGATTCATCTTCAACATTTGAAACATTTCTAGGTGATTGGAGGAGGGTTGTCACTTTCCTTCAGTTGTTTTTACTGACTGTAAGTCAATGCAAATTTCATATTTTCATATTGGATATTGACAGAGAGTGACTGACAGATAAGTGAGATACAACTCAATTAAAACATATTAAAGTTCATTATTATCCAAAAGAAACAAGCCAGATTATAAGAGGTAGTAGATGTGCCAGACACAAAATTGATGATATAATTGATCATTTGAAACAAGGTGGTGCTCGCTTTGTCAACAATTTAACATGAAAACAACATTGAAAAAAAAATGTTGGGGTTTATGTTTAAAGTTTTTCTAATGTAAGAACTTCATTGTAATAAATATGTAGATTATTACTTTTACTTTCTTGTATACTAGTATACAAGAGAAGATTTGAGTTCATGAAAATAATGTCCATCAAATAAGATTTTTTCAAAATGGAGAAAAACTGATTATTGACAAGTTATGGCCTTTTCAAACAACTTAATATACTGTACTGCTTACCAGTATTGTTACAATAGTCTATGTATACTGCTCTCAAATCAGTTATTTATGATTATGACAGTATTTCAGGTTAAAAGTTTGTGTTTGCTTTTGCTAGGAAAATTTGAATATGTTTGCTTTTGTGTGAAGCACCTGTGGGTATGTTTGCTTTTGCATAAAATAGGGCCACTATTATCATCAAATTTGATTGAGATAAATTATTTTACTACAGTTTGTAGGCAATTATTTTATTTTTCAAAACAGACAAAACTACTACAACAATGTCTGTTGCTAATGTACCCACTTTTTAGCCTATAAATAAATTACAAAGAACAAGATTACAAGATCAAATTACCAAGAACTTAAAAGAAATTAAAATCTATGTGTGCCAGCCATTTATCATCCTCTTAACTATCACAATTGTCTTTCAGTTCTTGGCTAACCATTACAGTTTGATTTTCAGTTATTGGTCCATTAAGAACAAATGAATATTATTCCAGGTCAGGAGTAGCTGAAGGTTAAATTGAACCACATTTGTTAAAAAAAAACACATTTCCATAGTGACAAAGCAGGAACTTTAAATTTGAAATATTGCTGTGGCGTGAGCTTTGACTGTATGAATCTTCTTCCCATTGTTTGTGATGATGATGATGATTGGCATCACATTTCTGATGTTCTGTTCTTGCTCATACTACTCCAAGTTTTTGTGTCCTTAAGATGCTAATTTTCTCATAAATGAAATAAGATGATGTTGTGAAGATGTTACAGACAGAATGAACCACACGGCATGAGGAGTCACAGGATTGTGAATCTTCACATCTTATTGGTTACAAGGACTTGTTATTTATTGCTTGCAACAACATTGTGGACATATTAGATTTTGCCTGAACCTTGTATGTTTTCAAGAAAAATATTAGGATATATTTGCTTTTGATCCTCCACATCAGGGAAGAAGATACGGTTGATGATCATTAGTATCACCACAATGTTAACTCAATTTTTTTTTCCAATGGACATGTAGGTTTCTGCATGAACACTCCTCATATATGTGATGTCAAGATTTTTATGAAAATACATGTTTGGAGGGTCTCTAACAAGTCAATCATAGACTCTAACTAGTCAATCATAGTCTGTCACAATGATTGGATTATGTTATATTAAAATCAAAATCATTATGTACTGACATCTTTTGTACTTAACATAAGTGTTTAATGGATTGTCAGAACCATTACCGTTAATTTACAGCTAAGATTGACAAAATGTTTTTTGTAACCTTTTGCAAAATATTTACCTTTGAACATTGTAAGAATGTATGTAAAAACAATTCTCTTTTTATGATGAACGCATGTAGAATTTAGTTTTTTTGGTTTCTGTACTTCTTTTTCTCATTTGCTTTATTCTAATTTTTCATATTTTCGTGATTTTAAGGTTCTTTATGTTTCAAAGGTTAATTTTCATAGAGGCTTAATTTCAAAAGTTTGAAAGGCATTTGAACTTTCAAAACATATTCCAAAAAAAAGTATATTTTGGCTCATAGAAGACAAAATGATTAAATAAAAGTCTAGTGTGATTTCTCATTGCTCTTTCTTAAATTTTAGACCTTTTGGCAAGAAGAGATTGAGAGAGTTTGAATCTTCCAGATACATTGCATCTACTCACATCACATTGGAACCTCACCAATAGCAGGGTTAGGCTACCAAATTATAAAATTGTGCAATATTTTATAAGACCGTTCAGTGATTCCTAATAAAAAATATTAAGAACATTTAAATGATTTTCACATTTAAAAAATCAATAAACATATACTGTTTGATTTGAATTAGTACAAATGCAAAATGATGACATCAGATAATTTATGCTGGCTCACAATACTTGTTTTATCACTGTCAAAACTAAATGCTATGAAAGAAACTTAAATGTACCATTGTTGATGCCCAGAAGTTGAAGTTTGAGGGCTCCAATGAATCGTGCTATATGGTACACCATGAATGACAACTGTCTGTATAAAAACTGTTGAGTAAGTAAATATTCCAATATCAGAGTCAAATTTGTTAATGATCGTTGTCAAATAGTCAATCATTGTCCAATTTATTGATGTATTGAATCAAAAGAACCAGATAGTAAGTAAATACAAAGAACATAAGAGATGTAGAGCAGAAGAAGAAGGCAAATTAAAAGAGATGATTGGCAGAAATTTGTGAAATCGCTGAAGAGGGACACAAGTCCTCAAAGGATTGATTTTAATATCATAAAAATGCTCAGAGCTGACACAAGGGTCAACATTTGCACAAATATTTGTTTTCTGGGATGTGCATAGAGCACTATACATCAATATGGTTTATTGATGAAATGACAAACTCAAAGGTAGACATGCAATAAAACCTAAGAACAGGAAAAGACCAGGAGTAGATACAATTGCTATGAAACTAATAAAATATAGGGCTAAAGAACCTGTATACATCATGTTAGAACTTTTCAACAAAGTTTGACGAGCATACATTTCCTCAAAAGAATGGCAGACTGACACAATAATAAATGTGCACAAGAAAGGATTGAAAACAGACTGCAATAACTATACAGAGATAACCCTTCTACCTACAGTATGAAAACTCTTTGCCAACATCTTAAGCAACAGAATGAATGTAGTGAGACATTACTGGGAGAGGAATAAAATGGATTCAGAAAAGGAAGGAGCACAAAAGATGCCATATTCACTAATCAAACAATCCTGGACTGATACAATGAAGTGAATTTGCCAACTTACCTATTGTTCATTGCCGTTGAAAAAGCACATGACAGAATAAATAGAGAATTAATATGGGAAATACTGGAAGAAGAAAATATACCTACACAAATAAGAAAAGGAATTAAAATTCTCTATGCTGATTCATAGATGAGTATAAATGAATAATGGGAACGTGTCAAAATCTTTCACAACAAACAGAGGACTACGACAGGGATGCAGTCTGTCATCATGCCTATTCAATATATATGTCAACTATATCATCAAGGAATGGAAACTAACAATCAAGAAGGAAATAAATCTCAGTAAAAGATAGAACCAAACATTACCACTACACAGATAATGTAGTTGGTATCAGAAGATGACCTTCAAATTGCAGCAAATGAATTGTACAAAACAGCACTGAAACATATCATAAAAAAAGCAAGACAACATCAAGGGCATATCAAGGAAAAGAAATGAGAAAAGTAAAAATTGTCATTAAATGGACAAATAAAACAAGAATATCCAAAGTTTATTTAGCCAAGGCGACAGATCAGAGGACATAGAAAAGAAAATCAAGAAATACAACAGAACAAAAGGACAAATCAAATGACATTTCAGAAGGGACATGACTCAAGATATTAAATTAAGAAAACATAATATGATTTTAAAAACTAACATATCAGAATGTATGTATCGGATGTTTAGACTAAAAAAGATGGGGCTGGTATAGACTGAAGATCATGCATATGAGATTTCTATGCTATCTCACAGGAGACACATAAAGGGATTTGCAAAGAAGTAAAGAAGAAAAAGGCTTAAAACAAAGGATGCTAGAGAAAAGGAAGGTCAAAAGAAATGGATTTCTCACATCAATAGAATGAAGCAAGAAATCTCCCCAAAGACAGTATTGTAGTATATACAATTAGTGTGAAGAGATGTGGGGCTACCACAAAAGAAACAGTTAAACATTTTAAAATCATAGTCAGATTTGTTGATGTTATGAGCCTACTCTACTAAATATCCCAGTTGCAATGCAAAAGCAGTAAACAAAAGTAAATAATGTATACATTTACAAACAAAACAAACATGTAAACGAAAGATTATATTTATGTGTAGCAGCAGTAGAGACTGTTTCAAAAATTGTGCTTACCCTTTATTGCAAACTTTGCTGTCAACTTTAAAAATTATTAAATTAACTTAACACATTTTGCCCTCATCTATAAAACAACCCTAAACTCCCACCTAATATGGTGGTCACAGTGTACTATATATGAAACAAGCTAAATTTTGGTTATGAGTGAACTGATATGCTTTTTGTCAATGTCACTAGTTAAAATGAGACAGTATAAAAAATTTGAATTTTTGTCCACTGAAAATAAAAAATTGTGAGTGGAAAGATGGCTAAGGAAGTCAGGTTACAAACCCTTTTCTTGTTTCCGACGTTTCCGCTTATTGCAAATCTTGACTGCACAAACCGAGAGGATGATGGCAACAATAAAGAAAAGAAATCCTCCCACAACACCAGCTGTAATAGCCTTATGCTTTACTCTTGCTGGTACTGGGTACTTCACTTCATCACTACTTTCATAACTTTTCAGTGAGTTGGCCAGTACACGGAAATAGTAGGTACGTCCTCCCACTAAATTTTTCACTAAAAAGGAGAAGTTAAAAGTAATCAGTACTTCAGTTAATTTTTACCATCAAGATTTGATAATTGTAATAAGATAAGAATTCATGAATAATTAAGGAAATTTATACCTAGATAAGAGGTTTCTTCTGGTCGTATCTGCCCTTTGTTGAGTGTCTTCCAATCACCATCAGTGCGGTACTTGATAGTATAGTAGTGAACAAGGTGGGACCGTTCAAGGGGTACTTCCCATGAGATGAGGAATCCATTTTTTTTCTCGGTGACTGTCAGGTTGCGGGGCTGGCCTGGCTTGGGACCTAAATGTTAATCAATTTACATGTAAAATAATTACTGCCATATACTTTTCAGTGTGACATTCATTTAATAAAATGTTCTTCTAGGATTTCTGTCACAACTAATTTGAATTACAGAGAACAGATAGTTAAAATAACAAACATTTACAAATGTAAGAAATAAAATTAAAATGAATTATACTAACAAGTTTACTATGAGATTTTGTATTTTAAAAAAGAAATGCTACTTAGTTTCAAAGTAGTTCAGACAGAAATAATACGTAATATTATGTTACAATCATAGATTAACTGGTTCAATGCCTCAAGCAAGATTATGAAAAGAGAATCAATATAATTCAATCATATTCACTTCAATTAATATTAGTTACAATCATAATAAAGATATATAAAGATACATTCATTCACAAGGCAAGACAAAATATGTTAAAAGCCATAAAGTACATGCATGCAAAGTAAGCCGTGTAACCCAATTTAAATATGAAAATCCAGCATGCTATCTTACCTTTCAAAGCTCTTCTTTAATGAACAAGTCAAAAATACAAAGTACATATATATCAGAGTAGATTACGGAGTGATGAAGAAAATATACAGGTGGAACTAAGAAGAACAATTAAAATACTATGGAAAATAATGAAGGGAAGGAGTCATCAGATCAATTACGTGTAATGAATATCAATTTTTAATTATGTGAAACAGAAAGCTTAAAATAGAAACAATAATTTGGATACCCTTTTTGTATCCAGTACCTTTTGGTCGCAGGACTGGTGGGAAATATGAGACTCCTGTGGAATCAGTTGGAAAGACAATAAGACTATAATCAAAAATGTCTGGAATGAAATAAAACAATGCAATAAAGGCAAAACCCAAATAATAATGTCATTCAAAACAAAATATAGCAATTAATTTGTATAGATAAAATTTACATGCAAATAACTCAGAGAGTCCAGAAACAGATTCTTATTTGTACCTTTCTACTGCTATTTCATTAACCTCATTCCAGTTTTATATATTTGAATGTATTATTAACAAAGTATCAAATCATTTGTATATAAGTTTAATAATTAGCCTTATATTATTCATTTGACGATGGAAAAATGTGAAATCGTGTGCATGGAACTTCATGAAATATTCAAACTTTATTCTTTTACTCAATAATTTTCTAACTCTGAATACATATGCACAATTTGCCACACTGTGATGCTTCATACATTAACATTGCACAAGAAGAAATAGTAATATAACATTGTTTCATTTTGGAGACCTGATTATTATGCACAGGTGATTTTTCATTTATAAACTCTTATGTTACTAAATGATAGTCAGTATGTTATGTCAAGTAAACAATAAAGAATAATAATTGGATTTGTGGAGTGCCAAATTCAGCCTAGAAATAAAAAAGAAAAGAAAACAAAACAAAATTACACAGAGATATTTCCATGTAACTACTGGAAATATGATTCATAAAAAAACAGTTTCCCTAATAATTATATTCTTCAATAATTTTCATATTTATTAATATTGATAGGCAGCAGAATTGATATTTGAAATTGAAGGCATTTTCTTTGTAGTATTTTGGAATTATAATAAGCAGATAAAATATTTCTAAGTATTGTTAAAAATATCTTATCCAGATATTTACAAAATAGATGAAAATTATGTTTGCTTCTTCAAAACGATATGCCTTCTGGAACTAAGTTTTACTGGAATTTGGAGTTGATACTTCTAAAGAGAAATTATAAGAAAATATTAAATGTTTATTTATTTTGTTTTAAATAAATAATATATTTCATATACAGTGAAACTTCTATATAACGTATTTTAAGGGACCGTGAATTCTGAACACTGTGGAGAGGAAAATACTATATAGAGAAAGATTGTATACTATATAGAGAAAGATTGTGTATTTAGGCTTTTGGTCGGGACTGGAAAACATTGATGTAACATAGAGGAAAACATATGGAGGAACGTTATCAAGAAGTTTCACTGTAAAAATACAGATTGCCTTTATCTTGTGGTTCACTTAAATAAATTATATATTAAAAGCAACATTTTTCAAACATATTTTGAGAGTAACTGGAGAGCTCATCACTAGCACACTAATCTTAGGTGCTTTTATTTTGATTCCTAATGGGATGTCTCACTTTATAGTTGTTTTATTTATAATATTTTATATAATCTAACTTTAAATGTTGGTCTTGTACCTCAATGACAAATGGGAAATGCCAATCTTTAATGTTAGAAAAATTCAGTCATGAAATCTATGAAGTACTCTGATGAGAAAGGTCACCTGACAAAAAATAAACCAGGTTATAAAGGGCTCTAATTTTGAATTTTGAGTTCCAATATTCTGAGATAAACAATTGTAATATATTTTACTGATGGATGGATTTTTCAACAGTATTCAAACAATATTGAATATGTGAATATAAAAT
Organism: Gryllus bimaculatus; assembly: GCA_017312745.1. Lineage (NCBI taxonomy): Eukaryota > Metazoa > Arthropoda > Insecta > Orthoptera > Gryllidae > Gryllus > Gryllus bimaculatus. The sequence continues at coordinate 394,653 of BOPP01000302.1, read as the reverse complement.
ATACATTTTGAAAATCCAGTATTCAAAAGTTCAAGCCTTCAATTTCTTTGAAACTGTTTGTGGACTTCTGGTACAATATTCATATTTCAAATTAAAATATTTCAAACACATGTAATAGGAATTAACTCACTCATGCTTTGCTTCTTTGTACTCTGCAATCATTTAGATTTTAACAAAATACAACACAATACATAGTTTCTAATATTAAAAGAGTATCCTGCTTACAAGTGTTTCAATCAGATGCACATACTCCAGGCACATCAATTCCTACGAAGGTAATGCTTTGTGACTATGAAACATCAGCATATTAAAATACATTATACTGCTTCATAAAATGTGTATGAAACTCAAGTGCACTGCCCCTGATTCCACATGCAGATATATACATCAGAAGGACTTGGTGGACCACAAAACACTAGTAAAGCATGTGGTAAGCACACACGGACTCAAGGCAAAACAAGGACATGATTAATGGTAAGGTGGAGTCTTACCAGCAGGGGGGATGGCTGTCGGGCGCATGAGAGCATCTGTGAGCACGGGAGATTAACATTATATTTTGATAAAATAGCATACTCAAAGTATTTTACATGTCTCAAACTATATAAAGAAAGATAAATATCCGTGAAAAACTTATTTGCAAAAATTATCAACTCCACCAATAAAATTATTGAGTCATTGAACTTTAATTCTTACTTTTCAAAAAATTCTTTGATTAATAAACATACTTCATCTTAATGATTTATAAGATATCAACTAGATTAAAACTATGAGTTGCTTTATGACACCAAGTATTCAACTTGTCAAGTATTCCTCAAATTTATTAAAAATATGATAGGAATGTTAGAGGAATATATTAATTTGGTATGTGTTAAATAATTGTATGGCACGTATATTTATTATTCAAATGAAGAGTATGTAAGTTTCAGAATTGAGAACTGAGGGGTATGAATATTTTAATATAAAACAGATAAAATTTTTAGGTACATGAAAGAATAAAAACCACTTAAATTCATTTCTTTGTGGAGTAAGTAATGCTGGTGAAAAGTTATTAGCTGGAAGGAGCCAGTGTACAACTTTTGGTGTCCAACATCTGTTATCTTGGTATTATTACCCAAGCTCTCTCATGTTACAAAAAAATTACAGAATAACATCCATATTTTAAATCAAAGTCAAATGCTGAAATTTCATACAATTTACAATTTTAATTTTTAAAAGTAAATAATTAAAATAATAGTGTTTTGAAAATGCAACCACTGACAACATAAACATTAATAAGTATTATATGAATTATTATCACGATTAATAATTTATTAAAATTTCACTTCCTACACATCTTTAATTACCTGTCTTTAACATGATACAGTTTGAAGAAATTACTCATTAAGTCTCTTTCTTTTCAAACAATATACATTTGTGAACATTGTGTAACAGTTTATCCAACATCGTAAAAAAATGAAAATTAATCTAATCCCAACTCCATTACATTTCTTTCAAAGAAGGTACTTCAATATTTCATAATACATAAGATCTAGTATATTGATCCACACCAAAAATTTACATACCAAATGCTAGAGATTTGTGAACAGAAAACTGACATTATTACTAACGTATCCCCTCCCCTCACATGTGGAGAAATGAATTTGGAGATTTCATGATGACAATCATGAAAGTACAAAACTAATAGTTTCTAGTGGATTTATGCATTTTAATATTTTTCTGGTGAATAAATAATCATTTGGAAGATTTACAAAATTTTCTTCATTAACTATGATTTTCTAAAATGTTCACAAGAGTTTATTTGAAATAGATGATAAACAAAAATGAAAATATCTCTAATAACAATTTGAATAGACTGTGAACAAATATCCATCCTAAAAAATGTAATACAGTGAAACTTATATATAATGTTTTTAAGGGACCATGAATTCTGAACACTGTATAGGGGAAAATACTATAATGAGGAAGACTGTGTATATGGGCTTTTGGTCAGGACTGGAAAACATTATAAAGAAGTTTCATTAGAGGAACATTAAAAAGAAGTTTCACTGTATTTCATAAACAATTCTGATGTTAAATTGTAAGAAGGTTAGGTAATTTTGCAAAGCATGAAGTATTATATATTTTGAAAATTCTATTTCATCAAAATATGTTTTGATGTGGCATTACCATCATATAAACCATTTCACACAAATGAAATTTATTCTGTACTTTTTGAAGAACAAGTTAAAATTAATGTAGCTGCATACCCTTAGTGCGAACTGTGATGACTTTGCTAAGCATGCCGTCACCTAATAGATTTTTTCCAATCACTTGAAACTCATATGTGGTTCCTGGAGTAAGATTATCGATCTTCACTTGAGTGCTGCCAGCTGGAGTAACTGGTATGGTGGACCAGTCTTGAACACCATGTTCACGATACCTGCAATTAAGTAATCTCTACTTAAAAAATTGCAAGATCAGGAGCACATTCACAACAATAATAGAATTAGAAAATGAAAATGTCCTCATCATCCTAGCAAACGATCCAATGAAACTTGCGAATAATTGGTTTTGAGAAATCACTTTAAATTATATGAAACTATACAACTCAAGAGAAAAATACTCTGGAAATGCAGGGTTTCAGGGGTAAGTTCTTAATGATGATGTTGATGATGATGGTGGTGATGATAAAGAAGAAGAAGAAGAACAACAACAACAACAAGAACAAGAAGAAGGAGAAGAAGAAAGAGTTATACGAGATGAAAGAGGAGAAAAAACAGAAGATGAAGAAGAGGTGGAGGTTCATCTCATTTCTTCATTTCCTTCTTTCTTCTCATTCTCCTTCTCCTCTTCTTCCTTCTTCTCTCATCTTTTCCTTCTCCTCAACTTCTTTATTCTCCTCCTCTTCCCTTTTCTCTTTCTCCTTGTCCTTCTTTTCCTTCTCTACGTCCTTTTTAAGTATCTGGTTAAGTATCTTAAGCACAGGTGTGAGGCACAGGGGGACATGTCCTCCCAAATATTTTCACTTGTATACAGTAGTTTTACTACAGCTTCATTTGTTTTTGCTAAGTACACTTTCAGTAAAACATTATAACAATGAAATTTACTTCTCATGTATTCAGACTGAAAGGCATACATGTTGCTCACAAAACTGCATGGGAAACAAGAATTATGAACAAGCCCCTGAATGGGAAGAGGAGAGGAGCCTCCCATGAGCACGCACTTTCATTCCTAATGAAAAGGCTCAAGAAGTACATTGCTTCAAACCACTATTACCACAGCCATCTATTATATTAACCAACTATCCTACTGCTCCAACCACTGCCACAGCCACCACCATCATCTCTGTGGCTGCCATAACTTTTCATGTTTGTCGGAGTATTTGGCTTATTTGATGAAAGGCTGCAATGTAACAACCTTTCTTAATCTATCTTGTTAACTAATAACTTAATAACAAATTGCTGTGGCTTAAACCAAAATTCCACCAAGGTACTTGCATTTAAATCACTTCTTTTGATGTCTCTTCCCAATTTTATATTTCAAAGATGTTCATGATCTTAAGATGGTATCCAAATGTTTAAGTTAAGTTTTAGCAAGTACATTCTTAAAACTGTATGTTAGTCTATTTAATTAACTTCATTATCTCTTCCACTTTAATGTTTTGATGAAGATTAAAAATGATTGATACAGTTTTACAGTCAGCATTTAATTTTAATACATTTAACTTCAAGTAACTTCGTAATGTATTCAAAGATTCAGTGATATTAATTTCTAAATTATTTAAACGGAGCACAAAACCTACTAATTAAAGTTGTATCATCTGCTTAAAAATTTACAGAGAATTAAAGGATCTTGAAACATCATTCACATGTATCAGAACTGGCAAAGGTGTGACACAATTCCTACATAGTACACAATACATTATCAAAATTAGATTCAACTTCAGATAATACATTTTCAGTTAACCTGAACATTTCTGCACACTATTTATGTTCTGTGAAGTATGAACTTATGAGATCATGTACTGCACCCATTCAACAATGGTCTAGGTTTTTTTTTGTTTCCCATCTCATCAAAGTGAGATGCACCATCAAATGTCTTTGAGAGGTCAATGAATACACTTATTACATTTCTGTCTGATTCCTTATTTCCTAGGAATTTAAGACTGAACTGAACAGCAGAAATGATGGAAATACCTTTCTTGGAACTGTGTTTTGATTTATTACAGATATTATTACTTTGCAAGAAACTACGTAGTCTTTATAAGATTACTTTATCTTATACAGAGTGCTGAATACAGAGATGAAGATTATTGGGATATATTCTTAATGGCTTGTATATATTTTGTTAATGTGACCTCACAATGTTAACTCGGATTTGGAAATGTGAAGAGAGAGGGACAACAGCAAATCTTTACACAGTTACTTAGCTGTGGCCAAATATCTGTCACCATCAGGATTCAAAGATAGATCCTGCAAGTCAATGAATTTTCAATTGAGAACTTGTAACACACCTGAATATACGCACCTGATAACAAAACAATTACATAAATGTTAAATTCTAATTTTTTATGGGATCTCAATTATCCTGAATCAAACAAGGCATTTTACAGCCTGTAGGTACTAAGACATCTTTACATCTCTACATCTTTATCCCATTTCTGGAATTACATAGATTTTATATTATGTACAGAAATACATAAATCTTTCTGAACTTCTAGAATTCTTTTAGTGGAGACCAGTATTTGAGTAGCAATATAATTTATATTTCTTGTAAGAAATGTAAGTAATCAAGTGTTTCAAATCATGCAAAATAATAACTTTGACATACTAGTGTCATTATTTGGTTTTGTGTGCTTCTTTCCTCAATGTTCATTACTATCAAAGGAGAAATGGCATGTAGGAGTTGTTTTTCTCTATGACATAATTTTTCATGTTCCAAGTATTTCATCATTTTAGGTACGGTATGTTAGCATAATATAACAGATATAAATTACATCTTGACAAATCCTTGTTTAGAGAAAATGGGCAACACCTTGCACATTTTGATAAAAAATTTTCTGAACTTTGTAGATGTATCCAAGTGTATTATATAATTATTTATTGAAATCCAGATAATAATGTCTATACTTCAGAGTTGTTCTTCATTTCAAGGATAATTGTTTTCAGTTTCAATCCATTCAATGATGCAATCAGCCATAGTTCTAAAAAATGTGACTTATTCTCTACTCAATTAAAATTAATTTTTCCACTAGTTGGAAAAATAACATTTAACACAATACTTGTATGGCCAAATTAAAAGATGTGGCATTCTTAATATCTGGAAGACAAGTTAGTCCACCAGGCAAGTTAATGCTTCAATTCTTATAACAAAACAATATAAAACTTGGGGAATATAAAGACAATCTTAAAACATAACTAAGGTTACAGTTCCATGAATTTTATTTCGAAACCCTTTAATTATAAATCTCTACCATAATGTATCTTCTTTGAAACTAAAGAAACATTTCTTATATTAGTCTCCCCTAATGTAAATTAGACATTCTAAAAAAGGCCAAAAAGGTTCCAAAATGTTCAACCAACTTTCTGTTACTAAAAGAAAATATATAAACTTATTAAGCATAACAAAAATGTATTACTTAGTAACATAACACATGATTCAGATATATAATCTTGTCATCACAATGACAAATGTGAAAAATTGGTTGATATTCTTTAACTCAGAGCAGTAAATAAATATATTTAATGGCTAATGTTCGAGAATTTATAGATCTATTATTAACTTTGCAATATTAAAAAGAAAATACATTTGTAGGTTTGCATTTTTGTATCTTTTAAATTTTATTAAATACAAAAAAGACGCTACATTTACAAATTTCCTCTATTTCTTTTTTATCATTATCTTCACTGTTATCTATCAGACAAAGCAATTAATAAGTCTATTGGACTTCATCACTTTTGTTCCTCTATAATTACTGTTACTAATTTATCAAATTGGTTCCTTCAATAATATTTTGATAATATCAAAATATTGTTTTTAATGTTGTTAATATATTAATTATTATAATGTTTATAATATTGTGTATAATGTTGTATTATAATATTATAACATTATATTGTAATGAAATGAAAATATGATTTCAATATGCTTTTTGTTTTTATGATTTTAGGAATTTTACATTTTATATTGCCTGATCCCCTTCCCAGGTGCCATCTGTTGGCACCTGGAGGACCTACCAGGGATTCCTGCCATCACTCGCTCCCCCGGAATTTTTGCCAGTGAGGAGCCCCCTTATGCTTCCTAATCATCATACCGGGGTAGTCTTTAACTCTTTTCAGTCTTAAACCTTTACAAATATAGCTGAGGTAGGTCACAGGCCTATCTTGTTACCTGTACCACTTATTGAGGTGAAAACAGCCAATTCCTCAGTTACACTTACAGTTACCAGTCAGGGCAAGGAATTAGGGTCTAGTAGCACATACTGCTACATGAGGTACTGGGAACGTACCCCATGAGATGAGCACAACTAAGAGATCAATGAAGTCCGCTGGCCTAGCTGTAGTAGGTACTTGTCTCACATGCAAGCCTCTGTGTCACTCGAATCAACTAGGAATGACACTAGGAAAGGAGATTCATGAGGGGTGGGAAAGCTAAGCATGCTACAACACAAGGGTAATAACACCCACTTCTATCAAGGAACTACTGATGCACTCAAACCCAATTTATATCAGAAAGCAAGAGTTTTCAACATTACATGTCAATGGAATAATTATATTAATAAATAAGGGGTACAGAATTGGAACCATATTATATTACATATACATAAACACAAAGACTATCTATAGTACAAAACTGAAACATTTAATCAGTAACATATTTTGACATCACAAACACTGAAATAAAAATGTATCATAGATTATAGAACTTTTTAATAATGGCATAATATTTAAAAAATGTGATAAGATAGTCTTGTCTATATTTCTGACAAGCTAATTTTATTTTGAGAGAAAACTGTTTAAGAAAAAATAGTGATTCCCATTGTGTCAGAAAGAAATTCAAAATTTTATGAATAGTAATCTAGTCTATTACGTAAACAAAAGGAAATTTGTAAAATACTTACCATATTGTGTAATCTTGTTTGTAATCAGGTCCACCACTGTAACCAGGCAACCATTGCAGTGTTACAGCTAATTCACTAGCATTCCCAGTTAGGTTGTAAGGTGCATGAGGCTGAGTACCTTCCACCACCAACTGAGTGGCAGTCACAATGGTTGCTACTTCATTTGATGCTACACACTGATAATAGCCAAAGTCTGTGCGACGTAATCCTTCAATAGTGATGTTACCTCCATACTTTCTGGCACGATTAAGTTGCAATGGAGTGCCATCTCTCTGCAAAATTAATTTTGTCAATATACTGCCTTGTCAAAACAGAATATAGAGAGACTGAAATTCCAAGATTTACTAATTGAGAAAGGCATCTACAGCCATTGAAACAGCAAATGAATTTAAGAGAGGAAATATGTTAGTTATCAAATCATTTTTTTATTCGTCAAATCATTTTTTTGCCTGAAAAGGACATATTGACAGTATAAATCTATTTACATACATTTGTGACCCAATATAACAATATACTTCAGCAAAATTTGAAAAACACATGGAAATAGTGTCTGATTAGTGAGAAATCAGAGTCAAGCGCTAAAAAACTCCAAAATTGTTGGGTGAAATTGAGGGCTAAAAATATATAAAATGGTTCTGAAATAGAAATTAAAAATGTATATATAATTTCCAAATAACTACTGCCACTGTAAGGCAACACGTGTCTACCAAGAACACAATATATGTGAACATGAACATATTTTTTTACATATGTCATGCCATTAAATGAAATAAATCTTTCAACCATGGTCAGTGTAATAGGGACAGCAATTTATTAAAAACCTCATTGGGCAATTTTTTTTGTTGTTGTACTTAATATAATGAAACCAAGTTCAAATGAATAAATTCACATTAATACTTAATATTATGATTATACTACAAGAATTTCAGTATACATTGAATCTCTGTAGCCATTAAGAATAAATCATTGATTGCTCATAAAACCAGGCACTTATTATTTTCCTTTTTTATATTGTGTCTCTGATTATGATAATTCCTGGTCTCATTTACCTTCATTAAGTATCTCAAAATATACATTTCATAAATGGGTATAACCAATTGGCTCTATAATGTATAAATAAATAAATAATGGTTATTCGTAATTTGTAGTAAATAAAAGAATGAAAATCTTTGAGAAACACAGAGAAGTGTATCACCATGTGTACCATCACAGAAACTGATTCAGATTTGATAGACTAGAAAGTTAGCTTAGCAAATTAATTTAATAGGAATTTGTAGACAGAAATAAGCAAAATTATCTTTGCTCTATAGAGCACTCAAACCTTGACATGAACATAACAAGTCAGTCGTTTATTCATTATCTTTAATAATACAATATAGGAATATTTCATAATATTCAGATTCTACTCATTAGAATTTAGTCTTAATTCAAGTTTGACCTGAGATCATTCATTGTATTATGACACCCATTCATGTTATCAATTAATATCAATACAATGTGAGATGCGCTAGTACAGTACAAATGAAACTAACTAATGAAACATATATTTTAAAAAAAAAATGTTTGGGAAGATAAAAGTTAATTTTTGAAAAGGGAACATCTTTCTCGGTTTTCCGTCATGAAAACAACATGAATATATTAGTTTTCTCACATACTGATGTTTGAAACAATTTGAATTGCAAAATAAAAAAACAACACAAAACAATGAAAAGGATGGTGAAATCATATAAACAGAAAAGAAAAAACTTTCAATATCCTTAGTACTCATTCAGTTCATACATTTCAGTTACAGAGCCATGATATGTACAGAATTTCAGAAAATATACCAAAGTTACTACATAAGTTTTTAATGATAATGTTTGTATGCTTGTGATTATCAAATCTAATTTCAAACAAATTTGAAATTCCAAATAAGTTCATAAAAAAACAAAAAACAATAATACTTACTCGTTGCCATTGAATTGTTGGCTTTTGGGTCCCTTCTGCCTCCTGGGCATCACAGTGCATCTCAACTGTATCACCCACTTTTCGTTGGTACAAATTATCAGGTTCAACAGTAAATACAGGTGGTTTTCTCACCAAAACTTCCATTGCTCCAGATGAACCTTGGGTTCCTTGTGCATTATATGGAGTGCATGTGTACCGGCCCTGATGTTCCTCCTTGACCTACAAAATAACACACATGTTTAATTTTTCTCCATGCAATTAAAATATGAGAGCTGAAAAAGATTATGATTAAAAAAGCTGGTATCTCCTAATAGTTTAATACTTCACAATTTTCTTCCTCTTTCTCCGCCTTGTCACTACTAGGTCTATGGCCAATTTAAATCTCACTATCTCTTCCTTGATTTTCCCTCTCTTCATTTGCCCAATGTGCATTACTTGTGTTGAAATCCTTTGGGAGGGCATACAAGGACATGCTCTAACCATTTCTCTTTATTCTACATCCTGTTTGATTATTAACTGCATTCCCTGTTTGTTGATTATTGCTTGTTTATTGCATTGTCCTTTATTGGTTCATTTCTAATTTTGTTTGCTCTGGTGAAACCTTTAACTAACCCCCCCCCAAAAAAAAAATTACAATGTTTCTCATTGTTTTAGTTTCTTGTTTCTCAACATTCAGCATAAAATGGGAATTGCCTACACCTTACAAAATGTTTATTTGGTTTTTTACTTGATCTTCACTTGAATTATCTTCTATGCTATATAATCATTGCACATATACATTTTTGTGTATGCCCTTTTTTGTCTTACAATATGTCCCCAGCCATGGAAATGAGATCTATTCTATTATTATTATTCTATTGTTGCCCTGTCATTGACAGCTATTTTGTTTCCTAGTGAATTAAAGGCCATAGTTTAAGTTTTTCTCATTAATATGATCAGACTATGGGCTTGATGATGTTTATTTTGCCAATTCAATGTCATCTGTAATTACCCTTTTTTACAAAATCTGGTTTTCATGTTCCTTGTTGTTCCAACTCCTTTCCTGTTACAGTTTTATATTAAAAATGCATGCTTTATGATCATAATGGGTTACAAATTACTTGTACATTTTGCTCTTATTCCATTTTACAGCTTATGGTTCATTCCAAATTGTTCATACTCATTCAACAAATGATAGCCAATTACATTATGGTGTGAGTAAACCAGCCAATGAGAGGCAAGTCACAACAGAAGATTACTTTAGAACTAAGGTGAAACATATTGTATGCTACGTGAGAGGCTCTGAAGAAGATAATTACAGATTTTCATTCTCTGATGACACATACTCTAGTAACCAATTTCTTGAAATCCAAGCCAAGAAGATCTAACAAAATATATTATGTTGGTCCGCTGCCCAAACCAAAGTAAATCACTGTCAAATCAGTTACATATGTATCTGAATCTCAAGATATAAAGTCCTTGTATAAATATTTTCAGGTGTAAATGAAATATATTAGGATTTGGTGCTAAAAAATTAGGTTACTAAGCATTAATTTTTTACAAAGCAGATCTTGAAAGGAGTTATAACATTACATTGTTAAAATATATAAGTACATATCATTGTTCTAGCTCCAACTATTTTTCCTTAATTTTGTCAAACTTAGAAAGAAATAATGTTATTTTTTAATAAAATAAGCTTTTTCAAAGCCTGTTTCTTTCATTAAAACCCTTTATCTTATATATTTATCTTGTCCGCAATGGTACATATTAAGATTAGTTTAGTACAGAAATGTCAAAGCTCCCCCTAAAAAATTTCCAAAAATTGAGTTGGAACCACATGGTTCTAGTAAAAGATAAATATAATTTATCTTTATATATTTATAAATATATAAAAAGATAAGAAATAAAATTTTTTTACCAGTCATAACTGACATGGAAAATTATGTGTTTTTGCCATTCTAGAAACATTAAGAGTAATACCAAAAAATGTCAAAATATCATGTATTCTCATTAAAGAAATAACTTTACATTTGAAAAATTGGCCTGGTGTAAAATTATCAATGATATTTATTCACATTCTCTTCTATTTGACATTAAATAACCTGAATATAAACAATAATTATGAACAAAGAAAGCAAAAATTCAAACTGCATTAACATCACATATTATATAATTTGGTTGAATACTCACTCTGGTAAAAAGTAAGGAGCCATTATTCATGATAACTATGTCTTTGGTTTGATAGGGCTCAAGCAAACGCTTGTCCTTGGTCCAGGTCACATACTGCAGAGGAGGGTTGGCTTTTATGTAGCATTGAACTACACCTGCTAATCTGAATGGAAGGTACTGCACAGTTGGTGTGAATGTCACCTTAGCTGGAACTGCACAATTTCATTATAACTTATTTAGTCAAACAGTTTCATGGCATGTAATAACTAAATGCACTACTGGTAATATAAAAAAAATAAATGATCTAAACCAGCCCTGTTGAGGACATATTCTGGTGCATGTATACAGGCACATACCCTTTCACACTGTAGAACATGCACTTAGCACCTTACTGACCACAATATGGCAGAGAAACTGACACTTAACAACAGATTTTAAGGGGGTCTATGATACATGAATAGTGGTAAAAAAACAGTCATTTACATAGATGCGCGTAGCCTTAAACAAGAGGAGAACTTCAAGAGTAGATTTCTGGTCACCTCTGAACCCAATTTTCCATTAAACACTTTTATTTACATTTGCCGGTTTCCTATTCAATAAATAAAACATACTACAAAGGGAATGAAAGTAAGAATTTAATGACATAATTTAATTAACAAATGTAATTGATTTAATCATTGGTACAGTAATTCCCAATAACAGTCAAAAAAAAAATTATAGGATCCACTTCTCGGCCAATGTGGAAAGTTAATTATTAAAATTCTTGTCCACCATTTTCTATTAACAAGGAAAGTTATTTTGGCCATTCATGAACAATTTCTTGAATAATCTATTGCGCTTACATTAATATTTCATGCTTATTGCAGTAGTTTCCTTGTTAATTCCATACAGCACTTAAACTCATGGGCTGATTGTATTACATAACATTTTTTATCTTTCTCCCATACTTCTCAGCCTACATTGTCTAGAAGACAATTTGAATGTCTAAATTGGTGCATCAGTGACTCAAGAAAAAGCAGACATGAGCAGAAGACCTCCCACTCACCATTTCCCTACAATCAGTACTCACACTAACCTCCCCCAATATGTGAAGGCATCTTGAAAGCTGCTGCTCGTGAGCAAGTGATGCTTTACTGGGGCAATCTAGTGAACAGGGCTGATCTAGATAATATTACAAAAATCAAGTCAGATTAAAAAATATAATTTTTTAGTACATACATTCAACATTGAGAAATGCTGAAGCAGACTGAGGTTCTCCTATGCCATTAGTCACTTCACAGAGGTATTGGCCTGAATCATCAGCACTCACAGGATTGACAATGAGTGAACCATCTCGCCTAATAGTAACTCTCGTCTCAAGCGATGACACTTCCTTCACTGGAGCACCTTCACGATACCACTTGACAGTTACATTGCCTGGAAGAGCTTTGGCCTCACAAGAAAACTGTACTTTCTCTCCTTCAAGCTTGGTTTGATTTGTGGGTGGTACCATGATAACAGCTCCACCTGAAATGATTTTCAGTATTAGCTATGCGTGACTTCCATTTTTAAGACTATGATAAAGAATAACCACAAAGTAGATGACACAATTCATAATGAATACTATAATTCAAAACATGAATATGTCATAAGCACAATCTGTGAGGTATACAAAGATACAGAAAATATGAAGTTTTTTCAATATGAGTGATGATGATATCTTTCTATAAGATCATAATCATTAATAAAGAAAGTAATAAAATTCCCATCTCAATCATAGTTTTTGTCCATTTTCTCAGCTATTCTTAGTGCAAATGCAGAGACAGAACTTTGTTTGCTTCTGGACAGTAACTGTTTATTCTTCTCCAAATGTCATACACATATAAATTGTCGTTTTTGATGTAATAAATCATCATCATAAGTCATATGAGATTTATTATAGAGGAATATATAATATTTACCAGCTATTATGACACGTGCTGTATGGGATATCTGTCCTTCACCATTGCGAGCTATGCATGTGTAATCACCAATGTCTTCATGTCTGATGTTCGAAATGCGCAGCTCTGTGCCATCATTAAAGATGCCAATAGTGGCCGAGGGCTCCACTGGATTGGCATCTTTATACCACAGGATCTCCGGAGTGGGAGTGCCCTCGGCCTGGCAATTTAGAATTATCGCATCACCCAAATTAACGTAGATAACATCTTCAGGTGTAACACTGAAGCGTGGAGGTGCTGTAAAATAATATAAATCTTTACTAAATGTGTTTGTAAATGAATTTTTAATATTACAAATTACAGAGACAAAATGATAACTTCTTTAAATCAAACTTGCTGACAAGAATTGTGAAATGTAATACTTACCGTGGACATCAAGGTGGAACCAGGTACCATTCTTGTGCTGATTAGGTGAGCGATTGAGGAACACCACCTTGCATTCATACCATCCCTGATCTGACTCACGAATATTGGTCAGGTTGAGGGAGGCGAGTCCATATGGCGAGTCCGGTGAAACACGTGACACTCGTCCCTCATAGCCCTCCCCACTGTGTGTAGGATAGCTGTCATACCAGATGTAGATGGGAATGTCCAAGCCCTAGTATGCCAGTAAAGAGAGAGCCGTCCCCGGAACGAGACAACAAAGAAGTCCGTATCACAGTCAACTGTCTTTCATATAACTTTGAACACACAGGGAAAATTCAATACTTATTCTTAACATATCTATAATTATTAGGGTCAGATATAATTAACTACAAAGGGATTATTGATTTAATATACTGCAGAGAAAGAATGTAACAACATTTTTGAAAAGTTACATATATTTGAAAATATACACAAATTTACTATACCAGTTATGTGATATGTCAAGATCATAAGCATAGTGTTTTCCCAGTGCTTTGCATTAAATATACTTTTTACATACATTATTAAAAATAATATATCAACAAAAATTCTATAAGGTTCAATCAAAAACAGTTTAAATATATATATATATATTCATGCTGCAAACAGTTAAGAGAAAACTAAATACAATATATGTAAAACCATACTTTTAATTTTGGTATAAGGATTGATATAACTCAGATAGGATTATGGAAAGGAAAGAGGAAAATCCACCATGATGGAAAGCTTAGTGTCTTATTTAGAGGTAATAATGCTCTGTCAATTGACTGTTCTAGAGTAATTTAAATCTGTTTTCAATGATACTGGGTTTACGATGAAGTTAACATAGAAAAATAGATTCACAGTGGGAGAAGAAAACACATATCCTCATCAGCAAAGTCCCTTTTGACAATCCAAAATGCAAAGAGCAGAGCAGCATTATGTCATGCCACCTAAAATTGAAAGTTACAGTCTCTAGGAGAACGTAAGCTAAATATTGCAAACCAAACAGACATGGACACATGAATTTTATTATGAAATGCTTTATACAAGCTTTTATTTGACTTTTATCAAAACTATAATTTTAAAATAGAATGGTTTTGAATAACTGGAAATAGACGTATTTTAATTCATTATTTATAGGTATTATTTTTGTGTTAGTGTTATTTTCTATTAATTACTCAGAGGATAGTTAAAAGTGTGAATATCAAATCAATTAACATGCATATATATTTTATCCATAAGAATCAATATGAACCATGTTATTTCACAGCAATCTTTAAGATACGAAAGTTTAGTTAGCTTCACAGTAAACCCAAGTACATAAATATTTAAATAATAAAAATACATTCATAATTAGTTATTTATAAATATTACTTGTGATATTATACATTTAAGATGACTGATGAAGGATGATATAGGCTTGAAAGTTGCAAGCTAGTTCCACATAGACAGCAATTAGTTTCTAGTTAGTCTTGGATAATTGCTGTATGGATGTGAAGTTAATTTGATATGTATTAAAATTCCACTGTAGGTATGTTAATAAACTAGCAAGGAGCCCAGTATACTTTGAAAACATCAAATATCTGTTAAATTAGATCAAGAGATATGGAGATGTTTCTCCATATTTCTGAGGGCAAAGTTGCATTCCAAGTGTCACATGGTGATCTCAACTGGACTGCAGAATATGGAGGTTTGTAAAAACATGCAACAACAACCACAACAAGAACAAGAACAACAACAATAACAACAACCAATCACAAGCAACACTCATTATACAACTCTTTTCACTAAAGCTGTTCAGAAAACTGGTTCAATAATTACCAAGTTCAATATTTGTAACTGCACATTCAAAGTCATCAAAGAGGGTCTTATATATGTATCCCTTCAACTATTTGTGTGCAAACACAAATGGTTGATTTACATTATGACTTCAAATGTGTTTAAGAATGAGAACACTCTTCTTTATTAAAATTTGTTTTAAAAAGCATTCACTAAAAACTTCGATGTAGAACATGGAAAAATAACAAGGAGAAATATATACGTTTATTGTGTAAAGTAGTAGATATTCACGATAAAAAGAAGACAGATATTGACGATGACAGATTATAAACGATTTACATAAATTTGGTAATTTGGTTCAGAAACTTTAAGAAAGGAACAAAAAAGAAAATTAAACATTCGTGAAAGCGTATATCCAATCCAAGGGAAAAAAATTACCAAAGAAATGTATTATTTTTCAGAAATTATAAAATTGATTTCTAGAAGACCATTGTTTCACAATAAGCTCACTCCAACAACGGATTTTCTGTGTTAAGAAGGCTAATGTGAAATATAAGAATTTTTCAGTCAGGCATGCACTGAAATTACTGTAGAATTATTTGAGTATTTGTGGTTGAATAACATAAAAACCGAAAAGAAAATTGTTCAGTCAATAGGAAATAAACAGACAAATAATATGTACAAATGTTTTGTCCTATTTATTCACAATATCTTCATAAATATTCATAACTCTTGTGAGAAAATAAAATAACAGTATTTAATTATAAAACAATTAATAATGACAACATATCTTGTTAATTGGAGATACGATTTGCTTTATTCCATTTTAAAGTTCTGGTTGGACCACTTGTAAATTGAGATTTACAATACTTTGTAACACTGAGCTAATATTTGATATTTATTTACAAAGAACATTTATAAGTACTATTTGTGTATATTACAGCTGAAGTTTAAAATATGGCGAATTTGCATTTTAATCACGAAGAAGATGTCTGACAATGTATGGATCATTTTGGACATAATATGTCCAAAGCAGTTCTTTGGTTAGCAGTTCTCTTTCTTAAATTTTGTTTTCTGTATTACTTATCTGAATATTACCAAGTTACTTTTCAATCTATTTAAAAATGTAATTGGACAGAACAGCCAGACTTGCACCTAAATGTGATTTTGCAGTTATCACGCTCTGACCAAACCCACAGATCTGAGGTATAGTGTGAGGTTAGGCAGGTCGTATTGTGTTAAGAGAAATTTACTACTAACACAGTGGAACTCGAAACTCAAGGCTGTACCCTGAGGGAGATGAGGGGGGTCAATCCACCCACCCCACCCCCAAAATACTTAAGTCACTACTTGGTTGAAAATTATGTAGTGTTTTCTAAATCTGAATTTCATTTAATTGTATGCTGAATGTACAAAGTTAATTGTTGTGAAAAGGAAAAAAATTAAATATGAAAAGTCCATAATGCAAATTATTAGTGTTTATTACCCCACAGTATTCATCAGGCCAATCTGGATGCAACCTTGTCAAAAACACACACCTTGAATCTCACTAGCTTTAGAAACTTCTCACCAGCAATCTTATTACTGTTTATGACATCATACCTGCTATTCTTCATTTCTGTAGGGTAGGATGTCACCCGTCCTAGACACCTTACATTGGCTAAAGTGCACGTTCAAAATACGCTTTGACTTCCTTTTTTAATCATGGAATATCCTGAATTGCCACTTACAAGTTTTTAAATAATAAAAAATTTACAATATTTCAAATGTTTTTTAAAAGCACCTTTTTCCATAATAGTTCCCTTATATTTATTTTTGAAATTTAACTTGATTCAAAGTTCTGAAATCTGACCAGTTTTTCTGAACTTAATTTCTTATGATTCCATTGCATTAGTACAATTCCATTGCATTAGTACCAGTGGTTTCTGAGGTAAAAATTAAGAATTTTATCTGGGCTCCTTGCATCTCATAAATGTTCTTCATCTTTACACATTAAAAATTGAGATAAATATTGATAAAATATTTTTGTTTAATTTGGAAAGGGTAAATAGACATGTTCAGTTTAAATAGTAGGTGTGGTTTTGTACAAGATTTCAATATCAACAAGTTTAATAGTCATTATTTACACAAAACATAAACCAGATCAATAATGTGGAAATCAAAGACATTTCATTCATATAAGAAGTAAGTGAAATAAATTCACCAAAATTCAATAGCACATGAAGAACGGCAACAGCACACAAACTATTATTAAACCAATAAGAATACACTGATGTGGTGTATTAGGAACTCATATAGAAGTGGGAAAAATAAGGCCATAAGTCACAAAAAAGTTGTATTGTTATTCATATAAATTTCATGCAAAGAAATTATGGATATAAAGACACAAAATATTCAGACATGGTCTTTCATGAAAAGCATTCCTCAAAAGAAGGATCTATCTGAACAACAAACAATTTCAAAAATAGAAATCAGGCAGAGAAACCATATTATTTGATGGTATTATAATGCATCTAGCTCTCAGCCACAATTATACATGAAAATGCATGGACAAACTGATCAACTTGAAATTTCATCCCTGCCAAAGGAAATCAGTTGCAAAATTATAAAATTTTACCAGGTCATTATCATTCTAATTGTTATTTAGAATGAAGTGAGAGATTAAAATTATTAAAGAAAATAAAGTCAGTTCTTTCCAAAATTCCTCCACTGCCACTTATTCATCAGTTTGTTCATATTCTCATAGAAATTATCAGCCACATTAGAAAAAAATCATCACATATAGCTAACAATCACAAGATCAAGAAAGCAACAAGACGTATTCACATAGTACCCTACAAATGTATAATTTAACAGGAAGTAGCTTTTCAGCACACAATGCCAAAGTATGCACAAAGTCAAATGCATGCAACATGGCCAAGAGGATGAAAATAAAGAGAAAACACAAATAGGGAAACTAAACACTGCATTATGTTCCTTTGGTAAGATAAAAACAGAAGCACCTCTAAACAGCCACAGAGATAGAGAGAGACACAGGGCCAATGTTAACATGGCAGCCAACACATGGTGGAGTGATGCTTGATATAGCATTCTGCCAAGAAAGACAAGAGCCTCTGCATATTTTTTATGCATATAGAGTTTTTGATAGTTATAATTGACCTATTAAAACTAAAGAAACAATAAGTGAACAATGATAAGTTTTTTGTGAATGTTTTATCATCTGTAGTAAAATATTTTCCTTTTAAAAAATAATAAATTATTGATAATGCTGCTAAAAGATAAATAGAGCATTGTAAAGATTATCTGAACCAAACATACATTTCCTCATATAGTACACATCAACTTTTGCCACATATTTTGCTTCTTATTTGTAATTTGATATTCATGGCATCATGGAAGTATAAACATTTGTTTTACAGTAATGATTAATTTGAATTTGTTTATTTAGATAGCTAGTCAGGGGAAGTTTTCAAGAGCTAAATGTTCTTCCAAAATAGCGTTTCAATTACACAAGAAACCCCTATAATTTATGTTAGAAATCACACAAATTGTACTTCAGGTATGATATTATGTTTTAAAATAATTTTGATAATTTCATAAACATTGAAGTCAATTGTCCTAAAGTGTACACATAATTTTGAATGTCTATTTGTTGGTTAAATTTGATACTCCACATTTACATAAAGAAATAAAAAATATTAAAAATTCACATCACTATGTTGATTTACATTACTTTTTTGAATTAATTAGATTTAATGACCATAAAGTAAGTTTATAAAAATTGATAACAACAAAAATCAAGAAGAGAATTCCATTAACTAATTTTATTTTTATAGTTTTGATAAATGGCATTATATTCATTTATGACATCTTGAAGTACTCTTATATGAAAAGCACAAAATATCCTGAGTTAACTGCAATTTGTGTGACATTCCTCCACCCTATGTTGGCTGTTGTAACTAGAGTGAGCCAGTGGGTCCTTCAGGCAGTGCTCAGGTTTGTCACAAATGTTGTATGTACAAGTGTTTGGATGAGTAGGGCAATCTCTTGGATGAGAGGAGGCAGGGGTCACCACACCAAAATAGGAAAAGTTGATAAAGTAAGCTGCCTATTAATATTTATATCACCTAACTATACCTTATGAAGTTTTTATTTACATTCTTTTTAACTAGTACATGTATATAGAGACATGCTCAGTATTTACTTAATGTTTTAAAAAAATATTTGTCTCTTCAGAAATTCTGTCTCTAGATTAAACACCCTGCCAAATGTTCATATTTGTATATTCAAGTTTTCTTTCTTGTATAATGTTATTTCCTTTTTCCTGAGGTAAGTCAATAATAAACAGAAGATTCACTTCTTGTAAAGTAAATAAAAAGTGCCTAAATAAACAATATCTGTAAGAAAATCTAAAGTCATTTTGATTCTACTTAAAAAATATTATTTGATTAACTCAAACTGATTGTGAAAAGTTTCTGGTTTAGCGTGCCAGAAGAATAGTAATGACCATCCAGTCAATTACAAGAAGCACAGGACATTTTATCCTACTCAGGAAACAATTACAATTGGCATGTTTTCATTTCACAGTGAAGTATTGAAATGGTGGTATAATTGTAATAATATAAAATAAGAACAATTGGAGGTATTTTTAACCATTGCTAGAAAGCACTGTTCTTAAGATAATTAAATTTTATTCTGTTGTCATGACTTATAAAATGATAATGATACATTTGTAAATTAAATGCCTACAATTTACTTCAAATTAATGTTTGCAGACTTATGATTCTATGATACTGAAGTTTCGATCATGGCAAAACTAATCTAATTTGTTTTTGCAGACTGTAGAAGTAAGAGTAAATTTCCACTCTGATGTATATAAATATTGAGAAAGACAAAAATGGGAAGTAGAATTCATCTGAAAAACTGCAGATTTAACTTGCAGATTTTGAAAATCATAAAAAACTAAATGATGACAGATCCTCTCTTTTTACAATACTAATAAGCAGAGAAAATAAAGTTTTTATATGTCTTGATTTTCCTAACTAGTAAAACATAGATGATGCTTTTGAGATGAAGCAGATGTAAATGGGCAAAAAAGAATACCATATTTATTTAATATTACTATTTTATTATACTTCACACCACCCAGACACAGTTAAAGTTTAACAATAACATAGGAATATATTTCCTGTTTTTTTTTCAACTACTGTTGCAATTACATAGTTACTACGCAAAATGTAATTGTTACAAACACTGTTTTGACTGTTGAAAGCACAGCTGAAAATCATACCCTAATCCCCAGTCTGGAAATAATATTTTTATATTAGTGTAAATAAATTACTTTAATATTACATATATATATATATATATATATATATATATATATATATATATATATATATATATATATATATATATATATATATATATATATAATCTTATTTACCCATTTACATCTTTTTCATCTCATTCTGCCAAAGGAGGCATCATTTATAGCATGTGAAAATATATAATTAATTTTGTTATAAGATATAAAATTAATATTAAAAAAAATCAGCATATTAATGTAAGATAAAAAGCTGAGTTTTCTTTTCATTGTATTCTTCTCAAATTACTTCAAGTCAGTTGTATAACATTCAGCAGATTATCACTATATTTATATAGATTTATCTAATTTTTTCCATGAATGAATTAAAAAGCATTTTAGAAACTTATTTTAATTTTATTGAAAATTTATTTTGTTAAAAGTCTAAACTATTTAATGAGGCAGCTTTTACTTTTTCAACTTCCTGGTTTTTGCAGCTTTCCAAGGATCTTGTATGGCTTCACGGTTATTAGACTTTTTCTCAAAACTGAAAAGTTCTGCAGCACAGGCCGTGAGTATGGCAAACCACAAAATTAAGTAGAATTCTCTTGAGAGTTCTCTAAGCCTCTAGTTTAATGGAATAATACAATTACAAGACATATTTAATTCAATCTTGTGAATGTAGTTACATGCAATGGTCTTATAATATATTAAATTTGAAATATACCAAAAAAATCCATATTTGTTCTGAAGGTAGTTTTAAGGCTCTGAGAAACTTGAGACTATCTTTACATTCACTTTCTAGCATTATTTCATTAAAAGTTTTGAGCAATATATGGTAGCCTAATACAACATGTTTTTCTATTGTATTTTGAAAGCAATGGGAAAAGCATATAAATTAAAATTCTTAAATCTCATTACACACTCAATTTGTGAAAAAGTATGAAAAAATAAATAATAGAGAAGAAAAAAATCCTGCATGAGAACTTGTTTACTGCAGTGTGCCATACTCTCGCCAGCACTAATGAATGTTATGACAGAACGTCTGGCATTTTATTCATATGAACCATGGCTCATGTCACTTGATTCGGTATCGAAAAAGCAAATTATTCACTTTTTAAATTTGAAATATTTACAAAGAAATGTGATCATATTTCTAGGTATTCATTGTACTTCATTCTTATATGACTAAGAGATTATGAAGTGCGCGAGATTTGTACAGATGAAGATTCCAGGGGGGTGGAAGATATGGTTCGGCTCGGAATAGACATCTCGAATCGACACGCTGGCGGTTGCGGTTTATGAACACTGTCACTCAGCTCTCTGAAGCTCACGACCAACCAGGCTTCGTTTAAGAAGCTTCTGACCGGAGATGGCTTTGCAGAAAGAGTAAATTGCTCTTAATTGTTTGAAAACAAAACAAACAAAATGTATTTCAAAGCGCCTGAGCGTGAAGAAAGTACTGCTCTGTGACACCGATAGATTTTTAGTGGGAACAATTTTAACGTATCGTGAAACAAGCGTCTTTCAATGACAGGTGAACTAAAAAAACTGCCTTCTAATGCATACATGAACATACATTCATGATTTACTTGTGTTGAACAATTTAACTCTTGTGTGCATTTTGTTGCTGTAATCCCGAGTTTGATAAGAAATTTATTGGTTTACCTGGCAAATACTTCACGTAGTTTTTCACATTGTCCGAGCCGATCGACTCAAAGGACGATGATTTGGATTGAATCGATTTCAAGAGATCTTCGCGTCGACGAATGACGACGCTACGAGTCGGTGCCACACCGCCACTCTGCGAGTGACCTCCAACTGTACAAACGTCTCGCTTATTCATAAGTCTATTTCAAGTAAAAGTTCTTATAAACCCAGGAAGTGTTTTATAAAGCTCTGTTCTCTCTCTCAGACCCGTCCTGAAGGTCGATAACGGCTGCGGGTGTCCTCTTAGGCCAATGGGAGTTCAAAATACTCGTCAAGAGAATTAGATTATATGAAAATAAAAATTTAAAATTAGGCATCGGCAAGAACGAAAGCCAAGAGCTTGAACAGCGACCACAGCAGCGCGATGTGGAAGAGAGGCAGGTTGACGTGTGCCTATAAGCAATCAAGCCGATGAGCCGCTCTTAAACTAGTCGTTTCAGTTATCAAGATCTATTTTCACGAAAGAGGCATCGAATCTTGTCTAAGCCAGCAGAACGAATCGAAATAGGTTGATCTATTCGAAGGAACGGACAAAAGACAAAAGTGAATATTTTAAATCGGATCAACTGGTTCTTTGGCTAGAGTTTAAGGAATACGTAATATGCTTTGAATAAATAAAGGTTTCCAAACGAATGTTGACTTTGAAACGACACAACCCCACCCCGTCCTTGACTTGATCAAACGGTCGTTTCCACAGCACGCTTGAGCACTGGTCGCGGAGAGACGTGTGCAGGCGGTCCGCGTCTTTGGAGAGCATGCCTTGAGTGGCCGCCGGAGCAAGCGCTTGAGCGTGCAGCGGGTGGCGCGCGGCGCGTGGCGCACGGCGCGCCGAGGCGAGGGGCATAGCGCGCTGGCCGCCTTCAAGCTCTTCGCTGTCGCCCGTCTTTCGGCAGCCCCGCTTGGCTTGCGCAGTAGCACTGCGTGGGAGGTGTAACGAGGTCATTCAATTCCTTTTCATAGCGCCGCGGAGGGGCGGGGACCTGCCGCCGGCGCTGCCGTGTCCGCTTCTCGCCGCCAGACTCCAACACCCATCGCCACTGTGCCTTCATCGGCTCAGCACCCTTTGGAACTCAGTGGAGATGACATTCTTTTGATTCAAGTGATTTGAACTGATTCAATTTATTTCATCTGTGGGTCTTACATGGAACATTCAAATCTCGTCAATCAAATGAAGTCATTTATCCATTTGCCGAAACGGCCCGAAATGAGTAGACATTTTAGTTTCGACAAGCGAGTGGAATAAGGTCCAATTCCCACACGTGCATGATACAAAATATCAATCTACTCTTATTACCTACGAAATGAGAATTGCACCATGGAATGAGAGTATTTTCGAATAATTACTAGGCGATTAGATGGCAAAATGGTATAAATGCGTGGGACAAAATTGAATATTTTTAGAACTGTGAAATCGCAAGGAACTTAAACACAAAAACTGGAATCATGTAACTCAAAATATTACGTATTATCATATCACATATGAAAATCAAGAAAATCTCGACGTGAGGTTTTCAACACTCGTGTGTACAAACATTCATTCATAAGTCATGGCAAATATATTTTTGTACTCTCGAAAATGTTACAACGGAACGTTTAAAATGTACTGCTCGGAGTTACCACTAAAGATGGTACAGGAACCTTTAGAAAAAGAGAAAAAATGGAATTTGATATGTTTTTTATGCTTTTTAACATATACACATGAAAATATCTATTTAATTATTCTCATAAACATGTTCGGAAGGAATATTCCTTGTTGTGAAACTGGCGGATTTTTAGGGAAGACGAGAATACCTTCGCCTGCATGAAACTCTTTAATGAATTTTACTTCACAGCAAACTGCAGAGGCTGTATCTTGCATTGAAAAAACGGTTTCAAGCAACATTTTTTTTTTAATTTTATAAAAAAGAATCGAAGGCAGCTCTCTTATCGAATGAACAGTTCAACTTCAATTTGTTCCATATAAATTTCTATCATCAAGAACTGAGTGACATCGGGAACTTATTACTAAAGGACAAACACACGAGCACGACGTCATGGCATTTAAAATTGCATTTCGCATATTTTCAAACATACATGTTAGGTTTCCTGTTTTAGTATACAAACTTAAACAAGTAAGTAACAAGCATCTTGTGAACCATCACTCGTAGAATATTTTGAAAAACGAATTTTATGTTTGATCATTCCTACAGAAATAGTATTTTAATATTATCTTTTAGTATTTTATATCATTTCGTAAACTCAGACACTACTGCAGAACTTCTTTATATTCGGTTCAAGCAGTCGCAATAGATGTGCACAAGTCACGCGCCCTACTACCTGAAACAAAATTGTGAACGGTTGCGTTTTTGAGGTCCGATGGAAAAGAGCTGACCGATTCCCCCCTAACCATAATCGCAATTAGCACGCGTTACGAAGACGGCAATACGATACAAAGTTAACTGGAAAACGAAGCGCTGGTGTCTTGGGAGAGTCAAATCAAAACAAAAGCCGTGTAAGTTATGTAAATGCTCTAACGTCATGTTGCCTTAGCAAAATAATTTCCTTAGTCCTCAATACACTACAAAATACGACTCAATAAATGAGTTTCCTGTGTGTGTGATAAAAGTACCTTATTCCACTGTGCTTCTGAAATGCCGACTCTAATTGCATAGCTGCAAATAAATGCACATTAGGGATGAATACACCAATTGAAATCTCCCAAGAAGCTCCCGATGCAAACGGAGTAGAGCTTCAAACGTGAATTTTCCGCAGACTGTATGGCGCAGGGCGCAGGCCGTGGAGGAGTGGCGGCGGAAGATGCCACGACAGGGTCGGCGCGTTGGACTCCGGCCGCGCCGAAGGCTTTGCAAGGCCAGGTAATTTAGTTTTGTGTTGTTTGGCAATGCTTTCATCACGAGAGAAGATAGAACAGAGTTTTGGGCCTACCGTGTCGCCTACCTTCTTCTCCCACTGGAGCACGTAGGGCACAGGATGGTCGCTCGGGAACTCCACATGGCAGTTGAACACAACCGACTCGCCCAGGATAGCGGTGATGTGGACCGCATCATGGTAGCACAAGCCTGCAACAGACTGACTCCCTGAGCGGAGGGCGCGGGGCGAGCGCAGGGGGGGGAGGCGGGGGCGGGTGTGTGTGGAGCGGAACGAGCGGGTCGAGGGGCCACAGTGAAGCGACGGCCGCGCTCGGGGCAGACGTCAGATCTCCGCCAGGGCAGACGGAGCGCAAAGCCAGTGACAGCCAGCGACTCACGCGTCGTGATTCCAGGCTTGTTGCCCGAGGAGCGACTGCACTCTCACATCGGGCCTTTGCCGGGTTGCTTCTTCTGGAGACTTAAAAAACTGCGCTCTGTCAATACTTCCTCACATACAACACCTAATACAAAAAAATACTCGAGAGTGACTGGTTCAAATAACATACGACAGAAAGAAAAGCACAGGCTTTGGGTAAATTGGCTAGCCTGAAACTAAAGTGGTCAATGATACGAATCATAATGTGACTTTACACCACTTAAGAATTGACTAACATTAAAACCATCTGCCAATATTAAAGTGGTACTTTTATTATGCGGCATCTACAACGGCAAATAACACATAGACTACTTAACAACGTATAGATGCTCACCTGTTCAGATAAAATTTACCATAACCTGGATTTTAGCCAAAATGTTTCATAGACCACTTTAATTCCAGGCCAGCCAATTATTGTTGATGAAAAATCTGTTGTTGCTCATTTATTGCTGGAGAAAAACTTTTCTTAAATTTTATTCGACAAATAATAAATTACTTGAAAATGGATTTGAGAGGAGGGAAAACTAAAAACCAACGCGTTTCGTTTTTACTACTCGGCAACTACATAGTCAAGTAGTAAAGGGAAAGGATAGTAATGTTGCAGTAGAAAGTGGCGTCTTTTACAGATAAACTCGTATTGTTGGTCCCTGATGGCGAAAATTTGGATAATTCTTGCTACTTCATGTAGAAAATTATGTCCTCTATTATGTTGTGTTTTCACAATCAACGATTTGTGAGTCCTTGATACAGAAATATTGGTTTGCGGTAAAATGTCTGTCTGTTTGTTTGTTTTGTCCAGCCGCCAATGCAATTTTAAAAATCATATTTGCTAAAAATTGTTCCAGATTTTTACGTCTTCTCCTCGAATAAAGCAAAATACGTTTATAAAAATGGAACAGGTTTCATTTCCGTTGAACTCTCTGAATTTTCGAAAATTACAAAAGTTTATGTTTTTCGACTTCTTTCAACGACTACTATAGTTTTTAAAAAATGAAATGTGTTCTTCGAAATTAGATGTTGAAATAATGTCATGTAAAATTTCTAAATTTTCAAAAATTTCCAATTCAAATATTTAATTTTCTTCCTAAAGCGTCGAGAAGTTCGTTTATTCTCCCAGTCAGGCGGGGCAAAGGTAATGTGAATGGCGTACTAAACGTACGAACCTCGAACTGGAGTTCCGGAGTGAAAAAAACAAATTGCTGATTGGAAACAGTTTTGCAGGTTCAAGTACTATTATAACATTGCGTAACGGTGTGTGATACAAACAGTATGTGAAAGTATGTGCTGTTGTAGCACGATTAGTTCGATCAAATGGCAATGGTCGAATTTCACATATGTGCCTAGTTGTAAAATTTTAGTTCTTTTCGTTTAGCAATTCATTTGTTCATGAAAAAATGTGTTATTTTTATGTCCATAAACACGGCACACCTATTTCTCGGCACCTATTGGTTTTTCTTCATGTTATCCTTTTTTGTATGGGGCATATTAAATGCCGAGAGGTGACTGTGTTTCTCAGTTACGGCACTGACATGCATGTTAGCTTTCTTCTCTAAGTATCTCCCCCAGCGGGGCATTGCCCCTTCTGGGACAAACTTTGAACTCCCGACATGTAGTCCGTATAAGTATGTGTGTGAGTGTGTAAGGGGAGAGAAGTTAAGGATGAGGAAGGAAAGATCGTGCGTGGTATCTATTTCGTTTGTTAGGGTACTGCTACGGCATTAGCCTAATATTGATCGTCGAAACTTAAGGTCGGAGCAGCCAGCCGCTAGAATTTCCCTAGGAGTCGAAAATCCGCCACCGTCGAGACGGAGGCTCTGATCAACGACGCTGAAGAAGCAACAGCATTGCCTTCGATATATCGCAGAAACATGGGTAATAAGGGGTGAATGAAAACGAGAAATAAATAAACTGATGAGGATGAATCTTATGAAATGACCTGAACCATTATTCGTTTTGAAATATTGGTTCAGATAGCATCCATGCTTAGTGTTGTGTTTTCGCAAAATGAAGTTCTTTGATTTAATTTTAATAAAAGCGCTCTCATAAATGAACAAAGTAATTTAATCCATCGGGCAAGTCATTAAATGAGACGCTTACTGAAGAACATGAGTGCAAATGACGGACAGTAGTGGCTGGCACCACTGAAAGCCGATCTCCCCTGAACAGACGTGAATACGGGCAACGGAGTAGGCAACGGAGTAGGCAACCCGTAGAACATCTACGGAGCGAACACATTACACTCGAAGGAAGGAGCACAACTCGACAAAAATTAGAAGGGGATCTCCTGTATGATGTAAAAATCAAAGTATTCACATATCGTATATGAAGAATTCATTGAAGTATATATTACGATATGTTCCTATGGTGGATAAAATATAAAGATAGATGTGTATCGTAATACATTAATCGTACAATTTCTATCAATCACAACTTGAACGTAGTTGAAGGAAAGTGGTACTGAAAATATCTGAAATGCGACCGAGTGATTGAGATTAGCCGTTTCTGCGGCGAGGGCGCGCCGCTTTCATCAACTATTTTTGCTTAACAGCTCAATCTAAGCACACCGGACAACACGCGTAATTTTAATATAGATACTTTTATATTCAATAAGCAGGTTATAGAAATAAATGAACCCATTTGAACCCAACGTAAATTTGTGCGCATAGCGCTCGCCCATTGACTTCGCGACCGTGCGCGCACAGTCATTGTTTGGAGCTCTCTGATAGCATTTATTCGCAACTTTTAGTGCTAATCCACTGTCGTATTGCCAAAGTATACTACTAGAGCGGCGCCTCTCTCTCTCTCTCTCTCTCTCTCTCTCTCTCTCTCTCTCTTTCTCTTTCTCTTTCTCTCTCCTATTCAACCACTGGCATATAGCAGCTAAGCAGGATTGTAGATGAAGATTCGAACAGTCGCAGTCACACACACGGCCAGGAGTTTTGCGACCACGGTTAAACCGACATCTCGCAATTAGGAATTTAAAAAAAAATATGCTGATATGTTTCGTTTATGATGCCTACGACTATTGAAGATACAAAATTCACAAAAGAATATTTGAGATATGAAGAGGAAAATCACTTTAATTCGAATGTTCAATTTTTGGAACTGTCTGTACTTGGCGCGACAACCCGCGACCCGGCCATGGAATTTATGAGGTACGTGTGGCTGGTTAAATACCCCTCCAAAACAAGCGTTAACTGAAAGGAAAATATTACTGAATTAGACAAGAACCAGACAAGAATTTTATTCCCACAAAATCATTCAAGAGGTTTGATAGAAATTCTATTTGAATAATATCAAAATGCACCGATCCACCAAATACAGCTCTTTTACAAAATTAAGAAAATATTAAGAAAACGTGCAGGGATACGTAGTTGTTTTCGTTCATCTACATTTTTAAATCGATATCAAGTTGTTATAAAGAAATGGAAAGTAAGGGTATTTTATTATCTGGTATCTGCCTGATAAAGTGAAGGTTTGGCATAGTCTGAAAGCCAAGGCGCCCGAGGAATGTATTATAAATGTATTTTAGTAAGGATGGGTGTTGCGTTTGTAGCTTGCGACGTTCTTTCGAAAAGGGCAAATAAATCTCGGCTATCCGGCGATTCCTGGTAGTGATTCAAGGCAAGAGCTCTGGAGTGTCATAAGAGTATGGGTACAAAGACAAACTATTCTCCTCACTGATCGGGAGTGGCGGTGGTGCCAGAGGCTGCTTACAAACAAATGCTGCGACTGAATGTCAATTTTTTTGTGCTCCTGGCATTTGGGCCGCAGCAGTGACCTTTCGCGAGCAGCCACCGCTGCCTCTGCCTCGCCTATTGACGAGCGTTGTACTAGCAGTCTCAACGAAATGCATATGGATGTCGTCAGATGATCTGCCGATATCACCACTTAAGGACATTCCAAAGGAAATTAAGCTAATATTAATGGGCAACATTTACTAATTACTTGTTGTTTGTTCTCGCATACAGCATCAATCGTAATGACATATAATAATGGTTTACATTTTATTTTTACTGATTTTTTCCCCAAGCTTGCATTCTGCTTTCGATAACGATCATAGTTAATTTGCTTAATTGCAGGGGTCAATGGGCATATAAATAACTAATTAAGAAAGAAGACAATATTGTAAAAGTTAAGTTTTAAACACTATTTTATTTTAATTTTGTTTATTTAAGGTAAAAAACAGTTAAAAACTGCGGGACGTGCTATAGGGAGAAGTGCAATCTGCACACGCGCTCTGAGCTACCTAATTCAACGTAACTCAACGGAAATTAAAATACAATTTCGACAATATTGTTTAAATAATTAATACACTAAAATGATCAGAGGGAATGTAATCAGAGACTGTTAAAGTGAATTAGACTTAAATAAATTTTATTCTCAAGAGAGGCAGAAAATATGTTTATATATCCTGACTTAGCATTGTTATATTTTTTCGATGAATCACTAACGAAATATTGCATTCTTAATAACCGCGGACAGTAATATTAATAATATTACATATTGTTTTTTCTTGCTCCTTGTTTCTGATATTTGAAGAATACATTTTTTACAGAGGAACATTTTAACCCCTATTTCGATTGTGTTTTTCGTTTCGTTTCCCTTGAATCATTGAACAAACGCTAATAAATACTGGTTACAAACCTTGCTTCCGAATATAACTCGTGGCTTTTCCCCGACCCAAACGTTACTTAGTTTTTACTGCTTTTAGCGTAAAATAGTTGATTACATAAATTTTTGCACTATGTAACACATTTAGTGCAAATATTTAAAAAATGGATAGAAATTTTCATTCACATTGCAAGGGGCGAGAGTGCGAACGAATACTAAATATTGATTTTTTATGGTGAGTTTTATTTTTATCTGGTTAGTCACAATAATAAAATTTACCGTTAACAACGTTGCAAATATCACTTCATCAGATTTTTCATACTATATTTACAGTCCCATTCATCTCAGAACACTTTTAAAGTGAACGTTGTATTATTTATTAAGAGAATTAGTATCGGAAAGCAATCGGAACAGCTTTAAAGAATCGCATATCAGTTTTCATTGTACAGAAAAGAGCGAGACGCAACATATGCTCAAGGGAATGGTCTGCATATGTTTCCAGGAAGAATTGCTCATGCGGGAAATGCCAGTATAATGATGAGTGCTAAACAAAGGGAAATACAATTAACAATTTTAAAAATTTGGCCCAGCAATTACAACAGGTGCAGTGAAATTGTTCCTATGCAAACGCTTATCTCGTGTAGCTGCATGTTCCCGCATTTTAACCACCAGCTGTGAGCACAGGAAGATCGAAAACACTGATTACTTGAGTTGTTTTAATGCAAAAATCTGCCTCGTTTCATATTTCATTGTAAAACACACTCTTAACAGAAACGGACTTTATCTTGAAACGTCACACACACGGGATACAAAATAATAGGAGTGTGTTTGTAAAACGTGACACCAATTTACGAGTTACCGCGAAATTTACAGGTTTGGTTTGAGTAAACTGCACATAAACTTAACGAAAGTATTAGTCAACATCTTAAAGCATTGAAATTGGGAAGGTAGATTAAAAAGATTTTACGAAAAGAAAAGAAGATTATTTGTTGTTTTAGTTTTATTAGGAAGGCTAAAGCGAGTCCTTGATTATTGGCCTGGCCTTCTCTACCGGTCGCACAACACAAACATAACGACGGCATGGGTCACCTCCATACTGATCCCTGTATTCTCGTGTGATGGTTTGGTTACCCAAGATTGGTAACATTCTTTCATAATATAAATGAGGCGACACGCTCCTGACACTGCTACCGCTTCCTATCTTCCTACTTGACTACGTTATATGATTTCACCCGAAGAGAAAAATCCCCACCACATACACGTGTTAACTTACAGTAAAGAGAGCACATATATGGTTACAACAAAAATTAAGAATATTCAATGGAAATTGAGAAAAAAATACACTATCACGTTATCACCACTGCCCCTATTTTGTTGATTAGTTTTAAAATTCCCTATGTGTTGTTTTTAAATTCACAATGCAATTAAACTGATTAACAAATTAATGCATTAGCTAAATAGCAATAATCAGACAATAGGATTATGAAATAGAAACTAACAAAAATTGGAATTCACTACTTTGAATTCATTGATTAGATCCCGAAGCAGAATTTCAAAGTATGAGTTACTCGGGGCAAAAATGAAACTCAAAATTATTGTAAAGAAGATCATTCATTCTGTTTAATTTTCTCTTGCCGCCCCTAATGCTTATCAGGAAAGTCCGTGAATACAACGTAACTAAAATGAAGTTGGGTCACTTAACGTCGAAACAAAACAAACATACAAAACTTTATTGCACCCACTCACGAGAATTAAAGAGAGTAAGGCAAGGAGACAAGGGAACGTGTTAAAATGATTCGTGTTTCCGGTCACTTCAACCGCTACGATTATCAGTCCCGTTAGTGTAGTAAACGTTTCACCGCAAGAGATGGCAGTGTTCCTTCCCCGCTCAAGGTGAGATTCGGGGCCAGCCACGTCAGTTTGCGAGCGATTTACCCCTCCAGTGAGGCACCGCCTCAGCCGGAAAGAGCGTAAACATGTGCGCGAAAGGACCGATCAGAGCAGTCGGCCGCTAGAATTCTCCCCCAGGCAGAAGGCGGCTGACTTGGACCTAGCCACACAGCTACCGTCGGGGCTCGAACCCTAGGACCTCCCGGGCAGACGTAATGCACAGACAGCAGCTAGCAATGCCAGCTACACTCGGCCGATGGGAGCCCATTAAGGACGAGTAGTGCGCATGGTGGCTGCGCGCGGGCGGGCGGCGTCAGGTGTCGCGCTTGTATCATTTTGACAAACAACTGAGAGGAATGGACAAGTGGGACAACTGTGAAATGGGCTTATTTAGGAAGACAAACTTATAAGCAGTTACGAGGACGAAACGAATCATGTTAAGCCTTATCGGTATTTTGGCGTAAAATGTGTTTGAAAGTTTGCGTTGTTTGTTTCAAGAATGTTTCATGTTTTAATTAAAGGGGCCGAAGGTCAGTTCCTTGCCGTTGAATTGAAATTGACTTTCAATTAACCGTATCGAATAGTCCACTTTTTAACATACTAACTGACCCAGTTACCTGAACTGGCACAATGTTTCGAATCACCACCAAACTCTACAGAGCATTTCAAGCATGTTACGTTTATTTATATGCTTTATCTGTTTGTCAAAAAAATAATGGCGGGTAGAATGGAACGGCCGGAACGGGGCGGCAGGGAGAGGCGGGGCGGCACGGGGCGGCGCGCGGCGGCGCGGGGCGAAGGCGTACCTGGCGCGGCCAGCAGCAGCAAGGCAACACAGCTGAGTGGCGAGCGTGCGGAGGGAGGCACGGTCTGGCGACACCACTTGACCACTTGGTCCCGAGCACGCCCATCCCTCTGTTTCCATAGTCTCTGTTAGAGCGCTGCGACACCATCACCTGCAACCACCCAAAAGCCATCTCTTCTTACTCGTCTTCCCTCGTCACCTCTACAGGCACGAATAACGCTTCCGAGCCAACGTACGACATGGCGACTTTCATTGCTTTCTGCTGATGAAGGAAAGAGGGATGAAAACAAATGCGAGAGCGAGTGAAAATGCGCATTCTGTCCGTATTCTTGCAGCTGCGAACAGAACATTTTTTCATCCTTCGGAAATTCATCAGTACTCGCTGACCGCTGAGGTGTGCGGATCGTGCCCGCAGCTCCGTAGTGTTCTTACCTTGCTCGCCCGCGAGGGCGCCAAGATAAAGGAAAAGTCTCGCGATAATAGCAGTGCGCACTAGCTCTAAGGAACAGTTACATTGTAAATCATAACGGTGTTTATCCTCTTCATATTCAAATCAACCTAACAAAAGACAACTATACTAATACTCAGTCAATTACCGAAGTACTTTCGGGTAGGATTCAGAAAGCATGTTAGTGCGATTTGCATGCTACTTGACGCCCGGAAAGCTGTTTTACTTCAAGGAATGCCATCCGAAGAATCAACAGGCAGCGACAGCAACGGCATGGATCATGATTCATCTGCTCCCGTCAACCTGACGCAGAATGTATGGCAAATATACACACCAGCTCGGTCAAAAAGCCAAATCCTGACGTCTTCGACCCTGATGCTAATAGAAGGGTAAGGGAAAAGACAGCGTCTTGCGATAGCAATACTAGTGTATATACAGTTCCCACCAAGAATCAATCAGTGCTCTTGATATAGAAGGCACAACAGAAAACAATGAGGAAACTCTGCCAAAAACCACTGTACTTCCAATTTTCGTGCCAAATGTGAATAATGTTCCAGCCATGATCAAGTTTTTAAAGGAAGCCTTAAAAACAGAAGATTTTAAATAAAAAAATATCTAGCAAACGACAAAAATTAAATAACGCCCGAAAACTCCAAACACCTACAGGGAAATAAAAACACTTAATCAGCCAACAGTCACGTATACTATACATACCAGTTGAAACAAGAACGTGCGTATAAGAGTTGTCTTGCGACACTACATCATACGGTAGATGTAAAAGATATCAAGGCTGCGCTTCTGGAAAAGACCCACAAAGTTAGGAAACATTATTAATGTCCGCCATAGACTAACTAAAATCACCTCTACCTCTATTTTTTGTAGACCTTGAGCCCAAAACCTAACAATAAAGAAGTGTTGAAAATTAACCGACTGTTAAATTGTGTAGTTGCTTTCGAACCACCACGCTTGAAACGCGAGATAGTACAATGCAAAAACTGTCAGAGATATGAAATACCAGGTCGTACTGTGCATACCCGTATAGGTGTTGTTAAATGTGGAAAAGAAACATGACCCAGATAAGTGTTTAAAGAAAAGCAAAGTCAACCGGACTTGTGCTCTGTGCTGAAGGCAATCATCCCGCCAACTACAAAGGTTGCCAAGTATACCAAGAAAATACTAAAAAGGAAAGATACAAAAACTCAAGTAAACACAGAATGTTTCAACAAGAGATGCATGTGCAGACACAAAAACAGCAACATTGAAACTACTTATTGTCACGAAACTCAAGAAGCAGACATGTAAATGCAGAGGAACATGGGCCGATGTTGCGCGATCAAAGCCTGTAGAAAGACATCACACAACGACGATAGCCATTTCCCATTATAATATTATACAGCACTCCTTTAGAGATTTGAAAACATACTAATGCAGCAAAGTCAACAAATAAACTCTCTCATTAACCTCATAACGTCGCTTGTCTCCAAACTATCTAATGCCTAAATTCCTTCGCATTTGCAGCTTGAACGCCACGGCTGGCAAATCATCGCCAAGAAATCGAATATTTCTCAACGAAAACAAAAATAGACAGCTACTCATCTCTGAATCTTCATCACAGAAAGAAGCACTTTAAACTGAAGAACTACACTTTATACCGATACTAAACACCCTAGTGCAATGCTCATGGTGCACAGCAATATTAATAAAAAGTACTATTAAACATCAAGAACAGGAAGCGTACAGAGAACAGGAATATTCAAGCAACGACTGTACAAATTATGCGACCGGAGTGGACAATTACCATCAGTGCCATTTACTGCCCTCCAGATTCAAAATAGACAAACAACGATTTGAAACTCATTTTAAGTCTCTAGGAAATAGGTACATGGTGGGAGGAGACTACAATGCAAACACACGCAATATGGGATCCAGGCTCATCACCCCAAGAGGGAGAGAAAATGCTGAAGCAGTACGCTCACATCCAGCTAGAAACCATTTTATACAGGAGAAAACTTACCTACTGGCCTACCGACAACAGCAAAACTCCAGATGTATATTATATTCATAAACAAAAGAATCCCATCCACTAACTGATATCATAGAATCTTCCACGAACTCTCCTCAGACCATACTCCAATAATTATCACAGTCGGCAACAAAATGTATTCTACAATCCTCTCCCGCATCACACTAACGAACAGAAAGACAAAAACTGGAACTTGTATAGAAAACACGAATCTATGAAAACAAACATCCGAATTACCACTATAAACTATCTACCACATAGACGAAGCGACTGGATATATAATACAAATATTTCAAGAAGCAGCTTGGACTTGCTACACGCAACTCACTACCCCCAAGGCGGCGTGAAATATCCAAAAGTTCTTTTTGACAAAATAGCCGAGAAAAGAAGACTAAGAAGAATCTGGCATATACTTCAAAAATCCTGAAGACGCCGTACAACTACAAAAAGCAACTAGGACAACTAAAATGCCTCCTAAAGGAAATTCAACAACAACAGGTTTCAAGATTTCATAACCAACCTTACCCCAACAGAGAGAGCAACTACTCCTTATTTAAAGCCACACGGGAAGCTAAAAAAACCGACAAATCAAATCCCCCAGTCAGGGACGAAAACAAGTGTTGGGGCAAGAAACCCCACAGAGAAGCGGCTCTACCTTTGCCAAATTTCTTTGCTAAGATTCCAGACTCATCCCATTATAATACCACACAACAACAGATATTTATCAACTCCCCAAACCAAACTACCTTCGTCAATCAACGCATTCACCTTCCCAGAGAAATTTACCAAAACCCATTAATGCCTTATCCAAACAAAAAAGCTCCTGGCTATGACTTAATCACAACACCTCTTCTCAAAGAAACTACCACGAAAAGGCAAGACTATTAATACTGCATTATTCAACAGTATTATAGAACAGTGCACTACCCGGAGCAATGGAAAGTAGCCCAAATTCAAGTTTTTTCTCAAGCCTGGGAAACAACTCCACATGAACCCTCCTCCTACCGCGCCCATCAGTATACTTCCTCTGTTCTATCCAAAGTATTTGAGAACTTTTTTATCAAGAATACGGTCCTCACATTGCAACCAATAACCCTAGTCCCTGATCATCAATTTGGTTTTAGACAACAGCATTCTACCCTCGAACAAGTTAATAGAATCACCAACTACATTGAGAACTGCTTCCAAGAAAAGAATACTTTCCAGCCGCCTTTCTAGATATTGCCCAAGCGTTTTGACAAAGTCTGGCACGATGGACTCTTATTTTAAGTGAAGAATTTTCTACCATATCCCTTCTTCAACATTATTCAGATCTTTTTCTATCCCATCGCACCTTCCAAATCAAATATTCACAATGAATTATCTGAATTTCATCCAATCAAGGCCGGAGTACCACAAAGGTAGTGTACTTGGCCCATCCTATACCAGCTCTATACTACTGATATACCAAAAATCAGATAAAAACAACCATAGCCACTTTTGCAGATAATACGGCCATATTAGCTTCGGATGACGACCCTAATGTCGCATCAAGACATTTACAAGAACATCTCACAATGATTGAAGATTGGGCCAAAAAGTGGAAAATTAAAATCAACGAAAATAAATCAGTCCATATAACCTTTACCCTGAGAAAAAACAAATGCCCTACTGTCCACATCAACAACAATCCAATAGTACAGATGAAAGTGTAAAATACTTGGGAATACATCTAGAAAAAACGGCTAACATGGAAGCATCACATCTTAGCAAAAAAAAAGCACCTACAACTTCAAATGAGAAAAACTATACTGATACTAGGATACCACTCAAAACTATCACTGGAAACAAACTGTTGATATATAAAGCTATCATAATCCCAATATGGACCTACGGCATCCAAAATCTTGGGGCACAGCAAGCAAGAGTAAAATCTCATCGATCCATCCAGAGACTTCAGTCCAAGACCCTAAGAATGATCGCGGCAGCACCATGGTTCATCACAAATCCGCACTGCACAAGGACTTAAAAATGCCCACTGTCTTGGAAAGAAAGAACTTATCAGCTCAAAAACTATCTCCAGAACTTGAAAAACCATCCAAACCACCTAGCCCTCAACATACTAGACAATAGTGCAGATATCCATCGATTAACCAGAACCTCACCCCTACAACTCCCATATAGATTCTCAACAAATAACTGAAACATTACCCTCAGCTAATAAACTATCCCACTTGCAGCCAACCGAAAAAAAATACTTGTTTTTTTGTTATAGTATGAAGAAAGAGATGAAGAGTACCGATGAGATACCTTCACTGGAAATTTCATTGTCATAACAATTCTACAACATCAGATTTACTTATTATTTTGTAAAAAAATAGATTGTAAATTTTTTATCATAAATAAAAAAAATCCTCGGAAATTTAACACTCATTAGAATGGATTTTTTAAACCTCACCACTTTATACAAATACATGCACTTAAAAATGGGTTTCACAAATGACCAATCGCAGCTCAATTTATGCGTTTGAAATGACATTCATATTCGGTGGAAAAGAGCTAAAAGAATGAACAGGCTACCATTCTTCTCGAGCCAATTGCGGTGAGATGGGTTCACACAATTTTACAGGTCGAGATTTTCTCACTTCGCTAAGCTCGTAAGTTTAAAAAAATAAAATGAAAAAGGCATGAAAATAGAATATTGTGAAATAGGTATCCAATGTATATTAAATTTACAAGTAATTATATAATATTGCATGTTACGTGTGACTGAATCAATACGTGATACATAATCAATGAATACTATGAGCAAAATTATTTACGTTAAGAGAACTCAAAAACCTGAAAAAAGTAAATTCTTTTCAATAATGATTAATATGTGTTTGCTTCAGCTAGGTGAGCTTTGAAGACAATCATATGTTGTTGCCAATTAATGCCATTTTAATTTTAAAAAATTAATGATACTCTGTTGTTCTAACGCCAAATTAACTGCATTTCGCAGTTGGATCATGTCTTGGATACTCCACATCATGTTTCCTTGCCCAAAGGACGAATTTCCCGCCTGTGAATGCAAATGAATTACTTGATACATGATTCATACACATACGACTTACGAAATACTTCATTAAGCAAAATTCGATGATGTGAATTACAGAGTATATTATTACCCAAAGTTGTTCTTGACGGACATATTTGAGACATGTAGCCAATTTTTTAAGACTAGTTTTGTTTTTCTTCTTGAAATAGCGCATAATTCTATGCGATACACGCACAGAAATATGTCAATACATACATAAACGACACATTTTGAATGTCTGGAATCTCAGAATGGATTTTATTTATTTGTAACACATTGTTATGTTGATACTTTTTTCTTGATACAGAATTAATGTCAGGACACGTTTTGGCAGAATGTTCCCGTATATTAATGAACATAATTTGAATTTTTCAAATTAGAATTCGAAACATGAGTCCAATTATAATTCGAAAAATAAATAATAATTGGGGGCGCGGTACAATGCCTAAAATACTCATCGGTAATTTTAACAATTAAAAAATATTATTTGAAATGGTTGCAAGTGTTCCTTAAAAGATGTCTAGCGTTAATGCATAGGAATGCACAGAAGTTGTTTTTAACAAGCCGACCAGATTACGCACAAGTTGACAAAGCGTGTGCTATCTTGATTTAATTTAATTTATTTAGTCAAAAACAGTGAAACTGTATGTAGCGTATGAGGGAGAAAATTAACTTTGCACGTTTTCTTGAGTTCCAGAACACCTTCCCAACATTTGAATTATAAATAGTTGAAAGATGAATAAAATTTAATAATAATAATAACAATAATAATAATATTAACAATAATAATGATGATAATAATAATAATAAAAAATGTTTAAAAAGCGCGAGATTAGCAAAATTTGTAGAAGCTAGATATTTTCGTTCCTGAGTTATAGAAAACTTATTTGCATCAGCAAACGAACTCCATATTTGACTCCTCTGTCAACAAAATAGCAACTCACCCCAGCTCTACTCCTACCCCTGCCACCACTACAAGCAAAAAGTGCGCATAGTGAAACTACATGTATGTCCAGAGCAAAACAAGGTGCCATCTCAGCATTTGCTCAATCGATCAGGGAAACTGGACAAAAAGCTGGTTGAAATGGGGGTCATTGACCGGGAAGCTGAGGTACATTATTTGTCACAGGCACACTAAGTCTTTTTTAAATTATACATTACAAATATTATTAATTCATTTTGTATCACTGTTTTGTTAGAGTACATTTTTTTAATGTTTAGAACAGACTCTAATTGTTTAAAAACAGTATTGCAATAGAAAATATTTTACTTTTAACTTAAATTTGTGTGACGACTTTAATTCTTTAATGTCATCTAGCAATGCGTTGTAAACTAACGTACATGTATTGTACGTGGATTTCTTATAGTAAGCCGTTGATACTGACACTTGATGAATGTGATTACTACGTGTGTTGTAATTATAAATATCAGTATTGCATGAAAACAGTTAAGTAAGTCAGTTTTGATTCGTAAATAAATAGGCACGGTAATGGCAAGATTCCAAGCTGAATGAAGAGAGGCTCGCAGAGATCACGTGAATGGCATTTTTTCATTGTTCGAATAATTTTCTTTTGCAATCTAAAGGTCTGAGTACTACATGTTGAGCTTCCCCAGAATATTATGCCATGTCTCAGGCTGGAATGTACATTTGCAAAATAACACGCAACGACCTGCATGTAGGCTGACAGAATTTGAGAGAATTCTGAATGCGTAACATTAATTTAG
Organism: Gryllus bimaculatus; assembly: GCA_017312745.1. Lineage (NCBI taxonomy): Eukaryota > Metazoa > Arthropoda > Insecta > Orthoptera > Gryllidae > Gryllus > Gryllus bimaculatus. The sequence goes on along the minus strand of BOPP01000302.1, from coordinate 354,454 downwards.
TGTTTAATTCTGTTATATGTACGTTCCATTGGAGGTTTGATTGAATTGAAATACCTAGCAATTTTGTTACTTTAACATAAGCTAATATCATATTGTTCGTTTTCAATAGAGCGTGCAATTGCCGATTTGAAATGCAAAAATGCATTGAAATCGTTTTCCTTCGTTTACTATTAATTTGTTATTACGAAACCAATTTGAAACTTCTGAAAACGTACTATTTATTGATTCTTTTTTGAAAAGAACTTTCGTGTCATCAGCAAAGAGAACTGTTCTTCAATGTTTAATAGACGAAGGTATATCGTTTACGTATAACAGAAAGAGGATAAGACCTAAGATCGAAGCTTGCGGGACCCCATGCTCAATTGGCAGATAATTGGAAATACAAGTAAATAATATCCTTTCGTGCCAGTACAGTATTTCTACTCTTTGAGAACGATGCTTAAGGAACGAGGTTATCCAGTCTAGGGCGATACCACGAATTCCATTGAAGGTAATTCTGATAGCAAGATGTTGTGGTCAATAACGTCAAAAGCTTTCGAAAGATTTAAAAGATTTATTTCAATGGGTGCTTCATTTTGGTCTATTGATGAAGTAGCATCTTTAAAAAAAGGAAAAAAAGGCAGTTTCCGTAGATTTTGATTTTCTAAAACCGTGTTGCGTTAGCGTATAGCATTATAGAGATATATTTAGAACTAGTGCTGTAAGAGCACACTCGTTCTAGTAATATTGTTGCAACGTCTGTCCTATTATATTTCTTAGTGTTAGACATGCATTCCACAACCTCACATGCCGGGAGACCGGTCGGCAGCTTAAAGCTTGTTCGGACCGGGGCGGTGCCCCGCAGGCGAGAGATACCTGATTGTGGAAAACCCCGTTAGTAGACGGTGGGTCGGCACCGGATCTCACCACCTAGCGAGGTAAGTTCACCGCCACCTCCAGAGGTAAAAAGCAGGCAATACACTTACGGAACTAATGACCATCGCTGTTGATGCGCCCGGAATCACCAATCAATCAATAAACAATCCTGAGTATTAGAGCGGCTGCTTGGGCTACTTCGCCGAGAATAGCCCGTGGACGCGGCTCAAGGGCGGAAAACGCCTCCTTAACGCGCTGTGCAGGGTCCAGGCGAGCAGTGGCTCGGCCGCGCGGGGCGCGCGTCGCGAGTTGCGCACTGTCTCGTCGAGCTGCAGCGGCCGCGCCGCGCCGCCGCGTTGCGCCATTGCCACCGCAAACAGAGCGCCACATTGCACCGCGGCAACCCGCCCGCCCACGAGCGCGCGGCACCGAGAGAGTGGCTTGCAGCCGCCGGGCCCTCGCGGGAGGAGACGCACACGGAGAGCGCGCGAGCCGCCTCGACACCGCGCCGCCGCGCCCGCGCAGCGCAAGTCGCACGGGCCGCGAAGCAGGGCCGAGCGAACAATTGGGGGAGCAAACGGTGCGTTGCCACGCCCTGCCCTCTGCTCGTGACGTAAGGTAACGTTCTCGGTGACGTAAAAGCACATCGAGTGCGGAGAGGACGCCGAAAGAAATCCAGTTATGGTCTTCGTTATGTCACACTTAGAACTGGTGGCTTCCGTGTCATCTTTAAAAAATTGCCTATTGTGACATCGGAAGAATATTGCATAGGCAAGGCAAATAATTTTATATTGATTATTATGCTATTGACACCTGTAAAATTTACGAAACATGTATATTACAACTAAATGCAGTACTGAAATGTTATAGTTCGCTGCTATTCGAGTCCTGTAATTGACGGATTGCAATAAAAAGGCAACGGCGTCTCTCGAGTGTTTATAACATATTTTGTAATTGGGATAACTTCCTTAAATATGATAATTATTACCATTTATTTATTCGGATAAGATTCCGTTACAGAACGCAGTGGGGTCGCAGTAGGGCTGCGCGAGGCCTGGGACCTCGCTTGAAACGCCTGGAGTCCGGAAAGTAGGCAGCCCGCTACACTCACTTGCGAGCCAGTGCTTACCTCATTCGAACTCCGTCGCGTTGTAATGAAAGTACTCTTTTGTCAGTCATTTAGAAGAAGAAGAAGAAGAAGAAGAAGAAGAAGAAGAAGAAGAACAACAACAACAACAACAACAACAACAACAACAAGGAGGAAAGGAGGAGGCAAGAGTTATATTGCAACCGAGGTGAAAACGCAACAATTAATAATTTCGCAGATGAAAAGAGGAATGATATACCGAAAGAACATTACCACGCCAAGGAAGATAACCACAAGCTCAGTGAATTGAGCAGATGCGTTCTAGGTTGAACTGTTCAGAATAGTTCGTTATCTGTGGTCGGCGGTTCTTCCTTCCGCCACGTGAGCGCTGGCCTTGTATAACTATCCTTGGAGATATCTTGAAAATTTTCTTAACACAATTTCAAAACGATATACCTGTAAACTTTAAAAAATTACCCTTACTCACGTGAATTTTAGAAATGTTTAAACGTGAAAAGACAATTTTTACACGTACTGTACAAAAGCATTTAGTAATATTCATGCTCCCAGCAAAGTATATAGGGATTCATGGGTAAGATATCTTCAGGTACCTTACTTGAATACTGCTTCCACCAAAAATTGAATCTATGACTGATATAACAATAACAAAGATACTTTCTATGTGAAAACTTTGGACCAAAAATGTACTTGAACAACTGAGTGAGAATAATTATGACCGAACCAGTGAAGTTCTGAATGTAGGATGATTACATTATTAGAATTAGATTTTCGATGAAACAATTACAATAGCTATTCCACACGTGAAATTAAAACCAATAGTGATTAACTAGGCATACCAAATGCCCCAAGAACGTGGCGTATCTCAAAACGTTTATCGCTATTTCTATCCCATTTTTCTTACCGCCTCTACCTTCTGGCCAATCATAAACTGTGACTCATCTATCATAGCAGGCGTTATGCATCGATAGCTATGTCGATGTCCAATAAACAGCAAATATACTACAACGTAACCTTTGATATTAACATACGCTTTCAGTTATTTTCAATATTTGGCGTATTTTGGAACTCTGTTGGACATAATTTCACTTGTGGAATATTAAATATTACTCCTGCTTTGGAAACCTCAGATAAATTCCCTCCTCGTCAGGAATTTATCGAAAATTTCCAAACAGTAGTGCTATTACCTATGATAATGTTGCAAGTTTATTTCAGAACATTATGAAAAAATTACCATTAAAAATTACAGACATTCTAGTACAGAAAATTCGTCGTTCAATTTAAAATTAAAGCTTTCATGATCTGAATTAATGACCCCAATAGTCGCAAAACATGTTTCATTGTGTTCCCTGAACGTAGACAGAGTTTAATGCCAACGTATTAAATAATCTATATTTCATTTGCATGCCTAGAATTTATATGGGAAAATATGTATGTACCTAAAATGATCATACATATGGACTAAAATTATTGAAAAAAGATGAAGTAAAAGTAAATATTAAATACAATTTAATAAAATATTAAAATTATGAAAATAAATTAATCAAATATTAATGTTACATAAGTAGAAATGGACATAGAATTTAAGTAGCTATTTAACAAGATTTAATCATGTAATAAAGTAGATTGAGCATTGTTGTGTTGTTGAATCTAAGTTCTTTAACACTTTTCTGTAAATTGGCCATTTATAAAGCATTTGATTGCAAAGTACTTTTAAATTTTCAAAATATGAAATTGCAATTTTAATCTCTTGATTCCGGCTAAAATGCCTCTGAACATCAGAAATATTAATAAAGACCATCTTGAACCTTACAATATAGTGTGGATTTAATGCCTGATCTACTTCTAAACCTGATTTATCACTTCAAATTGCGGCAATAATTTAAACAAAAAAATTGTGAAAGACTATAATATGAAACATATTCCAAGTAAAAGGTTGACATATGCCAAGTAATGTGTTTTTTAATTAAAGGAAAATATGTATTATATCTGGAAATGTGAACAAATAGGGATAATACAATAGCTTTCAAATAACTTTAAAGGGCCTTATTTGTAAACATTGACAATGGTTTGATCGTAATTAATGAACAAACATGTGTAATTAAATAGAAATCCTGACCCTGATCATTAGTTAACTGATGTTAAACAAAGTAAGTTATTATTTAGTATGCCAGGAAAAAGCACTCTTTGAATATTACTGAGGCCGGTAATATTATTAGACAATATAATTGAGGATGGTAGCGTTGATAAAAAGTTACAGTTCTAACGACCCCCTACCTGTGTGATCTCAAACTTCGTTATTTTTTAAATGCAATTGGAAAAGTAATATAACTGTTTACTTTCCTACATTGTATGACTGAAGATCTGTTTATTTACAGAACCCAAATTAACGCGTAGCCAGCTCAACATAAAGAGAGGTGAAGTCACCAGCTAACAGCATTCGCAGTCGCCGAGTGCAAACGGGCGTTGGCCGCAACGGGGAAGTCATCTACGGTGTCGTTATTAATGACATCAGTTCAGCTGTTTGTTTTCGTGCAAACTACCCGCTGCGGATGAGGTCATCTCTTTTAATGGAAGGTGTCGGGCCTGTAGATTGTATAGTGTCTTCTCGCCTCCTGTCCCGGGCACAAATATCAAGATGCCACGTTTCACTTTACGTAATCTAATTTAAAAAATAAACACAATGTTTAATTATTACAATTTTTACATAAAGTTTTCCGAAAATAATAATTTAATTCATTCAACAAGATTAAATCCAAATAAAATGTAGGTAAAAAAATAATTTGCTGCTTAAAATCAGCAAATTAATGATCCGTATTAGCCACATTCAACCTTTTGTGATGTTGCTTTTTTGACTAGTGTATGCTGTTTATGAAGGGGAAGAAATGAAACCTATCCCTCACAGTGTCCCCGCCACGAATCAGTATATGAAACCGATTCATAAAGTTAAGGAATCAATTCATTTCACACTGAATTGACAGCAAAATCTCAAATATTCTTCAATTTTCAATAAATTTATGAAGGATCATCAGATTAAAAATTCATCTAAACATAACATTTTTGCCTTCTGGTAGAATAACTGGTGTTCTCCAGTTGATGAGGGCTGATGGCGACAGATAATTATGTCATAGTATTTTTCTTCCTCGGCGTTCTTATTAAATCAAGTGGAAAATAAAAAATACAGTCAGAATCGAAGAAAGAATTTAAAGCGGTGGGTACTGGGAGAAAACCCATGTTCGTGAAGTGTTTGGGTATTTTTATATTTTCTGAGAAGTTCGTTGCAGATATAAGTTTTTTTGCAGCTACTGTTAATGGTTCAGTGTATTACGTCTTTCCAATAAACCATTTAAAAAGTTTTTAAAATCTTGACTGGTTGGTCGAGGTGATTAGAGACATTTAAAGTGCCGTTTCGTGCGAGGTGGTGCATCAACTCAATACCTCGGCACGAGGGGTCGCGGATTTAATCCCTGCCCTGAACTCGAGTCTTCTCCCGGTCTCTTGCGGGTATTTCACAAAGAGCCACGCATTGGGACCCGCTTGACTGAGATTCGAGGAACTGTAACACGTATGCGACTGTCCAAGGCAGGCACGTCAAACCGCGTCCGCACGAGCTATGTACTTGTGCTCCTGCGGTACTTGAGCTCCGGCGCTCCTTGGGCACGGCCCACTTCGCGACGCGAGGCGTGGACTAGCGTCGACGTACGAAAATATTTTTGTTAGGCGTGTTTACGATGATTACATCCTTTACAAAGTATCGCGAGTACTATTTCGTGTTTATTTTCTTTTTAAATTCTGTCTTTTACGAGTATTAACAATTTTGCCAAGTGGCAGAAATATGTTTGAATGACAATTCTTTTCTTGTTTTCGTTTATGTTACGTTTTATTAAATCCCGGAATTATTTATTGTATGTACCAATAATATGAAATAAATTAAGAAGACTCGATAAGTTAACAATTCTCGCTAACGGACGGACAGGAATATTTCTAAAACATCCTAACTTGAACGTAGAAAGTTAATGCAATTATTGCACTGTTAAGTAAATCGATTACGAAATCAAGATACATTCGACTCCAAATGTCTAAACACATTTGACAATTTGAAATCTGACAGATGTATTATTTAATTTTAATGGATCATTTATTTGCTTTAGTACAGGAAATAGCGATTAATGAGGCTAAATTTGGGGCCATAACTGTCAAGTGGCTTCTCTAAGAGGCTGCCACGGGCCAGGTACCAAGAGATGTACCGCCACCCCGGAGCAATTTGTGGAACTTTACTTTTAAATCTGAGGAGTGCAGCGCTCGCGCTCGTTAGTTACCTGGCCCGCGACCTTGACTCGCCTAGTCTATGCTATGGTTTGATATTCGCTTTAATGGAGTGTAGAGGACAAATAGTAGAGGATAGATGGAGGTGAAAGAAATAAAGAGAGAAAGAAAGAATGAAAAGAAAGAAAGAACAATGCGATTGAGCCTTATATTTAAAAGTGAACATTGTTTTTATGATGTATCTTTTTAATGCATTCATGCAGTTTCCCAGATAACTTTGGCAATGGAATGTTGGGACGTTTACGTAAAATATTGGTCAAATACTACTCGGCAGAAACACGTGTAACAGAACTGGCACGCATTCGGTAGGAAGGGGACTACTTGCAAGGGGAAAACTGGAACTGCAACAGGGCAAGCCAACTTCCACTGCGCCGACAAACGCATTGCATGGAACGAGAGCATTACGGTTGGCCGTGCACCTCATCAAGGCGGGCGGCGCCGCTCGCTGCCACCTGCTTACCGGTAAAGGGCACTTCGCCGCGCGGCGCGCCGGGGCAGGCCTTACGCGGCGGCGCCGGCGCACGGCTATGTAAGCGGCTCCCCGCCGCGCCCCCGCTCGCTGGGGATGCGTCACCGGGCAAGGTCTCGTGTCCGGCGGGGGGCGGCGCGGGGGCGGCGGCGGGGGCGCCGCGGGGGAGAGGCGTCGGCGCGGGCCGGTTCCGCGGCGTCCGTGGATCCGGCTTTTAAACCGCGGCGCGCGCGGGCTGCCTTACTAACTGCTAACGGCCGCGGCGCGGAGCTGCGGGAGTGTGGCTGCGCCGGGCCGGGGCAGGGCCGGGCCGGGCCGCGCCGCGCCGCGAACGCTTGCCCGGGAGCGCCGTCGCACCGTTGGCGCGGACCGCGCAGCTCTTTGATCCGCTGCCAAACGCTAACTGCCGCGCGCCACGGCGCCGGTGGATGACCTGGAGGAGGTGAACTGGCGTGCCCTTGTGATAGGCAGCGTTCGCGCCCACGTGCGAGCTCCGCGGCGTATTTAGCTAAGCCGCTCTGCTTCCCTCGTTATTTGGGCATTTGCCTCCCCGCCGCCCGCGCGCGAGACCTGCGCCTCGCGGTGGGGCGGGTTGCGGGGAGGGTCACGCGGAGGGCAGCGACGCGGCGCGCAAACAGCCGACTCACCACTGGAATTCGCCGAAGACGGCTTCTCGCCTCGGAGGCCTTCCGCGTCCATGGAATCGGATTCAACTCCGAAAAATTAACATCTAATTAAAGAACTAAGTTATGTGGTAACTAGTCTAAAAACATTAGTTTTCAGCATTTTAAAACAACAATCTCTTATGATTTATCCCTAGTTAATTGCTTGATTAATTGATGTTTCCGGGCACATCAACTGCTTTTGTTATTAGACCCGTTAGCGAGGTGAATGTTTTGTTATGCATGGAGGTGGCGGTATTCTTTCCTAGCTGGATGCTTAGATCCGGCGGCGACCTAAACGTGCGCATGCGAGGGAAAGAAAATGCACCAAAATGTAATAGGCAAACGAATACTCGTACATTTCTTTTATTATAGTATATTGTACGCCAATAGACAAAGAGCACCTGCAATCCAGGGCACCAATGATCCTGAGTCGACTAAACAATGCGAATCCTGATTTCGTTAGGCGCCTATAAAAATACAGCTTCGAAATCATCACATTATTATTCAATGTTAATTCTAAGTATATATATATATATATATATATATATATATATATATATATATATATATATATACACGAGGGGGTTGCCTTTTATATTTCAGGATTAGAGAACAAAAACAAATATTAATAATCGAAAATCACTTTATTGTTTTTCAAAATATTCCCCATGAAGATCTATACACTTTTGAATGCGTTTGAACCAATTGTCGAAGCACTTTTGCCACTCTGATTGAGGTATCTCCAAAACATGCATTCTGGATGCAGCAACCGCTTCCTCAGGTGTCGAAAAACGTTGATCTCTCAGAATGTTTTTTACGTACGGGAATTAAAAGAAGTCATTCGGTGCCAAGTCAGAACTATACCGAGGATGACTAATCCAACTGATGATTTGGGTGCTCAAAAATGCATTTGTTTGAGCCGATGTGTGAGAGCTCGCATTGTCGTGGTGAAGAGTGATCCGTCTTCGGCGGTTGGTTTTCCTGATTTCTTGGAAGACAGCTGGCAAACAAATCGTTGTGTACCACTCAGAATTGACTGTTCTGCGTTGTTCTAGTGGTACGGTTGCGACATGTCCAGTTTTTATCGAAAAAACAGGCGACCATCTGTTTGGAAGTGCTTCGTGCGCGAACAACTTTTGTTGGATTATGCTCATCTTGAAACACCCATACAGCCGACTGCTGTTTACTTTCGGGTTCATACGCGTAAATCCACGATTCATCACCTTTCACAATGTTATAGACGTATTTCGAAGCGCCGCGATCGTATTTTTTGAGCATTTCTTTTGAGCAATCGACACGAACCTGTTTTTGAGCGATTGACAAATTGTGTGGGATCCAACGCGAACAAATTTTTTGACACTCAAATGTTCATGCAATATTGAATGTATGCTGGTCCTACTAATGCCTAAGGTTGTTTCAATCTCACGATAGGTCACATGACGATCTTGCAATATTAGTTCACGCACAGCATCAATAGATTTCGGAACAACAACTGATTTTGAACGACCTTCGCGAAACTCGTCTTGGAGTGAACATCGACCACGATTGAATTCACCATACCATCGATAAACACTGGTCCTTGATGGAGCTTCATCGCCAAAAATTGAATGAAGTTCATCCGTGCACTGTTGCTAAGTTAATCCACGTCGAAAGTTGTAAAAAATAATCGCACGAAAATGTTCATGATTTAATTCCATTTTTGAGCCAAGATGAATATTTCAAGTTACTGTAAACAACACAAATAGCGCTCGTATGTCAAAACGTTCTGAGTACGTATAACCTCAAAACATCCAAGTTTACGACAGAGCTGTCAGTTGCCAGATTGCAACACCAGGGTTGCCAAATCCCGAAACATAAAAGGCAACCTTCATATATATATGAAGGTTGCCTTTTATATATGATTATATATAAGATTCGAAAGCGTGCCTTACTCGATAGTGCGCGTTAGATGCTATCTGAAGGAAGTAGGGTCTCACTTCCTTAACTTTGCATTGGCTTTGAGACGCAACGAGACATACCTCACAGACCACCTTGCAAATGCAACACGACCGCGGCTGACACCTTGTCTTATGAAATGTGGGAGCGGGCGCAGCGGTAAACCCCGCCTCAACAGAAACGAGCAGCGGTTTAATGAAAAAGCGACTGGGCAACCGGTATTCTGCGCGGCCAAATGGGCCAGCGCGCGTCGCGTCTGCGCCGCAGACAGTTGACGCGCAGGGGCGGCCGCGGCGCGGGCGTGGGCGTGGGCGTGCCTTGCCGTTACGGCGGAGGCGTCGCGTCGCGTCGCCGCGCAGCGCCGCAATGTGCCACTCCTCCCTGTCTCCGCGACGGCCCACTTGACGGCGTCCTGCTCACACACGCTCCCTTCGGCCATGGGGGCGGGGCATCATTACATTTTTGTAAATAATGAACAGGTTTGTTACTGTATTGAATATTATTTTGAATTGTATATATGTTACTATACAATATTCCTTTTCAAAATAATTACATCAATCTATCATAAATAAATATTTAAATCACTTTTTCCGAATAAAGGAATGTAACAAACGAAAATTCCAGGACTTTTTTGTTGGGGGTGGGATGCCCTTAGATCCGACACTGACCCCAGCTACCCAGCGTTTCCCTAAGACGGTTCAGACTGCTGGCCCCGCTTCTACGCGACTTTCACAAAGGCTTGCCTCAAGTACCAAATTCAACTCATTAGTTTAGATTGTAGACAGAGCAGAGGCAAGTACGCCAACCCTAGTACCTGTTTTGTCTTAGTTTAAAAAATTAATTTTGTGCTTGCAGATCGGTGAAAATCGATCAAATTATCTTCTGGCTAACGTTTCGATGGTATATTTTGCCTTCATGCGCTACAAAAGAGCATTTAACCACTCTCTTGCACATTTGGTAACCTAGTTATTTTTAAACTTATTATGGTCCATAAAGACATATTTTTAGGCTGTTTCACATCAGTAGACAAAAGTTCTCAAATTTGTACTGACGCCTAAACTGAACAGCATACTATTTCTACGCATCGGAGCATTTGGATCGTACAAGTTGGCTCTAATGTTTAGGAATGGTCCAATGGGTTTGTTAGTCAATTTTCTGTAAATATCAGTCACTAATGAGAAGAATCAGTGATATAATGTTTTCTTAAAATGTCTTACTATGTTTGTGTTACACACTGTAAGCCATTGTGTGAAGAGGAAGTAAGTAATTGCAACTTTTTGCTACGTGATACAAATATACTTCATTGGCATGCAATTAAACATAGTAAGAGTAATGTTGCCCTAGAAGTAATTGCGAAGGGTTATCCGTTTCTTATATTTGGAGGAGTTGCCGAAATTTCACTACAGGTGGTTCCCTAATTGAACAGGTGCAACTAAAGAGAGTGGCATTATTTTACATTTTTCTTTCCTGATAAGAGAAAGCAATGGAATTGATTTATGTAAATACGTGATAATTGTGCGCCATCTAATGCCCTGATAATTGGAGCGAACAAGCGAATTAGTTCCAGCAACATTGGGCAAAATGTCAATGAAGAATCCTCTTCAGATAATTATATCTAGAAACAAAAGCAACAATAAAACTAAAATGTTAAGAAGATGGTTGACAAGTTTTCCTAATGCGCTAGAGATATCATCTGATGGAAGAAGTAAAAGGACAGTTTTAAGGAACAGCTCATCCAAACAGCCACTAGGACTCTCACATACGCTCACATTTTAAGGCGAATATTTGAAACGAAAAGCCAGAATCTCAATATATATAAGTCAAAATAATTTTACTTAATAGAAAAACAAGTGCTTTAAAGCACCATTTTCTATAGCCAAAAATATGTTATATTCTCGCAATTACATGCAGAATAAAGTCAACATCAAGCGTTCATTATAAACAATGTTTTACAAAATGTTTATAAATGTACAATGAAATTGTATACAAATTATATTACGTAAAATAATATTAATTATAATTAAGACCTCTATCGTAGAAAAAGTGTTACATGTAAATCATACCACAAAAAACGAGAACGGCTGTAAACGTTTCATTTAAAAAATATAACAGGGGGCGAGTGGTCCCCTCACCCGCTTCGGAAATCTCTTTAAACGGAAATCGAGAAGAACAGTAACTGGTGCAAGATGATGGGAAAAAACCTCCCACGAAAGCTTGACTCATGCAGATCAGGGCACTTTTCTAACTTGACCCCTTATAAATAACGATTTATTTACAATTTATTAAACGTCAAAAAACTGTTAAAAATGTGTGATGTACTATGGGAGACGTGCAAGCTTAAGACGTGCCTAAATAATGTGTTTTGTTTAAATTTAATACCAGCGAACTATGTTTGATGTCAGATTATCCATGGTTGAATAAAACGTCAACAGCAATAAACCAGTATGTTTCGCAATTAATTAGTAATTTGAAAAAAAAATATTTTAATGGTATTTTCTCCAAGCATACTATGCTATACGAAGAGAGGAGGCAAAACTAACAAGATAAAAAACAAAACAAAAAAACAATAACAACGGACTACACAAAAATTACAAATTTCAATATCCACTTTCGTTTCAAGACAAAGCGAATTAAACTTGAGACTCTGAAACAACTTACAGTTTCCCACGCCAGTCGGAGAAGTGGAAATGCATTGCTTGCCAACCAAGACAGCAATGCATGGGTGCGCGCGATGGCTGCATTGGTTGCCTCATATGAGTACGTCCCCACGTCTTCGTCTGCTCTTCCCACATGCGCTCTCCTTCCGACCCACTAAACCCCTCTCGTCTCGCCTACCACGCCCACTCCGCTAACCGTTTCTGCTCCCACACGCCACAGCCACCTCGCCCCACTCCCCTCCCCCATGCTGCGCCTCGCCACAAGCCTCCACGCCCCGACTCCCTCGCCAGAGCCACCAGCCGCCCGCCTATCCCCACCACGTACGCTGGAGTGCGTCTGCCCCTTCCACGGCCCCAACAGCGGCATCGGCCAGGCACTTTCTATCTTATTGTTTCATGATGGAATACACATCAATCCATCAATTTTACATGTGTTTCATTCTTTCGTCTTATTAAAATTCTAAGCTTTCTTCAATTAATTTTATTTGATTTATCACGAGGGGAGTCATAGATCATCTCAAGAAACAAGTGAATTAAGTTGGTAAATATTGGATAGAAAGCATGGGCTAGATGCGTATATTTGATTCAGGTGTTATATGTGTGAATGTTGCCTCACCTAGTCTGTGAATGGTGGGAAAAGATTGGTGTAGGAACTGTGAACTAAATAAGCAATATAATATTTTCTCGTATGGATTTTGCATTCACTAATCATTTGTTGGTTGTATTGGTTCTGAGATTGACATTTATTGATTGTACACAATGAGGGATGTATAATTGTTTTGAGATATTTAATTTGTAACTCAGTTAACCCTCATTAACGCGAATTCCAAGAGGCCGAAATAATCGGAGTTCGTATTATAGAAACGTGTGTTTTCCCATTATTATAAATGATCGTATTACAGTAATCCCTTGCCGAGACCCAAGTTTTGTTCGTGTTACGGCGAAATTCGTGTTAAGCGAGTTCGTGGTAACGTGGGTTTACTGTATTTGAAATTTATTTGGATTAGCATCTGATCTTATCTCGCGATTTGCATGCGTTAAGTACTGATCCTCTGATTATTGATTGTAGTATAGTGTTACGGAGTTGTGCCGTGATGTAATGATATGTATAATATTTCTATTGACTAATGATTTGCGCTGTAATATTTTTGTTTGTACTCGGGGTATATTTTTCCCTCAGTGTTTCTATTATAATGTCTAGGCTTAGTGCTAGATTTTTACATATTTTTTGCAGGCAACAATGGAATAGAATTATTGTTGATGGAAACGGATGTGGATAATGAAAAGGTGAAGAAGAAGAAGAAACATTTTTGTAAAGGTGTTAAAGGAATTAATTTGATTTACCCAGTATATGACAAATTTTATTATATTTAAGTGTTACTGTATTTGCCTTATTTTATTGTTGGATCAGAAGGCACAGAAAAAGACGGATGAATTGTGATACGCATTTGACATGATTATTCCTTGTTGCCAAACATTGAGGGAGGCACAGAGCATTTACTCGTATGCTCGCTAAGGCACTTTTCAGTCAAATGTATTGCAACTATAAATAACTACTTAACGTCTATTATTGCGTAATAAAACAGCATTCCTTGAAAGGTTTTTCTTTTCGAAATTCGATACATTTTATTTACGCAACATATTATCTACAGTGAATGAAGGTAAGGCTTTGGCTAGTAACTTCCAACACGTATTATTGTTGATAGTCACAGGCCAGAAATAGGACAACACACGCACAGAGACACCTCTAGGAAAAGGAATCGCTGAATCGCAAACACACTTCGTCTGCAAACGTGACAGTCTGCTCTACGAACCCCTTCAAGAGTGAAAGGAAAGATTAACACTAGACTGGCATCACCGCACAATTTCTTCTGCAATTTTATACGTAATGTGATAACCCGAATAATGAAATGCGACTTTCAGCAAGCGACGAGCATTAGAAATCAATAGTGATTCGCCATTCGTCTGTTTCTGTGACCTGCTACGAATGTGTTCTCATGAATGTAATGCTGTGTCATCTTCAAATTCAGCTGCATTTACGTTTTGGAGGCCGAATATATTTGCAGTATGTACTAAGTTAAATAGTGTCGATGATAATAAAGTTTCTTTTTGAAGGCGATGTTGGATAGTGCGAAGATTAGATTGGTGGTTGCCACATAACACTGCAATCGTTCTATCTGCGAGAGACTTCGTTTTGCTTTCATCAAATAGTTGAGAATGCCGTTGATTTTAGTTTGTAGATTAATCGACTATGAGACATCCCCTCGAAAGGTTGTAATGTATTTAGGAAGATGGTTTATAGTGAATTCTAATATATATATATATATATATAATATATATATATATATATAATATATAATATATATTATGATATACTTATTATATTCCCTTAGGTCTTCTTTGAACCCTTTTTTGTTTCAAAAACTTTTAGATAATGTGGGAAGATTGCTTATTAGCATTCAGCTCTATGTACTTATGTGATTTTTTCTTGATTTTGGAATTGGAAAATAATTTGGATATTTTCGTATTTGAGACAAGTAGCTCGCCCTTTATATAGAGTTGAAAACTACTTTTGACATTATCTACTACGTTTCTAACAGAATGTTATTTAAAGCTGCAAGAAAAAGCGCCGTTATTTGACAGAAAAACACGATTTCTTAAATCACGTAAAAAAGGACTTTTGTAGCTTATATAGAGAAAATATATAAATTAATTTTTCTTGCACGAGTGAAGTCAACATCCACGTTTCGGGGGTTCTCGATACAAAAAAAATATTTTTCTCAAAACGTTTGACTGTCCGTCGTCTGTATGCCCGTCTCTCTGTGAAGTATAATAGCGCCTCAACCATACACAGAATTTTCTTCAATATGTATTTTCCCTAATCTATGTAGCCGCACTCACTGCCCTGCGAATTTGAAATGATTTTTTAATGAAGATGAAATCCCTCAAAATCAAAACTCAAACTTAAAAAAGAGATTTTATATTTTATTTAATTTTCTAACGCACATAGATCAAGTACACTTAATAATACGAGGATTCCATTTTCATTATAAACTATGAAATTTCAAAAATTATAACCGTTAAATTTTTTGAACCTCTACTACATGTCCATTATTGAAGTACGATATTTCTTTATTAATGCAAGTTATCATACAGTACTAGAAATTAAAATATTTCATTATAAGGTATTTTTAATTATTTTAGTTTTAGCGTAATTTTGAATGATACTATGACAATTTTCCTCAAACTGTAATCACGATTTTATCAAACGAATCCGTTTTTTTTAAAGAATGAAACAGAATGCACTAGGTCATATGGCTCAAATGTCATTTTTGTCACAACTTTTGGTTCCCTACCACATACATTTATGTTATGTATTTTTTTCAATATGTCAATAAATGGGAATGAATGGTTGAATGAATGAAAGGTTCCCAATTATACATGCATATGGGATCAATTATTTCATAAATTAGAAGTATTTGGGATTGAGAAGCTATTTATAGCAATCATTCACATATTATTAATACAGAGAACACTATATAACTATTATCTCATGAAGACTTCTTTTTCAACAAGTTAAATTTAATTAGTAATTTAAGATATGTGACAAACATTTAAAATTGAATTCTACAGGAATATGAGTGAGAATATTATTAAGAATAAAAAGGAGAAGAATGTGCCACAGTGAAGTTATTGCTAATGTTGCAATGTTTTTTTTTATTCCATAGATTTAATTGGTAATTTGCTGTCTAGTAGAATACTCGTAATAGAGTATCAGTAGCAATGTAATAATTAAAATACAAAATATTATCTATATCTTTAATTTCCTTCTCTTAGACCGTGATGGCGTAATTCTGGTTTCAGATTCAGATTCAGCGCGTCGACATACATAGAAAAGAATGTACAAAGTCTTTGGGTCTGATTTTTTTATTTTGTGTGCTTGTGTAGATAATGTTAACAAATGGATACCCGGGAGGGATCACGTGGGAGAATTTGGATTCTAGGCTTGATTATTTTTACAGTACAGTTTTGTTTGAAATTGTTGTAAATCCTCGTGATTTTCGATTCATTTTCCACAATCTCCTATTTGCAAAATATTTCTCGCATTTCATGATTACAGGCCATCTGCAAATTCTCAGAAATTATTTCCACCTCGCAGGTTTCTCTGAGTTGGAAAGTTGCATAATACCTCTGTCGGTAGAACGCTTGAACATACTGAAGTTCTTTCGTGTAGATTGTCTCCCACTGATGTTCCCTGACACATCGGCAAAGCCCCACTTCTCCGAGCAGGCGCCCGGGAAGGGGACGGAGCGGGTCATTTCTCCGCCAGTTGGCAAACGCTGTCTTAAACCATTTGGGTTTCAACATTTTTTCACCTTTCGTCCATTAATTTTGAAGGGTGTTACAGAATTTCCAAACTGACATCGAGCATCAGCAGATTGTAAGAGATGAACATGCACACTAATGGTCAGAGCATATTGTAATAATTTCCATAGAAGCAAAATAAGGTTATTAGTCGTGTGGCCGCATGTCTAATAGCCCCGCGGGCTAATTGTCTTCTCACGCACAACCGTCAGCAATGGCGCCCGCAGCGAGGACTGCGCTTCTATCTCCCGCGCGCGGCCATTTACCTCGCCCCCGCCCCGCCCCGCCAGGTCCTTCCCTCTCCGCT
>BOPP01000302.1:315122-336185 GCA_017312745.1 Gryllus bimaculatus | reverse complement strand
CGGAGGCCAAACAGAACGAATCGGGAAGGGAACGCAGACTACCCACAATGGCGAAAGGGTAGAGAAAGCAGCAGGTCCAAGGCGGCTACGGCGTCTTTCGGCAACAGTCTGCGTTTCAAAAAGATTCAACTTCGCAGGGTCTGCCCAAGGAGGATGCGAGGAAGTGATTCAGAGCCGTCGGGTCAACGACGAGGGACAACGGCGCATCCCATCACATCTGCGGTTTGCTTCATGCCAACGTTTTCCGTCCAACACACAGACAAGACACCAAGCCATTGAAAGACGAGCGAAGAAGTGAGGTTACTCTGTGTACGTCCCGTTCGAGAAAGATTGGTAAGTTCCAGTGATTCAACAAATCAGCGTCCAACGGCTATTACATGGGATGTGCAGGGCCTGGCCGCAAGTGGACCACAATGAACGGGGAGGTTGGGGGAGTGAATCGAAGATATCTGCCACATGGCGGCGAGGGGGATGAGGCAGGTCGCGGGCGGGTCGCAATGAGGAGGGCGACGGGTGGCGAGGGACGCTCAGGGAGCAAAGGTCGCGGCGCGGGCGGTCCGGGATAGTGTGCGAATCTCCCTCGCCCGGCGCTCCAGCTCGCGGGGCCGTTCGCACCTCTCCTCTCTTCAGAACTCAATTCTCGGTCACATTCTTCCTGGCGGGGAGCGGGAGGCGTTGCGTGTGTACAGAGCCCTAGAGGAGAGACTTGTTGAAATGAGAAATAATGAGAAGCACTGAACACATCCTACTGTAGCAGAAAGAAACTTAGTAATCTGGTTACGTGAAATGATACAGGTCAGCATGCTTACGAGAATATTCACAAACCTTTAGCACTCATAAAAATGGTAATATAAGTTATATGCGTGATTATATTTATGAAACAAAAAGACTCGATTGGGATTAAACATAAATTAAATATTTAATAGCAAAATATCACAACAATTAATTATATATATAAAGAATAAGGAATTTCACTCTGCATTCTATCACCGTCATTTCAGACCAAAATATGGTCATTTTGAAGCTTTGTAAAACTGCGCTTGATGAAGGAAAGATCAATAGACGAAAGCGTCAGTGAAGAGAGCGTGTGCGGGAGGCGGGGGAGGTAATAGGGCTGATGGGTGGACAGACACGTGCACGTCGTTGATCATCCATTGCTCCCCCAGTGCACGTCCGGCCTTCTCCGGCCCCTCGTCCCGCTCCGGCATCTCCCCCCCCCCAACCTTCCTTCACACCTTCCATCAACGTCCAGCAGCCTTTCAAGACGTTGTACGTAAACATGATATATACTATTTCTGATTCATTGTGTCATTTTCAAAAGAATTCCTAGAATGAATACGGCAAGTCAAGTACGAAGATTTTATCAACGGAGTTACAGGCCCTCACAGAAGTTACTATTTTGAATTACGTAATGAGAGGGTTTCAGAAACCTCCCGGACGGGTCATGGCTAGCTGGCTCGCTTTACAAGCACACAAAGTCCTTGGTTCGATTCCCAACAAGGGCAGCAGTATTTTGGCGCTTCCGCAATGCAATAGCATGTTGTTGACTCTCCGGCTGCGGGAACAGGGAAGCTGTTGAGGCTGTATAAGGTGCTGCGTAATGGCGTTTCACAGTGAAAGGTGTTATTCGAAGAGCTGGTTGGTGCTCGCTTCTTTCTATCTGGATGAGAAAGGTATTGGCAAACTAGCTCGTTCTATCCATTACTCTTATTCAAATTGTATACTATTGCAGTATTTAATGTTGGACAACCATGCAATTACTAGCGTTATGGCGTTCCAGATTCTGCCCTTTCACACTGTTTTCTTCAAGTGTAACATAAATTTACCAGACTCCAAACAATAACAATATTGCTAAACATCACAACATTTCGGATATTGTTCTGTTCCCTCATCAGGTACTAGAAAGTTTGATGTTTACTAATATTGTAATTCGTCATTGTCGTAAGTCTGATAAAGAAACGCTCACGCGCTGGTTTTGACGGGAAATGAAAAGGTATGTTTCGCTAGGAAGATAACCCTCTTCCGCTTTTATGTTTCCAATCCCGTTTCTACAACACACAATCAGCGACAGAAACAAGTTAAAAACAGAGCGAACAGTATTCACCACATCATCATTATCGTTATCAGACGTTTTAACGTCTACTTTAACCTATCGCTTGTCAGCTGACATTCGCGCCTACTAATCATTCCACTGCAATTATACAAACTTGACCTTAGGATTCACTCAACCCCCAGTGACTTGTAAACCCATTACGGCCGAGAACTGCCTCTTGTCGGTGGAACCTCGTAAACTCATTGCGACCGAGAACTGCCTCCTGCCTTTGGAAGCTAGTACGCCCATTGCGACCGAGAACTGCCTCCTACCGGTGAAAGCTCGAAAGCCCATTGCGACCGAGAACTGCCTCCTGCGCTGGAAGCTCGTAAGCCCACTGCGACCGATTACTGCCTCCTGCGTTTGGAAGCTCGTAAGCCCATTGCGACCGAGAACTGCCTCCTGCGCTGGAAGCTCGTAAGCCCAGTGCGACCGAGTACTGCCTCCTGCGTTTGGAAGCTCGTAAGCCCATTGCGACCGAGAACTGCCTCCTGCCTTTGGAAGCTAGTAAACCCATTGCGACCGAGAACTGCCTCCTACCGGTGAAAGCTCGAAAGCCCATTGCGACCGAGAACTGCCTCCTGCGCTGGAAGCTCGTAAGCCCATTTCGGCCGAGAACTGCCCCCTGCCGCTGGAAGCTCGTAAGCCCATTGCGGTCGACAACTGTCTCCTGCAGCAGGAAGGTCGTAAGCCCACGCGGCAGCGAGGTGGCAAAAAGTACCCACAATGATATTGATGAAGATGATGATGATATTGAACGGTGAATAATGTGCAGGAATAGAAATCAAATAATGGATTGTAAAAGGTCAACGGTTAAAACGTGCTATCATTCATTGATCCATTGCAAATTCACATTAATCGAAAGCAGGAACATTGATATTCTAGTAATTAATGCCCGGGGGTTTCTAGTTAGCAGAGCACAACAACGTGATGTAAATAATGTCATCAAACATTCACTGACCATTCTTTGTTTTAAAGTTTAATATAGAGGTATAAAAGAATAAGTTACAAATTTCTAGGCCACATGGGGGGGTAAAAATAACCAGATTTTGCCAATGAACATGCTGAGGGAAATTTAAGATAACGATGTTACACGTTAGTGGCTTTTGATTGTTCGGCAACTTCGTCTGCACGGGCGTTCGACATGCTACGTTTTCACGCAGTAAAGGAGATTTAGTGCATCTGTTAAACAATAGCGCATTCGGAGTTGCCTCACAATTAAGGACAAATAAAATATCGTAACTCCATTATAGGCAATTTCCCACTGTATGTTTATAGGGAAAAAGTGATCATTTTCGATTTAACTACATGCCCTAGGCGTGTGTAACATTTATTCCGAGACAGCCTGAACAGCAGATACATGCGAGTAATTACACGAGAGAAATTATCTATCACTTCATTGCGTGAGTCAACAAACAAACGTTTTTGATTTACATCAGTCGAAGGGACATCCCTTTTTAAAATGTAACAACCAACAGAACCGTAAAGTCTCTTTAGTTTCTTTAGATATTAAGGTAAGTGATGCAAATATGGTTAGTGCAGGTAATATGGTCGCGTAGCGGCTATGTTGTTAGCTGAAACTATTTCCGATTAGTAGTCCTATCATGCAGTTTGGGAGAGTGTAAAAAGGGCTTGAACACCCTACCAGGCTTCGTGACTCGCGCATTCGCACTCTGGAGCGTCCACTGTCAAGAACGCGCTGAAGGCGCTCTGTCTCTATAATTTCTTTTCACGTATTACACTTTAAGAAGGATTTAGTATTTTGAAAATATACATCAACGTTTAGCGCATTTATTGAGCAATCTAAACAGACCAATGCCGTTTAATTTGTCCAATATTTTACCAATGTGGGAGAGTTTATAACATGTCGTTTTGCAGTCAATATGGCCAAGGTTGATTGGCCGGCATATATCACCAGCACTTACGGCTATATTAACTTCATGTGTTTGATACACTAGTGTTTTTGTGTTTCATTTTCTAGAAAATGAATCCTGCAAAGAAAGGGAGTGTTTGGAGCAAAACCAATATGGAAAACAAAGCCAAAAATCGACTCTCGCGCTTTTATCTTAAAAAAGATTTATTCCAGGCCGTCTTTTTGTAAAAGTAGACTGTAAGAGGATAAATCATATTGTATATTAGTGTAGCTAGCCTAGTGCAATGGTCATGTTACAAGAAACCAGTTTATTTCGCAATGGCCAAAAAACCTGCATGTGGACACATTACCTTCCAATTACAATGTTTTTTGGAAAACAACAATAAAATATTCCTGAATCACTTTTTTGTGATATAGCTATTACAACTGTAAGCAAAAGTGATAAAACTCATCATGATGCTGTTAATTTGGTCAATGTTGTAATATATAAACAGCAAAATTTGAGGCGCTTAATGTGGCCATATTACCTTCACATAGTGTAGTATGTTATATGAGTATGGCATGTAGTATGACTAGATATTAGAATTATTTTTATTTCAGGCGATGTTTAATTTAAATATGGATTTTAAACAATTTATTACTCGTATACATAGGAGACTGTTCTACTACGAGAAGTCAGTAGTTCAAAATAATTAACTTTAGTTTAGTTTAAAAATACTGTTCATTTCAAAGATTTTGTTTATAGGAAATAGTTTATGTTTGAATTTCTAAGCAGTCACATTGGGTAACAAGTCTCTGTCGTTATTGTTGACGTAACTCAAGAGCGGAGCTACATACGAAGTGTAAAATAATAAGCGTTTTCCATTGTGTCTCCTGCTCTCTGAGATTTAATTTTTATCTCTCTGAACCAGGAATAGTTAGGGGTGTCATTGAACTGAAGGTTTGAAAATGTAACATTTCATATTCAACATAAAATGTTTTATTCATATTAAGAATGCACGTGAAAGGCGTATAGTTATCAACCATCAGACTAATTAAAATTAATAGTAGTATTCGAGGCAATTAACACGAGTAAAGTATTTCTCTGCATCCCAAGTATATTCAGTAGCAAACCAAAACCATCCAGCTAGCTTTAGACCCCATGGCGTCGCGTGTCGCAAGCTTCAACTCGCAGCTTCGCGGTGTCTTTCTGCTGCGAGCGCCTTTGGGGTGGCACACGGCGTTTTAACGAAGATAAAGCGTGAACGTGTTTGCGTTGCCGGGTCGCTTTGGATCGCGTCCAAGGGTCGAAATACCAACGGGCGCTGCAGTGCCGGAATCCGTAGAGCGCGGAGCGAGAGCGGCGATTTTCCGTCCTCCGCCCTCGGCGGCACCGCCCCGGCCCTTCCGCCTCCTCATCCGCCCCCGTCGCCTTCCGGACTACCTCGCGATGGCCACTTCCCCCGGCCGGCCACTACCGCTCCGCCTGCGACTCTGGAAACGCCCTCCCAAGGGTTCCAAAATTCACGTTCTATACAACACCGTTAAGAACCTCGGCGTTATGTGCCTTTCAACATAAAATAAATCGATATTTTTCAAACTAATCATCATAACGTTGTAAACACGTCTTTACAAATAGACAGTGGCGGTATTAAAATCATTTCGCAAACAAAATCGATGAAAGAAAAAAATTCGTCCGTCATCAACGACATAAAATGTGATATTTCTTTTTTATTCGTACGTGTCGTTCGTGTATACACTGAATCGTTCGTATTCCCTATATCACTGAAAACCGACGTGAATGTATTTGAGAAAACGTACTTGATTCAATGCACATGAACGCCAGAGAAGCATTCAAAATAAACCATTCAACGCATTGGCTTCGTGGATCCAAATTACATTGCTTATACTTTATTAATTTTTGTAACGAGGTTTCTTTCATTCATTAAGTGGGATATTTTATTAATTACCGAAACCACGTTGATAATGATTTGCATCATCGAAATGCATTATGGATCGCGGGTTAAAATCATAAAGTGTATTTCTGACGCCCTGCAACTCGACACACTTTGTAAGTGTATGAAACGTTCAAAAGAAGAGGCTAGGTCTAGAGGATATACTAGGACTGATATCATTACCCTTTACTTTTCATCTCATCAGCATTCAATAATTTTTATTTTCAATTATTATTCTATAATTCCAAATATAAAGAAGCATGGCGTCAAGATGCACGTTAACAATTTAAAAATATTACAAACAATACTCACAACTGACAGCCACCGCCAAAACAAAAATTTCTAGGAAATATTTTGAAGATTTTGAAACTTTTTACGTGAATATTATATTATAAAGTAGATTACCGACACATGCAGGTCTTGAAAAATATCACACCTATAACCTATGACGTGGACGACTAGTTGGGATTTCTTTCATAAAGAAGTACTATGCTGGTTGAGCGCACAATATGAGGTCACAAATCAAACCAAAGTAATCTTAACAATAATAACTTATAAGTTGTCTTCAATGAACGGAAATGAAAACAGGTTTAAGTATTCTTTTTATATTCAAATCAACTCAAATTTATGTACGTACTTTTGACATCCAAAATTAGTCATTCAAATGTTCGTTCTTTTTTCTTCTTTTATTAGAAAATAATCATTAAGTGTTCGGAAAAATAAATATAATTACCCATAAAATAGCCTCTTATTATTAAAGGAATGAGGACACACGAGTTGGTACAAATCACATTAGGTAAGCTATTTTATACAAACAAAAGAAACATAGAAATAACGAAAATTATGAAAATTATTTTAATGAATTATTTACCATTTTAACCTTTAAAAAACACTAGATCTTGTCTGTTCCAGCGGACGTGTTGACCATCATCGAGTTACTCTGACCTACATATGGCAAGCAGTGTGAGAAGTATGAACGAAATTTACAAACAACATTATAATTATTAACAAACGCCATTTAACGCACATGACCTAAGATGGCACGCCCCGCCCCTGCCTTCACAGAGGAAAAACGGGCGATCTCTTATTACATGTTTTTCCGGTATTTGCGTTGTGTCTTCTCAATATTCAAGTGCACGAACCGCCCATATTAGCATTGTGATCCGGTCAATGACTTATCTCGATCCAGTAAATAACCGTTCCATACGGAAATATGAACCCAGACCCGATCTTCCATAGCGACTCTCTGGCGAGCATGATACGCTCTTAGCAGTGGAACAAGGGAACTAATATTGCAAATGCGGAACTGCTAGTTGTGATCAGAACGCGAGATGTCGGCGCCCCGTTTGAAAATTGAACTGGTGAGCAGTTTTGATGACATATGCACAAGGAATCTTAACCAGTAACGCGTTTTGTTAGTGCTGAGAAATATAATTCTTAGAGTGGCCGGGAATTATCGAAACGGGAAAGCATCACCAAACTAACGCATATTGAATTCATCAAAGGAGAAGAATATTTTTTTAAGAAAGTATTTTTGTAGACGTTTAGTTTCCCATGTTGTAGAAAACGCAACAATTATTTGATTCGTTACAGTAAGAATAAAGAAAGGTATTAGTATAGCTTTACTATGCCACAATAATTCATTTACACAGTTCGGTAATTCTTATCTTTGATTACAAATTAAATTATTTAAGAATGTTTGACGAACTCTAAAACATTTGTGACTTAAATAACTTAGTGTGTTAGAATGCATGGCACAAGTCACACGATCGACACATATGGACCCTTACGAGCCTATAGTGTATTAAACTTTAATATCCGTGAAAATAAGAAACAATCAGGAACCCATTACCAAAAACAACGGAAGGCCTTCAGAAATAAGACGATACAAAAAACAGAAAAAAGGCATCTACGTAATGCAATAGTATTTTCAAGATAATTGGAGAACGGTGGGGGTTATGACCTCGGAACAACGACCACGCCAGTTCTGGACGGAAAACAGAAGTTCAAAACAAATATTTTATATCAACAAATTATTCACTCAGAACAGGTTCGTCATTATCCAGCACTGCTGGGCCAAGGCTGGAACCTGGGTCAATAGATGGAAGAAGGCAAATTCGATTCACATTCACGCACCACGCAGTACCACCAAAACAGTACCATATTGTTTTCCTACTGTTAATATTTAGATGACTTGACATACGTCAATGGACAACAAACTAACAGATCGCTTAGTTCGTAGCGTGGCGTTGACGCAGGCAAGGACTGTGTTCACGGCACACCCGCACCTCTGCCCGCCGCAATCTGAACATCAAAAGATGACGTCACGTCGTGCGAAACCCAGGCGGAAGGTGGGCGTGGTTTGCAGCGTTGCCGCGTCCTGCCATCTCGTCACAGGGTAAACAACCCAGTGGGCGCGCGTGCGATGAGAACTGGGTTAGATGGCAAGAAACGAGTCCCGAAGGCCCAGGAGGAAGTGATAGGCGGGGTCGGGCAGGGGTAGGTAGGGCGGGGTGCGTCGGCGGAGGCGCGGCCGCCCCGCAGCCCGTGCGTATGCGAGGGGCAGGGCCACGGGCAACGGCGCTAGGAGCGGCGCTAGGAGCGGCGCTAGGGGCGGAACGAGGCAGGAGCCGCGGGGTAGGGGGGAGCGCACGACGTGAACCTTCGGGCGGCCGGCAGCAGCGCGTGCGCGGGCGGCCGCGCCGGGAACCGAGGGCGGTGACGCGGCTGCGGGTCATGGCGGCGCGCAGGGGAGGGTGGAGCGGGTGGGGGTGGAAGGGGGCGCGCGGGAACCGCACGGAAGAGCGCGTCCGCGCCCGCGCCGCGCGGCGGCGCGCCGCACACACGTAGCGATGGGCGCCCGTGGCCGGCCGGCGCCTGTCACTTACGAGAGGACGCCGGCCGGGTTCACTGTGAGACGGCGTGACTCATCGGCGATTCATGGCGCCGGCGGAGGCCAGAGCCGAGGCCGAGGCCGCGGGCGGCTGGCGCGCCGCCTGGCCCGCCGGCCCGGCGACGCAACGCAGCAGGCACGCGCCGCACACGCCGCACGTGGCAGCACGCGCCGCTCTCGCTCGTCGCGCGCACGCTGCGGCCGGCCAAGGCGCCGTGCCCCGCGCCCCGGCCGCCCCGGCCGCCCGGCGCCCACCGCCACACGTGGGCCCGGCGCGCCGCCCGCGCGGCCGCGCCACGCGAAGGCGGGGCGGCAGCCGGCGAAACCGGCCAACCGGGCGCCCGCGCGCACCACCGGACAGCTGCGTCTCACCCTAGAGCGCCCTCGCCCTCCCCGGGCGCGGCTGGCGAGCGGGCGCGGGGCGGCGACACGCGGCAGCGGGACGGGAGCGGGACGCCGAACTGAGCGGCGCGGTGGCGGCTACAGCGGCGGCGGCGGCGCTGGCGGCGGCGGCAGCGCGGCGGGGGCGGCAGCCGGGGGACCCGCACGTTCGGCTCGCGACCTCACCCGCGACAACTGCACGGCGGCGGCGGAAGGCAGTGCGTGAGGGGGCGGCGCCAGGCGCCGGCGTTCTAGTTCGCCTTTCGGCCGCCAGCCGGCGCCGACAGCTCGTGCCTATTTGATGCGAGCTTCGGCGGCTTGGAGGAAGAGGACGCGTTTCGTGTGAGCGCGCGCCGCAACGGTGCAAGAGAAGGCCCCGCGGAGTGGACGGGGCGGCCGCGGATTTTTTTTCTGTGGCAACATGCTTGTTGAGGGGCAACGCGCGAGAACGGCGATGGGGGCGGGAGGAGGAGGCCGGAAGAAGGCAGCGCCCGTCGAGGACGCAACCGACAGGTGGCGACAGAGAGGTGCCACGTGCGCGAGGCCGTCGGCGGTGCCTGCGCGGGGAAGGCCGCTTGCCTTCAAAGCCTCCGCCTACCGGCGGGTCTGCCCTGCGGCCGCAGCAGACGCTACCAGAACAGGAACATCGCATTCATTACGATCCAATAACAGCCGTTGGGCCACTCAGCCGATCGGCCGCGGCTCGGCGCACACGCAATTCCCGAGCGCAGTCAGACATGGGCCGGCGGGCGGGCGGCCGTAAACGGAGGGGCCGAGGGTCCCCGCGACCCGGAGCCCTCCGCCCGCGCGAGGGCTCGTGAGGGCAAAAAATTGCGCGCCATGCTAACACGCTACGCCGCGTTTCTCACTTTTCCTCGTCCTCGTCCGTTCTTGCGCCGCGTTGGGGAACTTCGGCACGGGTCTTTAATAATTCCGAGAGCCCCCGCTCCTTTTTCCATTCCAGTTCTACCTCCATGAAACGGCGACGAGCCGGTTACAAAACTTCATAAACGAAGCGCGCTGGCGGCTGCTATGGCGCGATTGATTCGGCGCAACGCGTCTGGCGCGGCGGAGGTGTACGCAGGCGGAGGCCATGGGGTGGGCGGAGGTGAGAACGTGTCCGCCGCGCCCGCGCTCCCGCCGCCTGCCCCCTCCGCCGCTCCCTCCCCGCCTCGCGCTCCGACGCCCCCGCGCCCGCGCTCTCCCATAGGTCGCAGTCATAAAGTTTTGCGCGCGCGAGGTTGTCGGCCGCGTCGATTGCGACTCGATGGAGGCAGCGCGCGGTGGCGGCGGCAGCCGCGGCGCTCTCCGCTCTCCGCCCTCCCCGCCAGCAGCGCCATGCAAACCAGAGTTATTTACAGCTGGCGCCGGAGGTGTCGTGGGGGATTATACGCGAGGAAGCCACAACTTCTGTATAAATATGATAATCGAGATTTTTTTGGAAGGGAAGTGCCGCTGAAGTACGAATACCTCAAGTTCTCTGTTCAATAGAACTCGTCGGAAAGATGTATATATTTTTCCTATTGTGCAGCACCTTGCATCCAAGGAGCGAAATGTAAAAATACGTTTTTTCGGTAGGAACCGAGCACTAACAATAAGATACTCTACTCGCACAGGATCCTGGAAATTTCTACCGCTTAACACGAAAAAACGCAAAAGATCTATAAATCAAATTGAAGGGCAGTTAAAGTTAACTTTGTCAGAAAGGATATTTCAAATCGCCAAGCTAATTAAAATAATATTGATCTTAGAGTACAAAATTAATGAGGATCGTGTGCATGTAGGAAAGGACATGTGCAGTTAGCTATTTCATTGCAAAAAATAGAATGTCTAATATTTAGATCTTGCAGTACTGAATGATGATAAGCGAGAAGAAATCTGTCATCTTTCGGTGCCGTAGTATCCCATATTATTAATTAGGTGTGTATTTTAAAAGAGAGCTCATTCCATTTGCGAAATGTTTACGCGAGAAACACAAATATGTTGTTCACATGCAATATTATATGAGCGGGATGATGCTTTTGTCACATTTTAGGAATAAACTGAATTTGAAGTGGATTGCTTCGAGTGGTTTTCAAGGCCATCTTATACTCAGCAAATACGCAAAAAAGAGAATTTTTAAAATAACGAAATGAGCTGGTTTTGATAGCAAATGCCTAAAATATCTGTGAATCACTTGCTTCATCAAGGAATGCACAAAACAACTGCAGGCAAAAATACAGTAGCTTGAAATACGTTTGCGTCTGAAAGAGATAAAAGAGGAGGAAAATCGGAAGAGGCAATTTAATGCACAGATATTTTGCGGCGCATTTTGTGAGTGGTTGAGTGTTGCAACGTGGTGCCACTGGCAAGCCCTCAACGGATGACTCGTAGGCCTCGACGCAGTGACGGTGAAGCCCATCGCGCGTGGCGTGGCGTGGCGTGGCGTGGCGGTTTGTAGCGGCTGCCGGGGAGCGTCTCGCGTCCGTCTCCGCGCCTGCGAACGCGCCCTCGGAATAATTGCGTTCTTTTCCCCATCAGCGCGTGGCGCTCTCTGCCCCCGAAGCCGAGTGCGCGGGGGCGGGGGCGGAGGCGGAGGCGGAGGGCGCGGCGGGGCGGCGCGGGCGCGGAGCCGCTCGGCCCCCCGGGCTGCGCGCATGCGCACGCCCAGACGCCACAGGCCACGCCTGTTCCTCGCCCTTCGGCCCTCCGCCCCAGCCCTGCGACCTCTTCCAGGGTCTGAGGTACCACACAAACCGCTCTTCGTCCGACCTGTTTTCTTCCGCAATGCAATTCTGAAAGAGGAGAGATATAGATGCACGTATCCTATCGTGGGCTGTAATATCCTGTATATGATTCATCTGTAGAGAAGAGTGAGGGAGAGAGGCGGAGATGTGTTCGAAGTACTTCCACTACTCGCTTGCTCTTCTGCAGTGCGTGCCGCCTCCCACTCCCCTGCTCCAGCAGCCCAAGCCTGGCGCTTTCGCTCCTGTTCCGTTGCACGGCTGCGGCCACTGCGCCGCGCCAGTCCCCCTTTGCCCCCTCTCTCCCTTGCCACTCCGCCCGCTCATGGCTTACTAACGCCCTAGCTCTGGGCAAACAGGCGTTGGGCCAGGTTTTTAACTCCATAGGGTGGGGTGACATGAATGAGTTAACATTATTTAATGAACGAGGGCTTGCCATTGCAGTTTATTTGACTTTTTTTCAATCTTCCTCAGGCTAAACGTTTATCTCGATATTCTTTTCAGCACGAGGGAGATTTTAATGATTACGTTACTTTGTTTATCATTCCTTCTCCCTTCACATCTCTTCAACTTTTACGCTTCTCACCGACACCCATATGCTCCCAATGTTTACGGCGTCAATGTTCGGCCCAAGTGACGAGAAGGGAGGTAAAGCGCAGACGTAGAAATCCGCCTTTCCTTTGCTAGAGATAAGACATCAAAAGAAATAATAATACGATGTAAGTTATTGCGAATTAATTTTTTACAATATTTTCAGCAATGTGTAGATGTTTTACAGTAATTCTTTGACAAGTAGTTTCTAGTTACACGAACATTTTTATAGAATAAGATTATTAGATAATATTTCAAAATAATTACGTTTCATTACAACGACAAATTATTGCTTGTAATTTCATTTTATGGATGAATACTTTATTTAA
Organism: Gryllus bimaculatus; assembly: GCA_017312745.1. Taxonomy (NCBI): domain Eukaryota; kingdom Metazoa; phylum Arthropoda; class Insecta; order Orthoptera; family Gryllidae; genus Gryllus; species Gryllus bimaculatus. The sequence continues at coordinate 323,369 of BOPP01000302.1, read as the reverse complement.
ATTTCTAACTTCTCATTCTTTAGTATGACGGTTGACTTTTCATACTCTCTTATTTTGTGTTTTATGTTGGGGAGACTTGTAGAAAGACATTGAAACATAGGGACTGATGTGTTTTCAAACAACGTGGTATGCGCATCAACTGAGAATCCTTGAGAGAACAAGTCCCACTGTGAGTGCAAATCTGTTCGATCATATGAAAGTGTTACTAGAATGATGAGCGTACAGAAGTAGCGGCGGAGTTTAGAACAACGCACTGGCATTACATTTCCCGCTGGAGATCACGTCCAGCCGCGCACGCGGTGGTCCCCGCTGATCCACAGCGCACAAACGCTCCTTCGGCTGCGCGCGACCGTTCGTGGAAGAATCTGAGATTGGAGCTAAATTGTTCTAGGAAATGGGACGAAAGGGAAGTTCAGGGAAAGAAGCGCAGTTGAAACAGAACTGGACAGGTTGATGGCGCGCCGTGGACCAGCGTCAAGGAGATGTACGAAGCGCATCACTCACTTAAATATTTTTCTGTTATAGCGATTTTTGCTATATTAAAATGATTTCTTCTAGGTATAATCTTGGTCATTAGAATGAAGTACGAAAATCACTAAATAAAGATGTGAATTGTCGATTATTATTTCATTAGAAAACTGTAATTTCTTTGAACAAATTCAACAGTATGATTTTTTCTTTATAGTCTGGATGTATTTTATTAATGTTATTTTCTATAAACAAACTATTTTTTCAATGTGCTTATTATCACCCGAGCATTTTTTCTTAGGTACAACTTAGGAGACTGTGAGTGCAAATTCGGAAATCGGTATCCCAATTTGGATCGAATGCACAGTTGTAGTGTTTTTTCCCAATCTTCTTTACCAGAAAAGTGAATAAAATATTCTGTTTCATAATGAAAGTAAACAAAATGCAGATTGTTTTGGCATACATTTTTCAATAATCAAATGAAAGCATGGAAATGAAACATTAAACATCGGTTCGCATTACGCAATTTATTTCTGTAAAAACTTACATTTTTACATTTTTACATTTTTACATTTTTTACATTTTTTGGTATTTAAGGTCTTTGGATTTACATTTTTTGGTATTTAAGGTCGTATCAACATCTAGGTCATTAGCAACCACTATTGCATTAAACGGTATGGTAATTGTGAAGACGACATGATAAGACAATGAGGGGGAAAGGCGAGTGGACGGACACATATACAACCTCGCCCGAGGCGGGATTCAAACCCGCGGTCGAATTCGGTCCGAAACCGCTACGGCCCTACTGCCTTCACAACTGTCTTAACAATCTCGGCTATCCGGGCCTTCATGATTCAGATTGTTATTGCTGAGTCTAGATTTACATGTGACGGTGTATTCAGTCACCAACACTATCACATTTGAGCCAATAAAAAATTCTGAGCTAGTAGCACAAGATACGTTTAATTGAGGTTCCGTCTAAAGTGTAAACTTTAATCGTTTGCAATGCCATCATTCGTAATCATCAACTTGGTCCCTATTCCGTCCATCTGTTCTGACTGAACACACTTATCTACGTCTTCTCAGATTTATTTAACAAATCATCATTTTTCAGATCTATTTATTTATAATATTTATCATTCTTTTTAACATTTTGTTATATGATATTGCTCTACCAATCACTTCCAACATAGCTCTTTTTGCAGACGACACAGCTCTTCACTTCTCACAACGCTATTTACTATGCACCCACAGCAACCTACAAAACGATCCAACAACTTTTATCCAATGGACAGAAAAATGGAAAATCAAGACCAATCCCGCAAAATCACAAGCCAACATTTTCACCCTTCGCACCCCCCCCCCACTACTCATCCAAAATATAACTATTGCTTCCAAACCAAACACCAATTGAATATCTTGGACTCACATTAAAAACAAGATAAATATGGAAAATAGTGGAGCTACAGAATGGCACAGACTTTAATGTATTAGTTTTCTATTTTGGTTTCGGCTAGCTATACGAACTTGCCACATACTCTTGCGAACTTGCCACATACTCTACATACTCTTGCTAGCTGCCATCTATCGCCGCCCAAAGTACATTTGTTTGAAATATTCTTAATTTTTCGGTTTTCTAATGGTAGAACGAAAATATTGTTTTAAGGATATTAAAAAACAGTGAAATCCTAAATGATAGTCCTAAAAAACAGTGCTAAATGGCAATTTTCTTTGAAAAATTTCGAGCTGTTTTTAAGAAAATGGCGTCTAGCCGTTACTGTAAATTTCAAGACCTTTTTCAGCTCTTTCACAGATTTTTCTTTGGTTTTCGAAAACCGTCATTTAAAGCACTTTAACACACAAATATGCAAAATAAGCAAAAGTGCTTACAATTTGCTAAAAGTGTGCGTATCAACGGCGTGAATGATATTTTTTTTTAATTATACACCTGTAATTTTTGAAAAAAATTAACAATACCCTGAAATGAATTTCAGATCATATTAAAAAGTGCAATTAGCACTATACATTCGAAAGTTTGAAGAAAACATTTGGGGCCGTTTTTGAGAAAATGACGTATGAGCGTTTCTGAAAATGCGGAATTCAGTGACCAACTGCCCTGAGGAAGCCTGCGACATGTCAGGCGAAACGTCGGCCTCCCAGCCAACGACGCGGCGTCTCCCGGATAGCCGAGAATTTATAGATTTCGAACAGAAAGTGTTTCATAATGTTGTTTAATACATTGCTTTAAACAATTACGGCTACAGGATATTGCTACATAAAACACATTTAAACGCAATAAGCATGTCTAGTACATTTGAGTTGCACCATTATTAATGTCTGACTTAATATAAAGATGTTGAGTCCCTTGGTCATTGTAAAGAGTTTTTAAAATATTCATTTTGCAGGAATATAGCAATGTATTCTCATAAATATGATGCAGGGCAGAGTGAAACTCCTTTTTTTTAAAAATTGCAAAAAGTGTTTAAAATGTTTACAAGTAATATCTTTGGAGAGACTGATGCAACGGGGTCACTTGCACACAATTTGCTCAATGGAATCGTTTATTTCAGAAACCCGTCAAACGCCAAAATCTAACAGACGCATCAGCGGCGGATTATTGTTCCAAGAGGATAGACATAGTTCAGTGCATATTTATATGAAAAATATTCATTTATCAACTGCTTTAATATATACAAATATTTTGAAATCAGATAAATTAGGAGAATTTTTCTCAGTTTTCTTGGAATGAGGAATTTGGCGAACATTTACGTTAAACGTTTCAAACGCTTATTACTCATACTTTACAACATAAGTAAACGTTATCAATTACAAAAAAAAAAATTAAAATAGCATGATTGAACTCCAAACATATTGTAGTAGGGCCTTTTGCCTTTCTTTTATGTGCCAAAACCTCCAATATTCATTTTTTAAAGTTAAAAATAATTGTTACATCAAAACACTTGTAGTTTCGTTAGCATCATAATCATCTTTCATGCTCAATATTGTTTTTTTAAAAGTATGTTTGAATTTTACATTTTTTTCGAAAAAAAAATATTTTGATACCCTCGCATATGTTATTATATTTTGTTTTTGCTTTTGAAGCTGGGATTTATCATAAACAATGTTTTCTTTAAAGAGAAGGTTTCTCTTTTCCTTTTCATCAAATTTTCGCACCATATTTTCATTTTCTACATTTTTTATTGAAACTCCACTTGCATCAGACTCAATTACTATCAAATATTTGAATTTCTTTGTTACATTATCTTCCTTCAAAAACTTTTTTTGTGAAAAATCGCCTTGTACATTATATGTCCTTGATAACTACAACAAATGCATTTGTCTGCCATGGATCATTAAGTCCGCATTTCGATAAATTTTCTTGAAAAACGATTACCGTTTGCCTTGTTCGTAACATTGTACTAAAAATACTAGTACATACAACAATGTGAGCACTATTTTTGAAGTACATTTAAAATCTAATTCGACAATATCACTAGCACTAATTAAAATATTATGAGATACTAGAGCTAAACGCATATAACACTGAATTCCAATAATGTCACTAAATGCAGTCACGACAGTCTTGCATTGCTATCACTATTACCATTGCTAATAGTAATCTTAATTAGCAGTAATGAGCCGTTAAGAACTTTAAGCGACTTATCACTCTCATATTAAAAACTAGAGGAATCCGGCAGACGTTGTCCTGCCCTCCATCTCTCTCTTTCTCATTCCATCTCCCTTTTTTCTTTCCGTCTCTCTCACTGTCCCTGTCCCTCTGTCTCCGCCTCTCCGTGTCCTTCCGTCTCTCTCTCTCTCTCTCTCTCTCTCTCTCTCTCTCTCTCTCTCTCTCTCTCTCTCTCTCCGACTGTCTCTTTCTTTCTCTGTCTTTCTGTTTGTTTCTCTCTCAGCGTCAATGTCATCCTCTGTTTCCCTCTGTCTCTCTCTCCCAGACGTTATTTCACAATCGCACGGGCAGACATTCTTAATATTTCATGGTGCTGCGGGATGCGTAGAGCGCAGTTGCTTAAAGAGCCTGAACAGGAGTGCTTAAGTCGGTACAAAATCATCATCAACGCACGTCTACGTGTGCAGGAATATAAACATTCCCTTCGTACCATGCCTATATTATTCCCATAAGTACAAGCATAATGTTGGCAAAATTTTATCGCAATCGGATGAACAATATGGCAGCACATTAAGTACGAACGGACCAGAAAACAAACAAACATTTTTTATATATATTAAATTTCCGACGTATAGATCAGTAAATCTTTACGCCGGAAATTTCTGCCAATTTGCGAAATACCTATAGACCACATCAACTCAACTTCCATCAAAATAGACAAAGACACTCGTACTTCTTTGCCGCACCAACATCGATGACTAAAACTCGAATATCAATCGAAACAAATTAGTGAGGAGACACAGCTCTCTTCAGTTGAAAGTACTAACCGAAAATTTAAAATTGCACATCAGGATCATCAATTAATCCTACATGATCACAGCTTAATACTATTACTTTCCTTTACTAATGTAATGATTTTGCTGTATTATTTTTCTCTGGTGAACTAATTTCTTATATTCTTGGATTGAAATTCAACTAAGGGTACAACGATTATCGTTACCTCAATTGATTTAAAGAGGATTGCAATGAAACAATCTTTTTTTTCTTTTTCAAGTCTACGGCAACTTCATCATCGCCCATTTTCGTTTTCATTTTATTTCTTGGCCCCTTTGTTCTTGCACAGAAAAATATGTTGGCTGGAGATAGCAGCCAAATCGAATTTACTCCCCCGAACTTTGCAGCTCTTCTCTGCCGCTGCGTCTCTGTTGCCCTCGGAAGCAACTTGCCCGCGAGTTCCTCCATCTGCCCCCGACGCCGCCTCCGTGTCATCGCCCGCTCGCAGAGTTCTCTTTCTCCACGCAGACGCGCGCCGCCCCAGGAATCACGCACCGGAAGGACGACGCTTCTCTGAGTTGCTCGTTTAGTCGTGGACGGTCTCTTTCTCACCCACGGGTTGCAATTCACTAGTGAATCACAATTGGAGTTTTAAGGGAATTCTTACGAGAACTCCCGCATTTCGTAAATTATTCACACTGACTGAGATTAGCTGTCTCTGCAGCGACTGAGACAAGCCGGCATTGCTGCTGCCTCTGCAGCGACTCAACCCGTATGTCTAAGGGTTCGAGTCCCAACGGTGGCGGATTTTCGACTATATCTTCATAGCTAGATCGAGTTCAGCTGCAGTCTGGAAGAGAATTCTAGCTGCCGGCAGCTCTGATCGGACATTTTCCGTGATATCTCCGATCAACTCCAGGCGAATACCTTAATAAACGGGCCAAAGACCGCACGCGATCTTTCCTTCCTCTCCCTTCTCCTATCATCTCCTCTTACACGTAAACGTATACTTACATATACTACACTGTCACACAAGTCGGGAGAGCAGTCGGGAGCTCATAGCTTGTCATGAGTGGGGCGGTGCCTCGCTGGGGGTAGATTCCTGAGGAGGCAATCCCTCGCAAGCCGGCGTGTAGGTAGGCTCGGGATCTCGCCTTCCAGCGTAGAACACCAATCACGAGTAAAACTTTCACTACTCTAACGGACTAATAACCATAGCAGGGCACGTACAAAGAAAGATCAGTCAATCAATAAAATCAATCATGATGTGAGGAAATTTTCACGGATTATCTCGAAGCTAGTTTACATTTCACAATTTGTTAAATTTACGTAACTGATATTAGTACCACATGCAACCAAGTTTAGCGGGCAGCCTCCGTAACGCCCAAGTAAAAAGGGTTGCATTCAAAGTATTATGCCCCTTGCAAGACTCCTAGACAATATTTGTATCTGTGTCTGAATTGGCTTCACTGTGTAGTATCGGTTGATCGAAATACACCATGCTGCCACCTAAGACAAACTAAAACTCAGTTTTTGTGTTGTGCACTTAAGAGAAAAGAAATCTCCAGCAATCAAGTTAATATGCAAAATGTTCGGTCTGTCGATTCAACTTTCGATGTTTTTCTTTCCAACGACCTGTCAAACACCGGTTATCCTCACGACGGTTAATGACCAGTTTTACTCACCATACTCGTGAGCTGGAAGGATACTTCATCACACATTAGTGTATAATAGAAAATTTAAGAATAGGTGTGGATATCTCGTATATTAAGCCAAAAAAGATAACTTCTTCGCGGCAGCTTGTTCCAAATTTCGATGGTTGAAATGAAGTAATCAGATCCTGTATTCGAACATCTTGCAGGAATGGCATCAAAAAGTTTGCTCAGCAAGTAAAATTTTAAGCTCACAGTTCACAACGGCTCTTCACTAGAGGAAACAGCGGATAGCCCCAAAACGAAATGCAGTATATTGATTATTCGTTCTGTCAACTTTGATTTTCTGTAACCACTTACTTAAAACCGAAGGGGTGTGACTGAAAACTGTTCATGAAAGTGAAACCCTCACCCGTCTTCACAACAATTAAGGCAAAGATTCCTTTATTTTCACGCTATCTATGAAAGGTAGAAATTCTTTATTTTCGTATGGTCGGTGCAACTCGATACTTAACGGTTCCATGAAAACCACAGATAACGTAATGTGTGCATTTGATCTTAAAAATTTGCGATGAACAAACTCAGTAGAGACAGGAGGTTGCAGCACGAAGCCAGCTCACCGACATTTAAATTTCCTTGAAAGAGCGGAGCCTTCTGTAGTTACTCTCCGATCGATGGCGACGCACGCAGCGCTCGGGCCATTGTTTGTGATAATTAGTATATTAGGCGGGGAGGGGTAGCAGCGCTGTCGGCGGGCGCGGCGGGCCGGGGTCGAGAGGTGGGGAGAAAGGGCGGATGTCTCACCTTTGTGACAGCGCCCTGTTTTCCAATAGTGTTGGTCAGACGCATGGGACACTGGCACTGTCAAGGGAACACGTCCCGCAGAAGATGCACTCGACCTCCTACGACATTCCGAGACGAACTTGCGCGTCCATCTCAACTTCCTCATGATCAAATGTTTGGCGCTGCAATGGAAGTTAAAACTTACGTATGGGATTATCGTGTTGGTGTTCTTCCGCACACCCTTAGCCGCTATAAATACGTCAAACGTCGTCCATATTAAAAAAATAATAACAAGGAAAAATGAAAACAAATAATGAGAACTAAACAATGGAGCGTAGAGATAATATTAAAATGATAGATGACTTATATTGTTTTACTCAAACAAGGCATGAAAATTTTAAAAAATATATATTGACAGCTGCTAAATAAGTTATGTGGCTCCGTTCTCTCGGTGACATTAATCAATCAGGTTACGGCAATGGGCCAAAACGTTATTTGTTCCTGGACCTTCAATGTTTCTCATCTTGGGAATTAATACACCGCAAAACGACACCTCCTGCAGCACGGCCGAGAGTCGTTCGCGTTCCCCGTCTCTGTTGCCCGTCGGCACTGCGCACACCCCGCACGAAACTGCCCGTCCTTTGCAGCTAACCCCCTTCGCGTTATTTATTCCCATTCCGGCCGTTGTGCTTCGATCCATCCCAATCAAAAGCCTCTTTACGTTGTAACCCGGCCCAACCCCTTCCCGAAGGCGCCCACCTGTCCGGATGCTCTTCTGCCGTTGCGACTGGATGCTCCCTCCGGCGTCTGAGTCACGTCCGCGCGGCATAGATCCGCCGTTGCAGGGCGCGTACGAATACGTCTCATAAAAATCCAACGCTACAATGGCCGCGTAGCATGCTAACACGCCGCCCGGTATTGACGTTTCTCAGACTGGAAGAC
>BOPP01000302.1:297914-314992 GCA_017312745.1 Gryllus bimaculatus | reverse complement strand
GGGCCGAAGTCATCTGCGCCCCACCCCGGTGCTGCCGCGACAACCAGCTTTTGCGCCCTCTCTTTCGCAGTCGAGATTCTCTTTTAGAGGGGGTTTAGGATCGGCCTTCCACTCGAACCCTGAAGAAGTTGACGCGTCGAGAGGCGCCGTCGCCCCGTTGTCTCCGCCGCAAGCAGGGCTTGAGGCGACGCGGCGCCGGGGCGGCGCCGGGGCGGCGCTGCGCTCCGCACGAGCTCGTGGCTCGACCTCGTAGAGGGTCCACTCGGTGCCCTCGCGCGGAGAGGGCTCGAGCAGAATAGCGAATGTGGCGGGCGACTGTCGCAACGCGCCGTCATTAAAGACGTCGCGGCCCGTTTTCCCGTCTCTAAGCACGCTCACGCTCGCAGCTTCGTCGCAACTAGAGGGTCGAATCCGCATAACTAGTGTTACGACTACACCGCACTCTTTCCGTGTAGAGAAAATTGCGAACTCGGTCGGACGCAGGCAGCCCTCCAGGAAGCCAGCCCCCGCCTCCGCCGTCATCGCGTCGATTCCGCCGTCTCCTCCGACGCCGCCCCCGCTCCCGCCCCTGTCGCCGCCCGGCCTCCCTCCGGCAGCCGACTTCCTTTGGTTTCCGCGCGGCGGCGAAGGCGCTCCGAAACCTTCCGGCCTGGCGTTCCGCTGTCATTTCCGACACCCCAACATCGCTTTCAATCCATTTCGAACATTTTTATAAACAACTAATCGAAGCCTTCCAGAATGAAAAAGTCTGAGGAAATGTTTTAAAGGAACGCGTTACAACCCACAACTGTAACAATTGTGAGACGTAAGGATTCGCACATTATTCATTCGAGTAAGTCCAGTTATGTTGCTGATAAATATTATTTTTCTATTGGAACCAACAACATAATTGAAAGAGGTGCGAATGCTGAATGGTGGTATTTCTTACCATTGGAATAATTTATATACGCTCTACGTTTATTATACATCTATCTAAGCCAGATCTCACATAATGTTCTTAATGGGCTTCAACATTTGTTACTCATCACGTAGAAAAAAATTCTTACTCCACGATTGTTACGTTGCTGATACGCTCACAGCTATCAATGCTGTTACGCATGGGCTTATTTGCGCATGCGTAACAGCATTGATAGCCGTGAGCGTACCAGCAACGTACACGCTTATTACCTACAAACAACGCTTATTACCTACAAAATCAAAACGCAAAGTTTACATTCTGGGGAACAAAAACCTCAGACGTCACGGCATTACTACCCGCCTCAGCACTTGTCTGTGTGCGTAGCCGCGACATGAAGCGGTGCTCGGTTAGAAGCCTTGGCTAGAGTAGTCGTAAGTGTGCTTCACACTTTCGGCATTCAGCAAGTAACGGGCGACAACTCACCGAATTCGGATAGAGGGAATGGGTTGCTTACTATTTGCCGAGGGCCAAACATTCGCTGCTCGCCTAAAGGCGGCTCCACACATTCGGTATTCGGCGAGTAGCGAGCGACCGCTTGCCGAATGCCGAGTAGGATGGATGGGTTGCATGCTATTTAGCGAGCGACGAATATTCGGTACTCGCCTTATCCACCGCGTGTCGGTTTTTGCAGACGTCAAAGGAAGCGAATATTCGCCGAGCACATCATTGCTTGGGATTGGGCGATCAGTCACTCGCAATTCCTTGAATGCCGAATGTGTGGAGATGCTTTTACCCGCAGCGTATTGGGCACATCAAAGGGAACATTCGCCGAACATCTTGGATACTCGAGATTGCAGGAATAACTGCTCGCTACTTGCCGAATACATGCCTTCATATCATGTTCTGCCATTAAAATTCATAAAAAGTAATTTCAAATGTAACACTGCGTTTCAGAGAAAATATGAGGATTGTACTCTACCCCATACGTTTACAGTTTTACTGATTTTTTGAAAATAAATAACAAATAATGAATTTCCCTAGTTGAGAAAAGAATACCCATTGAATGTTAAAATATTTTATTTATTTAACCATATCTCTGCCAATTTATCTACATTTCAGTACGTAATACATTTAGAAATGATCGCGCCAATAAGACAGGAATCCTGGTAGACAGCTCAACAAGTTACTAGCAATCATAACGCTCTGTTGGAGAGATTTTTCACTGATCAAGAGGTCTAGAGGCACAAACCATCAAAACAGCATGTGTCTTGCAGGTGTGGCCTAAATATTATTATTGAGAGTCTTCTTTGCAAACAAAATATCACGTCAGATTGTCCACACACGTACGAATATGTTTCCGACCAAGATCTCACAGGTAAATGCTTCAAAAAGATTCGTACCAATTCGAAAATTAGGGTGAATTTCAAGAAAGGGCAGGGACATTTGTAGGAACGATTTCTTTACTGTTTACTCACCACTTACAAACAATAAATATCTCAGTCCATCTCCTGACTCTCATTTCACTACATTACTATTTTTCCGCGACATATTATCCATTTCACAATTATCCACAAAAATTTAAACAATTAGAAGGGCTGGTGACTGAATTTTATGAAACTCCCTGGACCTTGAACGTCTTGTTCGTGGATCTCCATTCAGAAAACAAAATGCTCGTTGTCTTCCAGCCTCATACAGCGAATGACACTAACGTTATAAAACATTTTGTTTCTATTAAACCAGCCCTAACTGAAATAAAATAAAATCTATCACACAATTTACGGAGAGTGATTATTATAATTCCAGGTCATCGAACTACAAAAAATATATTTGATTAATTGAGGTACCTGACGATAAGAACTAGTGTTGTGTTGGAGTTCAGTCCTTCAAACTGTATGTGCGCGTGAGTCATGACTTGAGCTGAAATTAAGTGAATGAGGAAGCAGGTCGGCAGTGCGTGAATCGTCACGTGCTGGCTATAGGACGGGCGACTACAGAATCCGTCGGGCAGAGGTAACGTAACGGCTGTCACGTATCAGGACAGCTGGACAGCGCGTGACGAGTAGGCGCGCGGGCGGCGGGCAGAGGGCGCAAGGTGCCCAGCTGGCCCTCACGCTCCATTTCAACGGCGGCTCTCCTCGTTGCCACCGGGCCTGATACTTGTTACCCGCAATTTATGTGGCCGCGCTCGCCAGCTCGTATTGACGGTTCAGAAATAGGGTCGGCCGCGCATATATTTTCCGTGAGCGCGGCGCGGGCGGCCGGAGACATGGGTCCGGCGTCCTCGCCTCCGCTGGGATGGCAGGGCTGCCCGTCTTCCGGGCCGCAGTTTCACCCATCCGCCTGGCCCCGCCACGCCCTCACCGCCACTCCACCGCACTCACTTCGCCCTCCATCGCCCTATCACTCAGCGCCGCAACCTCCTCCCACCTCAGGCCATTTGCGCGGACAATTGCCCGGTGTCGCCGCCAGGGCTCTCTGTGCGTTCACTGTTTGGCTCCTTTGGGGCCAGGTTAGAAGACCGGATGCACACGAACTGCAGTTCCCAAAACGTCGGGTGGGATGACGAATTCTGATTCAAGCAGAGGATTCCTTCAATAATGTAGTACATGTTTTCGGAATTGATAAATTCTCTCAACTCATCTCAAAAACAGCAAAATACATAAATTATTTTAAAAACTACGTGTGAATCGAAAATTTTGAGCACCTAATGCTTTGGAGAAGTATTAAATGACACTGTTCTCCACAATCACCCATTTCAAATCATTTCTTTTATCGGTTGCCGACTGTCACGGAAAATAACGGATTGAAGTCTCGCAAACACGAATGTTTCGAGAAGTGGTGACTAGTATGTGCGACCTCCTCTTCATTCCCAGTTTTTCAATTTCTTCTTCTGCCGCTCAACATTTGGAATCGTGAGAGGAAGCAATTACTATACAATGGCACAATTACATTGAAGATTCAACGTAATTTACTGTTTTCCAATGTTTCTTCTCCTTCGTTTCCTTCTCTTTCTTCTTGAAGCCATTTTTACGAAAAATATTTTCTAAATTCCCTTTTCTTCAAGCAAAATTTACGCGAAAATTTTCATATTTTAAAAAAATTATACATGACCTTACATAAAGATCTAATGTTTAGAATTCATTATGGAAAAAAGTCTTATCATCAATATTGTAGTTTTTCTATGTTCATTTTTCGTAATTTTCGAAAATAGGGAGGTTCACCGAAAATGTTAATTGCCCCATTTTTATAAACGTGCATTGGTCTATTCGAGAAACGTTTTGGAGGAAATGATTTTTTTTTAAATTGCCTACACTTCAAGCAAAATTACGCGAAAACTTATCAATTTTCATATGGTTCATGCCTTTATTTAAAAACCCTTTCCAAAAACAGATTTCATTAAGGAGAAAACTCTATCTTTCAATTTTCGAAAATTCAGAGTTTAACAAAATTGAGACATCATACATTTTCAAGTGGTATTGGCTCTATCCATAGAGAAAACAATTAATCCAAAAATTGGAGAATTTTGAAAATATTATTAAAGTTTTATGCTAAGTACACCCCCAATAAATATACCCGTTTCAAATTACTAGGATCTCGAGGTTGGCTAGATCGATCCAAGACTGTCAAATTTTAAGAAAATTGCCCGAACGGTTGAGGCGCCAGCGTTGACCACGGACGGACGCACTGCAGTAAACACTTCTTTCGGTACCAAGAACGCACAAAGCGTGGATTCTGCCTACACGTGTGAGTCGTAAATTATTTCCTGTGTAAAGGAAGATTTGCCCTCTTTTTCGATACCACGGACCGAATATATGAGTTTTTCCCGACGAAACATTGCCTCTTTCAGCCGCAGAAACACAATATTGTACAATTACTACGTAAGCACGTAGTATGCGATAAAGTAGAATTAGATCTTTAAATAAGGTCACAATCAATGTTTTAGAAAATAGGAGTAGTTTTCACGGATATTTGAATTGAAGTGAAGACGATTTCAAGTTGTTTTAAAAAAAACAACAAAAAAACTGCTCAATATTATTTATTTATGCTTGCCTCGAATGCAGCAGTGTAAGCTTTTTAAAAATGGTGCATGTTTCATTTTCGTTGAACTTACTGAATTTTTAAAATTGCAAAAGATACAAATTATTCGAGAAATACATGATGTTTGTGAGCCACTAGTTTCCTCCTTCCCCTACTACATAGGGTCATAAAATCTGTCCCAAGCAAAGTGAAGAAAAACGTTATGAAGAAAGATTCTAACCCAAAATAAACATTCTCAACCTGTTTCCTACCCGTTAATCCTACTCACCCTCCTATAAAAATATTTATTGCAACACTCCCAGCTGAGGATGCTTCGCGTGGCGAGCGTGCACAGAGGTCGTCCAACAGCGCGTCCGTTAAGAAGCTACGCGTCACGATCTGGGGCATCCGCAAAGAGTCTTCTCTGTGCAAGGACGAGCGGGGTCAAGTGCGTCGCATGTGTCGATCGTCCGCTTTCTTCGTAAACGTCAAGCAACAGCAGCAGACGCCCGGCACGACACCTCCGACGCGCCCCCGCACACACGCGCGTCACACCGCGCAGCCGCCCGCCTCCCACCGCATGCAACAACCGCACTCGCGCCTCGCTCCCAGCCACACCCACGCCCGCGGGCTGCCGGGCCGCTGGCCGCCGGGCAGCCTCCAGCAGCCCTCAACCGCGAAACCACGAAATAAGCCACCGCCCCACGGCGCTCTCAACGGCTTTCCTTTTCCCTTTCCTCTTTCTTTCCCTCTTTTCGTCTTGCGCCGACCTGCGCTTAATCACGGCAGCATCAACAAGGGGCCCTGCAGACAACACGGGATTCGTCAGTCCAGTTTCGCTACTTAGGCTACTTACAGCCTTCAAGGAATGCCTCGCACAACTCCAGCTTAAAAGTTCTGCGGCGGGTGATGACGACCTGCGCTCTCTACACCCGCTCCAACGGCGCCTCTCCGCAACCAGCACCACCCGGCTGGCCGCCTGGCTTGTTTGTTAATTTGCTGTTTCTCCTCACCTTTCACAAAATGTTTCTATTTTTCGGGTCCGCTGCCTCTCAGAGAGAACGATTATTTTATCTGTTGATCTCGAGGCGAAGCAGCCGTTCGCGGGCCACGGCGGTCGTCTTAACGCCCGCGCCCCGTTTTCGTACCCGCCCCGCCGCCGCCCGCCCGCACCGCTTTGCCCTGGGTCGCCGCCCGCGCGCTCGCTGCCTCGACGCCGGCGCCACGCGCCGCGGTGGCGTCGATAGAGCGCCGTGACAGGCCTGTATGCGCCGCGGCCGGGCGCAGTGACGTCACACAGGCCGCCCATGACGTCATAATGCCCCGCTCCGGGAGGCAGCCTCCGGCGAGATTTTTAATACATTTGGGGCGTCACGTGGAAGTCCTTACGTTCCGTCAACCGCGGCGCAGCGGGCCGCGCGCGCGCGCCCGATGGACCCGATGGACGGCGTTTCTAAAATCTAGGCGGAACAGCGGATGGCCGCGCGTTGGCGAACTGCGGAACGCGCGGGGCTCGAAGGGGAGGGACGGCGGATCGCGCCGGCGCTTGCCATCATAGGACGACCTGTCCTCACGAGCCAAGGACAACTGCAGAACTGACGGCGTGAAAAAATAGGAAAGTGGGATCGTTTTTGGCGGAACAGTAATAAGAAATCGAGAATAGCCAGGACGAATAAATAGGGCAATCTGGAGAAACTATGAAGTGAGAAGCGAGAGGGTATCGTCCAAATATATGGTGAACGGGGGGAGGGGGCGAGGGGAGGGCGTAAAAGGGCGACCATGCGACAGCCGGCGCGCACATTGCACCTTGTTTTATTTACGCAGGGTGGGGCAGCGTGCGGTGAATGTGGCGGCCAAGAGGCCTTTAGGGACGGCCGCCCGCGTATTTAAGCAATGCGCCTCTCGGACAGAGCCCCCTCCCTCGCCCGGCAACCCCTTCACCAACCCTTGCCCCTGCTCCGTATCTGAGATGAACCAAGCAGTAAATTTATCTTGCCGAGACGCCCAGATGGTCGCCTGGGTCACCCTTGACTGGCGCTGGGGTCAGGCGCAGGTGAAGGCGGCTCCTCGATTCTCGGCAGCCGCCCTCACTTTCACCCTCCCCCGCTCCTTCCCACTCGCCCCATAACCTACAGCGCTGCACCTACAGACCCTCCTTATACACACTCAGGCACGGCGTATATTCACTTACGAACCCTTATGCTCCCAAGCTCTACTGCATTAGACCATCAATATTAAAGGAAAAAATCGTTTAATTTGCTGGTAGACAAGGTATTGCTTTTCCTTTGTGTTAAAAAAGCCCCCCCTCCCCCCAGAAACAAATCAAAGTTTGTTCCTAGTCATTATTCGAACACACTATTTTAAATCGCCATTCACAGAAACACAGTTTCTGGGTCTTGTTTTTGATGTACGAAACAGATTTTTTCATTCTATCTAATAGTGAGCAAAACATTACAAAATGTAAGCAAAATTTGCGATGTGTATGAAATATATTTCGCTCACGGCGTATTAAAAATAAAATTAGCAACATGTGCTAGAGGTGATTTGCGCACTTGTTACGTAACGAACTAAGTTCATATCTCTTCATTAACGACTATCGTGGTTAAGAATGTCAAATCTCGACAATTTTTTTTTGAAAAATATCAACAATTTAAAAAAAATATTTATTCAAAACGTTTCTTCCAAGTTTCAACTTAATCTCTATGTATGTATTGTCGAATGAGAATACCTATGGAAATAAATTAGATTACTTCTGTAAGTAAAATAAAATTAATCAAATTACTTTTACTGGGATTACGAGACTGACGCTTTATGGGTTACCCCTAGTACGGATAGTGTCTACCCAGAAAATCCAAGCCTTCGAAAATTTAATTGCAGAGTCCAACATATATGATTTTTTGCAATAAAATAAATAAAAAATTGCAATCACTAAAAATCATACTTTTTAAATAATTGTTTTGAAAGTGAATCAGACGGCAGACGTAGTTGGACACAGTGTAGCATTAAATTTTTAGCTTCATAAACAATTATAAAATTAAAGTATCGTCTATATATATCGAGATATAACATATTTAATATTTAGTTTTTAACACATATTTCACATTTAGCAATTCAACCCGTGCGAACATTCCGCACATTGTAAATCAATGTTTGTGGAGTGGGGTTACTCCCCAAATGTGTAATAGAACGTTCAAAAATATCTTATTTGGTGTGCCATAAGAAACAACTCGATCTCAGTATATCATACGAAACGTATCTCGCGTCCCTCAACCTGATTTCACGGGCGACGTGATTGCTGCATGGGCGACGTGATGTCGACGTGCATTGCTGCGAAACGTATGCTACGGGTTGCTTGCGCATCTGCTTTCCCCAACCTGAGAACTTCTATTTTTTCGTCTTAAATCTGTTTAACGGGTTGGGGAGTACCCCATCTAGTAATAGCATACGTACGGGATTTTGTGTCGATGGGTTTTTGTAAATGGTAGAAAACAGGTATATTTACATAGCATGTTACATATAGTGAGATGAGAGCAATGCCCTCTTAATCAATGTATTCTCTGTTGATATATACACAAGAGCTGAAGCTCTTGTATCCTGAATGATTTGTACTGCATTGCTTCCCCATCGGATGAAACAGTAGCAATTCGTTTCACTACACCCAATGATACGCTTCTTTGCGTAGCAAACAGAACTGAAGAGGTCTCGTAGTAATTGTTGTAACATTCATTTTATGAAATGGCTAACGCGAGAAGGCAATGTTTTACAAATAAAATACATTTCTTCAAGCCTCTGAAATAAAAGACACCCTTTCACATCGTCTCTGAGGCCATCTCCCTCGCAGTGCGGTCCGGTAACGGCCGCAGTTGGCGGCAGCAGCGCTTCCCAGCGCGGCCATTCCAGTCGATAATGCCGTTGCGCGTACAACGAAATAATTAGGGAGGCGCTTGCGTGGCAGCGCGCGGCTGTGGTGGCGTCGTGAATATGCGCACGCAGTCCCTTCGGCCGCCTCCGCGAGGGGCGGGGCAGAGGTCGTCGGGAGGGCGCGGAACGGCACGGGAGCTCGGAAGCTTCTCCAATTTCTTTCTATTCGCTCATCTTTAACATGCGATGGTTGATTACGGCAAACTAACAAATATACGCAACGATTTTACATCCTTTTTCCAATTAGCGTAACACGATTGTTTACCTTGTGGTTGATGGTGATGGAAAAGATATGGTCTCTGAGGAGTGAAATTATGATTTATGAGGCTTATTTCGGAGCTCGGTGTATTTACGTAAGAGATGATATTGATTCGACATTCTTGTGAGAATTCAATCTACATTCACTGGGAAATATTTTCAAAATATCAGTTGTACATCTGATTACTCTCATTCATTTTACTTTGCATCTAAACACCTCGAACGAAGCCAGCTATACATTATTTCACTTCCTTAAAAAATCTAGGCATAACTCTGAACAAAACTTGCAATCGCCTTTTGCGTCCATTGCTATGTGAGGAGATACCACGTTCATTTTCTGGGCGAATGCCGTGAAAAAGAGCAGACTCACAATTTAATTCATTCATTAGATATTACAATGAATGTACCCGCATCGAACATTGTTAAAAAAGAAATAGAAAAAAGCAATAGATGAAATCATAATTAACAAACCCACCACTAGATATGAAATGATAATGAATGGTCTAGGTAACAACGGCCAAGATGCACTAATTATTACAATTACCACCAACTTGAACACTGACAAATTAAATAATACACGCATGTGCAGATTATTTACTTAAGTGAAATATTTTTTTACGGAATACTTGCTACAAGAATCACGCCATCCAATTCAGTTACGCGGTAAATAATGCTTATTTGTCTCAAACCAAAACAATTGCTAAACTATAATTATATTGTATAGGTATAGTGTTTTAAGATATCAATTTATAAAATGACGAGATCTTTAAGATTTATTACTGCGCAATGTAATTATTTTCAGCATGATTTTATTGTTATCCTTATCAAAAGATTAGTGTTGTTCATTTTAATTTCTTCTAATTTTAGACGATGTAGACTACCACCTGCTCACGACAAGTAAACGTTTGTCTACAATTTTATTCGACTGGTGGCATGTCTGCTTGTTAGGTGTGAATAAGAATGTATTAAGTATGTACATGTGCCATTTGTTTAGAATGAAACTTGTAATGTTTGGTTTACAATGTTTCGATTGTGAATTGTCCAATCTCAGTGTCTGAAGATGGAGAAAGTACATCCCCAAATATTACGATATATAGCTAATTATAAAGAATAAAGTGATTGTCAATAAAAAATCATTGGACCTTACGTTTGTGTTATATTATTGTACACTTCTTTCAGCATACCACTATGCATAAATCGTGTCAGATCGCTGCGGAACGAACTTCACATCCGCACATCTCACTCGCAAAGGGTAACTGTGATCTGAAGAAAAAGGTATCGCACACTGTAAATCACATGCTAAGTATCTGACACATGTTAAGTAGTTGATTCTCAGTAAATTGACTTGCCGACTCAGGGATGAGAGATAAGGATGGTGAAACTATCGCTGTAGATCGCCCGTGCATAGATTATGGTAAGGTGATAGTCGACAAGTGCCCTTCTTAAACAATCACGCCTTCTATGTAGATAAGTATCCATGGGCAAATTAACAAAATTTTTGTGTCCGCGGGAGCAAGTTGAACTGAATTACATATAAAATTCTCACGACGCAAATTTGCTATTGAATAGCGAAACTAATGATAGCACGTCCCTTTTCTTCCAATTCGCACAGTTACTTCGGAGCGCTCTCGTGAATCCCTGGTCCTCTCGTTGCCATTTGGGCAAATGCGGATCTAAACCATGTACTCCCGAGTGACGGCGAGGGGGGGGGTGCCCTACCAGAATGAGCTGGCGGAAATACGCCCATATTGATGTCATCTAAGGCAGAGCGCAAGTTTTCGGAGAAATGACACAGTGTTTGTTTGGGCGCTTTGAAACGAGAACGCAAAGATTTCCGAATCACGAAGAACTTCAAAAGAAGTTGAGAAAGGAAATCTTCCTGCGAATAGAGATAACGTCTTCTGCACACTTCTCGTCTTCACGTGTTTGCGTCACAGATTTTCACACAAGCAAATATCTTTTCCTTTGAGTTCTTATTATTCTCCATGTAACGTGAACTGTTTTTCGGAGTCTTCTTCGCGTTTACAACGTTTGATCGGTTGAAATTGGCCCAAAAGTCTGCAAACATGGCCAGTTTCAGATATAAAAGCCTTTGGTTGTATTCACAACAGACCCTCTTGCCGGAATTAAGACAGTTACACAGTTAAACACATCATTCTTTATATTTAGTTATTTAATTTTCTATAAACATATCATGTAAACAATACTGCTAAATTAAATAAATATACAATATATCACACGTACGAGTTCCAATGTGGCGTTTGATTCTGTGTCAGATTTCAGATAGCTTGTTTTTTTTCGTGTTCCACAGATCAGCGTCGAAGAAAGCCAACTTTATTTGCATCCCAAAACGGGTATGTGAGAGTGGAGATGGCTCACAATTAGAATACTGCTTGAAGTGGTTGCCAAGAATTATTATCATCGCATTTATAAATTTCGGATACTATCGATTATTGTCTCCATATCGAAGCGCGGATCAACGGGAGGGGGGTGACAATGAGGGAAATACCCTCCCCCCAAAAAAGTTCGGTAACTATTAATTTTATCTTCTCACAAAACTTTCTAGTAACTACTAGTGCAAAAGAAGCGCGTTCTTTCTCGCCCGAATTTTCACGCAAGATTAAGCGAAAAGTACTCAAATTTACGAAAAATTGATCAAGACCTAATTTTTAAATTATCTTTAAGGAACAGATTTCATTAAGGGAAAAATTTCCATCTTTAATATTTTAGTTGTAGGAAGACTCCTAAAAAATTTTGAACGTTTACAATTTTCAAAAACTACAAACTTCTACAAAATTGTAAATATATATTTGAAATAATGTTAATTAAAGTTCATATTATTAATTTAAAATATACTATGTTAATTATAACAAAACATTTCTGAGTTATTTTTTGCTGATTGTTTTAAATACATGTGACTGGACAAGCGGTAAACAATGTCTGCTATTAAGTTAATACCTCTAACATTTTCATCTATGCATTGAATTGCCCTACAACCATCAACCACGGCGGAGAGTACCGATGATAGGAATTTGCCATATCTGATTCTAACTTCACTACTTCTTCAAAATGTGTGTCATTTCTACATCAACTTAACATTTTTCATGTCATTATCAGATGTAATTAAAATGGCAATCCTCTTTTTAACTTTATTCTTTCAACAGAATGTTTATGCAGTATTTTAAATTCTTGCTTTCAGTGTTTGGTGTAACTCTTACAGAGCCAATTTGTGCTAAAGTAATTTTCACATTTTATTCTGCCTAGTTCAAAGTTAGGAACGATACATGTAACTTTTCAAATTTGTGGGTCTCTTCATATATCTTGCAATCACATATTGAGAAAGTTGCCACTCAAAGAGACTACTGAACTGTCAACCAAGCAAGCAAGGAACACAATTCAAATTTCCAGGATGTTTTCGGAAGAGGTAAATCCAAACCACTAGTTAGAAAAGTTCAAATTCAAATGAGGCAGAAAAATGTGAACTCTCATATATAAGACACAAACCAACTGAAATTCCAAAAAAATGCAAGCAAGAGAGGAAATGAAAGAAGAAGTTGGATTCAGAGCATCAGAGGAAACTGACTGACCAGTGATGAGAGTTAATTAAACATTACATACATATTGTCAAATCACGTAATGATTATAAATTATGGACTCCCGTGCTTTGAAATGGGTGAACGTAACACGTGGCACAACACTTATAATTATGTAGACTCAGGAAAAGATGAATTTATCTAACGTCGAAATTCCCACAAACAAGGAAGGCTAATAACTGAAGAAAACTAAAACTAAATACAAATATCGAATTAAAAATTACAGACGTCCCTTTTCCAGCTTACTCCTTACACCCACACGCAGCACAATATTGTACCATTCTTCATTTATATAATTCAAAAAGTGCACTTTCTCTGTACGGTAACGCTATACCACTACTCACACCGTCCCACAATCAGTTGATCCATATGCTTGCTTCAATGTAGTGACGTAATGTGGCGTATTTTCTGTATACATGGTTGAAGAGAACACTGCAGAATCAGCTGCCGCACAGGCCGCAGTGGAATGTACAATGGATGCAATATTTTTGATCATGTGACATACGGTTTATTGTCATTTTAATTCTGAAAATTCATCAAATCCTCATTTTTGCATGGGTTGAATGCACGTGTATATACATACACATAAATTCCCCCAACACACAAACATACACACACAACTCGTCTCTGAATCCGCCCCTGCCATATCAGAGGAATAGCTGTTTTTTACGGTTTAGGCACGAAAACAAAAAATACAACATAAACATTATAAACTATAATACATCTTTAATTGGTTTATATATCATATTTATAGAATGGTAAACTTAAATGAAAAAGACGATACACATAAAAAACAAATTCTTAAACTTAATTCATCGTGGTTAAAATTCCACTGGCCGCCGTCCGTATTTACTTTAATATATTAATTTTCTGATTTTTTGTAAAATAGTGATTCTCTACATAGTGTTTTATATCGAGTACCTTTATTTTTACTTTCTCGCCTTTACAAAGGTACTTCGTAAGAAGAGAAAGTTATGTACTCGTGCACGAAAGTAAACGGTAAACGTCGATGAAAGTCGTAAACGGCGACTTTTCGGCAGAGAATATCTCTTATTGCTAGGCCATGTTGGCGAAAAAGTGGATACTTTCTGCTGCTATATATAATACATTACTTTCTTCAACACGCGATGTAGGAAGAGCCCATGATTTGTCGGTTGTGGATTCCGAAAAATCGATTGACGGCATGTCTGACTGTCAGTCTGTGATCAACGATAACGCCTTCCTAAACCGTTTAGCCATTTTCTCCAAAATTGAAACTCCCCGATCAATCTGAACGAACTTGATGCTTTGGGAGATTCAAAAAGGTATTTTTATTATCGGCGGTACTTTACATGAAGCCTCAAAAACATTTTCAACATTTTCTAAAAAACAGCACTTCTTCTGTATTAAACGTTATCCTCGAATAGCGCAAAGAACGCTTAAGAGAATGGTCTAGGTATCGTGTTTTAATCCCTCGATTTTTGAAAATTGAAAAAGTGCATTTTTGGGGGCGTCTTCCTAGAATATTGAAAATAGAGATTTGCTTCCTTAATAAAATCTGATCTTGAAAGGCTCTTCAAATACGTTTATGTTTCTTTTTTTCGAAAGAATGAGTAGGTTTCGTGTAATTTTGCGCCAAATTTAGGCAATTAAAAAAAAGTAACACCTTTTTTCTCAGAAACCGTTTAATTTTTTTAAAGTTCTCCTGTTATGTGAAGAGGATCGATCAAAAAATGTAGTTTTTGTGTAATTTGCGTTTTAAATTTATGCAATTAAAAATATACTATCTCAAAAATAGCTCCAAATATTTTTATATAATTTTTTTTCACGGACAGAGGACGGGACGCTAAATAGAATGGTGCGGGTCTGATTTTCATTGAACTCTGTATTTTTGAAATTTAGAAATGCGAGGAAGTATGTGCTGTTGAGCACCATTTCTTTGTACTTGTATGTTTTTTGAATGCTCTTTAACTTCAGTTACATTTCATGAAGTTCAATGGTCACTAACACTTTGCTATTATGCAGCCTGCAGCCTGAAGACGGGGGAAAATATTATTCATCGAAACGTCGCAATCTATATTAAAGAAGGATTAAGACGTCAAATTATATGATTTTAAGATTTTATTTCTACGTATTTAAGTGAATCGGCATGTCAAGAAAACCTCTGTGGCCAAACTATCTTCCGATTTAAATTATAATACTAAAGTACGTTGGAACGAAAAACTAAGGCATTGAGAGCCTTGTATACCCTTTCACAAAAGTGTCCTGTCCTTTAACCCCAAAGAAAATGGCCAAAAGTGGATCCGCAGCGTTGGTTAAGTAGAAAGTGTCTTCTGTGCGTGTTGCCGAATGAATGCTGTTTAATTTCGTGTTTCTGTGCTCGAGGGCGGCGGCTCTCCTCGCCGCCCGCAGGCCGCGCGCTGCTCCCGGGCGCGGAGGAGGAGAGCGGGGATCGCCGCCACTCGCGCCTCGCGTGGAGAACCGCCCCGGCGGGCGCTCTGCCCTCCACATAATATCCAATTCAGTAAACCAGTCGACACACGAAGAACAATTGTGCGGAAATATGCTACACTACAGACACAACAATGTGATGAAAATGGCCCTGTGGCGGTCAACCCTCACTGCTAATGAAGATTTATGACGTTTGTGTGAATGATTTAGCTTAGGAAACATACTGTATGGTACTTTTTTAAACGGCCATTCTTTAAATTAATTTACAGTCTACCCGTTTTGTGCAGTGCTATCTCTTATGCATAATATAGCCTTCAGGAATGTCCAAAAATGCGACTCAAACGTTGGCAAAAGTTCAATAAACAGTAAATAATGCCAATACGCAAAAACTGTGTTTTTATTGAATAAAGGTAGTTCGCGTGTACAACATTTACGTCAGAATACTAAATTTAAAATAAAAATAGAATTGTTAAAGTGATAGAGTTAATTTACTATCTGATATTCATTTAGGTTGTTTAGGTAAGTTAACGATAAAGTTTATGAACAAAAAAATTCTTGTAGTTTGTAGACATTTTGTTTGACGTTGTAATACTGTTTATACGGCAAATAAATAAATTAGGTTCCCCAAACCAAAGCCAAACGTACGAAAGAAATAAATAAAGAATGCCAGCAAAGTCTCTTCGCAAGGAGTCAGGGCCTCCTATTAAAAAATCAATTTATTGGTAAAAAGCAGATCACTGGAAAATGTGTAAAAGGGACAACACTTCAGCATCTGTTATGACGTCGGTGTGTACGCAATTTACGTGTAATTTTGTTACAGTTTCAGCTCATACATACCACTCTCATGAACAAAGTACCACTGCGGACAGAGTTTCCTGGCTTGCTGTACTTATTACATTAAAACATGTAAATCAAACATATTTTGGAATTCCTCTTCTGTAATATGTCCAACTGTGAATATTAGTTTCTTTATGTAAAGTGACTTTAAAATTGTGTTTATTAAAATTAAAAATTGTTGCAGATGATAGGGATTTCGTATATTTTTGTCTATTAATGGCATTGCATACATGATGTCATGTAAGTACTCGAATGTATTTCTTTTCCCGCTGAATGCAGTAGAAGAGAATATCCGAAAAAATATATTTAGTAGAAAATTGATAAGCGGTATAAAATGTAATAATCTGGTGCAATAACGCAACAGCTTTATTCTACTACTCCATTTACTTACTTTTCGAAATGTAAGAAGTCATCTAGAGTTCGGTAGTTTGTATCATGAAATTATTTAAACCATGATATCATATAGCAAGTAAGAAGCGCCAAAACCCAGTGTCTAGCATTTCATCTCATTGCGATCGTATCTACTGTTGTTAGCGACCTGCTTTTTCGCCTCGACCAGAGTGGAGCCTTCAGCGGGCGCCTGCAGCGTGCTTTCTGGAGCGAGCGTGCGCTGGCAAGGGAGGAAACGCTCCCACGCACCGTGGCTCAAGCCGGCAGGGCGAAGGGCTCCGACTCGCCAAAGGCTCTCGATGTGCGGCTTTGATCAAAACCGGACGGTCCCCCTATTTGGTCTGAGGCCCTTTGGGGAAAATTACGAAGCTTGCAATCTCACTTTCTTCAAGAATACAGACAGAAAGAACTAGTGAATATTTTTGCTACCTTTCTGGTCACATTCCTAATGAGGCTTTACAGTTTTATCACAGGGCATTTTTAAACAAAAAGTAAATGTGCGCGTTTTCATTCTGATGAGTAAGTATTCAAGTATTCACTTAGTAACTGACGAAGAGTGCACAAAGGTTTTTCCTCATTTATTTCCTTTTTCATTGCATCGCCCTTTCCTTTCAACGAATGCCCACGCAGCCAACTCGAGACGACGCTATTTCGCCCCCCTGAATCGCCATATCGGCCGCCATGAAGCGGGGGAGAAGGCCACCGAAGGCGCCTACGATGAGAACATTGTGCGG
>BOPP01000302.1:269250-295759 GCA_017312745.1 Gryllus bimaculatus | reverse complement strand
ACGGCGCCACCCGGCCGAGCGAGGCGGGCGAGGCGCGCGGCGCAGGGCGGCCGAGGGCGGAGCGAGGCGGCGAGGGACGGCGAGGGCGGGCGAGGGCGGGCGATGGCGGGCGAGGGCGGGCGAGGGCGGGCGGAGGGCGGGCCGGGGAGGGCGGCCGGGCGAGGGCGGGCGAGGACGGGCGAGGGCGGGCGAGGGCCCGGGCGAGGGCGGGCGAGCGGGCGCAGAGGCGGGCGAGGGCCCGGGCGAGGGCTGGGCGAGCGGCGGGCAGGGCGGGCAGAGGCTGGGCGAGGGCGGGCGAGGGCGGGCGAGGCGGGCGAGCGCGGGCGAGGGCGGGCGACGGGCGGGCGAGGGGCGGGCGAGGCGGGGAGGGGCTTGGCCGAGGCGCGGGCCGAGGGCGGCCGAGGGCGGTCGCCGAGGGCGGCGAGGGGCGGGCGCGACTGGGCCGGGCGAGGCGGAGGCGAGGCCGGGCCGAGGGCGGCCGCGACGGCAGGGCGAGGGCGGAGCGCAGGGGCGGGCCGAGAGGGCGGGGAGGGGCGGGCGAGGGCGGGCGAAGGGCGGGCGGAGGCGGCGCTAGGAGGCGGGCGGGCTGGCCGAGGGCGGGCGACGGGGCGGCGAGGGCGGCGGGCGAGGGCGGGGCAGGATTGGGCGGCCGAGGTGCGGGAGGGCGGGCGATGGGCGGGCGAGGCGGGGCCGGAGGGCGGGCTAGGGCGGCGAGAGCGCGGGCGAGGGCGGCGCGAGGGCGGGCCGAGCGGGCGGGGCGCGGAAGCGAAGGGCCGGGCGACGCGGCATGCGATGGGCGCCGCGCGAGGGCGGGCGAGGGCGGCGAGGGCCGGGCGAAGGCGGGCGAGGGCGGGCGAGGGCGGGCCGGCGAGGGCCGGCGGCCGACGGGCGGGCAGAGGCCGGGCGAGCGCCGGGCGAGGGCCACGGGCCTCGAGGCGGGCGAGGGCGGGCGCGGGGCGGGCATAGGGCGGGCGAGGGCGGGCGAGGGCGGGCAGGGCGGGCGGGGCGGGGCGAGCGGCGGGCCGAGGGCCGGGCGGAGGGCCCGGGCGATTCGGCGGGCGAAGGGCACGGAAGCGAGGGCGGGCGAGGGCGGGCGAGGGCCGGGCCGATGGCGAGGGCGGCCGAGGGCGAGGGCGCGGCGAGGGCGGGCGAGGCGGGCGGAGGGGCGCCGCAACGGCGAGGGCGGGCGAGGCCGCGGCGGAGGGGGCGAGGCGGGCAGAGGGTGGTCCAGGGCGCGGGGCCGACGGCGGGCGAGCGGGCGGCGAGGGCGGCCGAGGGCGCGGCGGAGGCGGCGAAGGGCGGGCGAGGGCGGCGGGAGGGGCGGGCGAGGGCGGGGCGAGGGGCGGGCGAGGGCGGGGCGGAGGGGGCGGGCGGCATGGCCGGGCGAGGCGGGCCGAGGGCGGGCGAGGGCCGGGCTGAGGCGGGCTGCAGGGCGGGCGGGGGGCCGAGGCGCGGCCGAGGGCGGGCTGCAGGGCGGGCCGGAGGGCCGGCGCAGCGGCGGTGGAGGCGGGCAGAGGGGCGGGCGAGGGCGGCGGCGACGGGCGGGCCGAGCGAGGCACGGCGTGCCGAGGCGGGCGCAGGCGGCGAGGGCCCGGGCGACGGCGGGCGACGAAGAGGCGGGCGAGGGCGTTGGCTCTGCAGGTTCTGGATTGTGTCGTGGAGCTGCTAAGCTGGGCGTTTCTGTATGGCCTTCGATTGCGGGGTTAATGATGTTGTTACGTTTGCCTTCCGAGGCTTTTCGACGTTCGCTTTCTAATTTCGTTCTATCTTCTCTATTGCTTTCATTTCTTCTCATTCTCCTATTCGTCGCTATTTCTGTCTATTTTTTCTATTTCTTCTATTACTTTCTACTTCTGGGTGCGGGGAAGGGGAAGTGGGAGTGAAGCGCGTCCTCGCGTGTGGTGGCGCTCCGCCGCGCCGCGCCGCCGTGTCGCGCATGATAGATGAGGGCCAACACGGTCGGCTTCGTTTCTACGCTGATATCAATCACTTTATTATGGTTATTTTCCGTCCAAATTCATATCTCGTAAGATTCAAATGGAACTCCAGCATACAGAATGTAGAAAAGTAATAGCAATGGCAAAGTACACTCACGAATATCTATCGAAAGTAACACATTTGCACATTTTAAATGCCATTGTAAGATACGATACCATCACAAGGGCTGATAATATGAACATATTATTTCTTAATGGACGACTTTTGTATTCAAAATTCAGCTATAATTGTTTGGTGTAAAAGAAAATGTTGTACATTCCGTTTTCTCTAAAATTTATCTTAAATACTTCCATTCAGTTATTTTGTACCTACCTAGTTCTAGCAGAATGATTTAGATTGCCGAATACCAATTTTCATTCGAAAGAGATATTGAAAAACATTTCCCTTTGTTTTCATGTTTGTTGCTTCCCTTTGTTAACTTTTCATATTTAATATTATTACTATTAGCGAGTTACAATCGAATGTGTTCAAATACAAATCGTGAAATAACTTGTGGTTCAATAGCGAACATTATATACTATCACAGAGCCGAAGAAACATTCCATTGTTTGTATTTTCACAGTTAATTGGAAAGTATAAATTTCAGTGAAAAGTTAGTCCTCACTTTACGTTGTACCTGTTATTCGTTTAGTGTACTAAATTAATTATACTCATTAATTCCATAGAAAACTAAATTTACACAACTACCAATCAGACATTAACAAAAGTTCATATAATTAAATTGCTATGGACAGACAGAAATAGTGATCTTGATAATAAAAAATGCACACGTCAGGTTTCGACGAACCTGTATAAGTATGACTAACCATTGTGGCCACCGGCACAAGGCGCTATGACCGTGACCGTGGTTGACTTTGCACATTTTAAGATATTATTGCTGACTGACAACAGGAAGGTCATTATCATGTGAGTCACGTAGCACACCATAATTTATAATTCATTTAATCAAATCTACCTATTATAGTGTAATATAACCCCTACACACGAGCATGATGCTTTTACACTAGCTAATGAGCGAACATATCTCGTACGTATAATACATAAAAAAATTAATCATAACACAAATGTGAAAAGATAGAATATTTCATTACTCTTATACGTACTGCAATGTAAGGTACAAAAACATCTCGTGATTTTTCGCATTTTTCCATTTTCCATGTTTTAGACATGTTACAATATGTCTTATTTATCGTTGCTTTTGCTCAGTAATAATGATTGCATTCATCTAGTATTTATCAATATTTTTCAAAATTCTGATTATACTAAATAACAATTTTAAAAAAAGTGCGCATATGTTGGTATCTAACACTTGTTCTAAGATAAATTAAACATACTGATTCACTATATGCAAACCGCTTGTCTCTGTCACCCACCGTTTATTACGTTCAACCATTTATATTTTATTATAACCATTATTGTCACATGGAATACTAATAAAGATGGAATTGGCTAAAAAGTGTAGTGAGATTGAATCAAAAGACACGCATATTATACAGTAATATATATTTCAAGCTAAAATACTCACATAATTCCTTACACACTGACAATCTAATGTAAGATGTATTTGATTTGAATTCTTGGCTGTAGATTTGCGTTTGCGCTGAGCATTTGGCATGTCTCGCGGAAGTGTCCGGCAGTAGTCACCGTCACTCCATCAGCGAGATGTCCTGCTGAAAACGTTTCTACGATTGTCACTGACCGAACGGAGGTTTTCGGGGAAGAAGTCAAGATGCAAGTCGAGGAGGTGAATTTTGAGGGACATGTTGATACCAGCTTTTTATAATCTCTGATGCCCTTCTTCACATTTACATAGCAAATTTATAATTTCATAGGAAATTGGATACAACTGATTTGAATGATATCCATGCACATTTTTCAATCATTCAGTAAGTCTTGAAAGTGAATGTCTGCAATTGCCTTCCTTATATGTGGACCAACAAACACCTTGTTTTACTTTTGCATAAATCAACTCTGGAAACTTGCTGCACAGGTACCGCAAAGCATCTGAGTCGTTGTCTGGTGCCTTCCCAAAATGTTTTATGAGCCCCAACCTCAAGTGAAGCGTTGGCATGATTACGGTGTCACGGTCAATCAACGGCACACGAAGGAATGTTTTCTTTCCTGGGTGCATTCTAGTTCTGAGAGGCCGATTTTTCTTTATGTAGTGGTACCCTTCGGTCCCACTCGAAGATAAAGCACCACGTGGTGTTCCCTGTCTGCATTCCCATGAGAATGGAGATGACTTTTAAATCACTACAGATACACCATTTGTACTCGTAATACCGTATTTTTTTCAAGAAGTAGTGACATAGTTTCATATGACTCTTTCAGGTGGGTAGAATAAATAACTGGTACTGATGCGTATTTGTTTCCATTATGTAATATTTCTGCTTTTAAACTTGTTTTAGATGAGTCTATGAATAATCGTCATTCCTCAACGTTGTATTTCACACCGAGGCTTGAAAAGAGACCTTAAATATCCACACAGTAGCAAATACTGTCACTCACTGCAAATAATTTCACAAGTTCTTTGTGTCGGCGAAAATGTGAGGTTTTTGTTCCCGGTGCAAGCAAATTAAATTCATTAAGGCAGTTCAGCTTCACCTTTCGTTAGTACCAGGTCTCGTACAAGGTCCAAAGCGATCATGGTGATCACGGAAATCACCACAGACGGCCTACGCCTTCAACCCCGATATGCGCCAATGTTAACATATCACGCCAATGTTCGGCACTTGGCGGGATGCGAACCCGCGATCTTCCAATCATTCGTATACTCGGGTCGTAAGGCACTGCCATAACGCTCGCCGCTTCCGGCATGGAAGGTCCTGCGATATACTTTAATTTTCCCACCATTTACACAATATGTCATAAACTTTATTTTTTTTTATATAGAGTGAAAGTGAACACATATCCAGCATGTCAACAACGTTAGAATCGTCTACTTCCACCCAAGAACTAGAAAATAATACAACTTGCAGTCGAGTGTAACTTGAGAAATTCAGTATTAATTTTAGTTCGACAAATCGTCTGAGACGTGCTCATGAAATGGAGAAAAAAGCGGGATGGAGAAATTTCAATGAAGGCTCCATAGTGAACCGATATAGTACACATGCCTCGGCACCACCCATTCTAGGGCCCATCCATTGTAAGTAAACACAAGAAACGGCAATCACAAACGATTAAGCTGAACATGTATAACTCATTTTGCTTAAGAACACTCTTTTGAAAATAGATCGTTTCACTTCAGTTTCAATATGAGATCATATGCAACGATGCTAGTTCAATCCTTTGCATTTCCAGATTCACCTTTCTGGCAATGTAGTCCTCTATTTCTGTTCTCACTCTCCGGCAAAATAAATAAACAATTAAAAATAATTATGAAAAAAAGATGAAAACACTTTCCTGTAGAAATTCATGTTTAACCTCCAGTACCAGAGAACAGAAAACCATTACTTTCAAGTAGAGGAGCATACTCCTTGTTGTACACTCTCCTTTATTTAGACCAGTATGTTAACGAAAGTTATAAAATGTTGATGAGGTCAGAAATAATGATCGTGTGGAAGTGTGGCAGTTAGTTCTAGTGTTCTGATATTTGTAAATCGCTTCGTAAAGGTAACTTGACTTTTAGCACTTAGAATTAGTGGTGTCATAGCATCAAAGCTTAATGGGGTATAATCGAAGAGCGGGAGTATAAAAAACACAATCTTGTATGATCGTTTAGATAAATATCTAAATAGAGATGAAGAACAATTGAATCGGAGTAAACAAAAACGTTCGATGTCCTGGAGCTTCAAATTTTGAAGAACAAGGAAAAAGGTTCTAAGTTCGGGACATTGATAATTTTTTTCTTAATATTAATAGTTGAAGGACACTCAAAAGACGCCACAGACACGAACGTTTATGCATACTAGAAAGTTGAATTTACATTTTATGAACAGTTTCCCAGCGTTATCTCAAAACCGGCAAAATGTGACAAGAGACGTTTTTGTTTGCACCGATTCAATTAATTATTGTTCTCGTCATCTGATGTTTCTTTCGTTAAAATTGGTTCTAGTTAAAATAACTGTATGTTTTAACCAACGCTATATACCCTATTAAATATTATAACAATATTTATGCAATAATTAGAGAAAAGTTGTTCATGATGAAACAAGAAGTTCATTAGTTACTTCGATGTTCGATTATTGCATTTCATCGCTATTCCGTCTTTATTAATCTGAAAAGGTTTACTATTATGGTCTTCATTATGTAACAATGACAATTTTAATTATATCAGAGAATTTTCCTTCACAATATTACAAATTACATTTACGGACCATGTGCCAAGTAATATTTTACAGGTCCTTTGGCCAAAGCATTGAAGTGCCTAGTATACGTTTGCACGTATTTGAAACGAACTAGAATGCAATTGTAAAACTTATTTCCAAGGGGACGAATCTCCATGAAAGACAACTTTTCAAGAGGGGAAATTATTTACATTTTGTCTTGTAGTTCAAGGTGGAATTCAACTGTCTTCGGTTACTATTTAACATAGGAAATACGCAGTGTTTGAACACAGTATTTGGCCGCACGGTGGAGAAGCGTCTTAAAAGTACATTGATAAGTAAAATTAGAAAACAAAAGCAGATACGCCACTTTGGAAACACGCTCTGCAACGGTTTTACATTAAGCCCTTGCAAAAGTTCACAAATCTGAATCTCGTGTTGAATGATAACAAATCTTGCCACAAAACATTTTATAGTACTGCTGCATCAGTGTATTTGTACTGAGTGAGCGCAAATGAAAAA
This sequence comes from Gryllus bimaculatus, assembly GCA_017312745.1. Lineage (NCBI taxonomy): Eukaryota > Metazoa > Arthropoda > Insecta > Orthoptera > Gryllidae > Gryllus > Gryllus bimaculatus. The sequence goes on along the minus strand of BOPP01000302.1, from coordinate 288,974 downwards.
ACATGTTTCCCTATCGAATAATCCATGACACGACAGTTGTCGAGGTCTCTCTTCTATGAACACAGTGTTTACAGCGGTGGAGTCCCATTGATAGAGAAAGCTTACAAAAGGAACATGGTCTCTCAGAGCGCAGTACTCCTTTCAAACCGCTAATCAAGTTCTCGACGAGCTCAGCACTGAATAGTGACATGCACGCTCTTACACTCACATATTGTACACCTATTCACTCGGCACACATTCATTGGACTTCGGAATGTTCACGGGAGCTTCGACTGTTAACGTGTTAGCTAATAATGACCAGCATCTAGTTTCGCGAACAACGGGCATCTAACTGTATAACTATCGCCTTTCAAAATGTCTCCTAATGAACATGCAAGTCGGTAAACTACATCGCAAATTGAATGCCAACTTCAACATCCTGTATTCTAGAGAAATGTCAAACGCATCCAGGTCACAGTAATCACGTGAGTTTAGCTTACAACAAACGTTCTACAAATCCGCAAAATGACGAGGTAACTGTAAAATACATTTATAGTGATGGAACATAGTAGAAATTTTAATCAAAGGAATAAGCGCAATAATAATTGGCATACCAAAGGGCATTTAAATCCTTGTATGAGCGTTTTGAGTAACAGGGAATTCCCCTAAGCTTTCAAATACTACAATAGCAGAACGGGGTGAATGACGTTCTGAGCACTTGTCATATACCCTCTATTAACAGTAGAAGCAAGTAGCCATCGTAGGATATAGTTGGCTAAACAATTTTCCAAATATTGGTAGTGATTGTTGCTGGGGTGTCTCGCTGCCGTGCACAATCTAGTGTGGAAGATGTCACTTAGTAGACTGTCACCACATACGGATACTACCACGGGTATCCTCGGTTATACCCGGTTTCTCGGCGACAACAACGACAGTTTGTAGCACATACTATAGTCTGTTGTGAGGTCTCCTTGCTATTTCCCATAAACTCTCCTGCAAATAGGATTACATGTTCGTGCAACCTTTTGTGACCAACTAGGCAGCAATTTTGTATTGCTGAAACTTTTCGTCCAACATACTGAACAATACGTCTCGGCTCAAACTCTACGAAAGGGGCTCACCTTCACCATAAGACCTGCAACTCCATTCTTTCCCGGCACAATGCTCACGATCAGTTCGTCAACTGTTGACTGGTAAGGTCGACTAATACGATTGTTCCCGATCCCTTCCAAGACGGTGTTACTCGCATTTCATAACAGGCCTCCATTGGTATGCCCGTAGCTTCTATTCGGCGCATTTGTAACTGGACTTCTTATGTGAGTTACACTGTTGAGTTCAAATTCCATCGGATACATTTGGATATCCGGCAATTCGTGAGGAGTTGCCATCAAATCACTATGAACTGTGTGCATTATCACACGTGCTGTGTCGCATCCCGTTATACATCCATGTTTGAGGGACATGACGAATATATGTAGTACTTAAGGTAATTTAATTTCTTAATTTTATTCATTCAAAAAGTAAAATATTAAAATAATACATTCTATATAATAAATTAATGTTGTAAAGGAAAGGTAAACAACGCAATTTTGGTGAAATATTATTTTCTGACTACATGATATTTTTACCTGAAGCTAAATCAGAACAAAGTAGCTTCCAAACTCACCAGTAAGTCATGGAGAAACACGCATATTCATACGACGCTTTTTTCTAGTAGAAAAAAACGACATATTTACGTAATTTTCTAAAAAACGTTGAGTTGTGCATTATCAACTTTCCTTCACATCGTTCACATGATAATTGAATAGCTTTGCGCAATTTCTAGGTAACATGGCAGCAAGGGGGGCGCGTGCATTCAGCAGGCCGCCTCCAGGCCTGGTGGGTTGGAAGGCTGAAGGACTGGGGGCCTCAGGCCTGGAGGTCTGGAGGCCTTTGACGGCGGAGGGCTGGCGAGCTGGCGGGCAGCGAAGGACGAAGGGCCCGCGGCCTCGAGCGCGCGCCGCCAGCTGCTCCAATGGCACACACAAACTTTCTTGATTGCTGCCTCCAGCCTGTACTGCAAAGTTTTTCATTTCAGCGGATCGCCAGAGCACTACTTCTAGTAGACTAATAATAAAGTTTGTGAGTGCGCAGACAGGAGGCCGATGGAAGGGAAGCCCGAAGGGAAGCCCGAAGGGAAGCCCGGCCGGGAGAAGAGAAATTCCGTCGCTGGAGAAGTCCTCCTGAAGGAGCGCCTGGAGACGCCGCTCGGCCGCGCCTCATCACATCATGAGTTAGATGCAGACATCCGGGGCGCCAACTTCGTCATCGTTCGCCGCGAAGCGCTGCGCTTTGCTACAGCTTTTCCACATCAGCTAAAGATATACTGTCCCTGGCATCCATAATAATTTCCAGTTCTTTATTAAGATTCCTTCTTCTTCTTCTTCTTCTTTTTCTTCTCCTACTTCTTTTTATTATTTTGTTTTGTTGATGTTATTTATACGGGCATTTGTGAGATCACCCACTCCTAGGACAATTTTTTAAAAGAAAAGGGATCTTAATTTATGCTCAGGGAGAGAGAGAGAGAGAGAGGAGAGAAAGAGAGAGAGTAATGAAGTATTAAAATAAAAAGTATTCAAAATTGCATCAATTCCTCTTCTATTGGATGCGCCTGTGCCGCTAAAATTTTTGAACACCGCAATACTAAAATTTAGCGCTCAATTTTAAATCACAGCCCGGAGAAAAGTCTTTGCTGGTTGAACACTCGCAGATGCAACGGTGAGTGAGGCGATCCCCATGTGAAGACTCGTTACTCGTCCTAGGCCCTCATACCACAATGCAATCGAGTTCAAATATGTGTAATTTTCGTAGGTGTTAAATTAGTAGGAAAGGTTGTTGTAGATTAGATCACTTTTTATAATATCTGACTAAAAACTATCAATTCACGTTTTATTTTAGTTATAAGTATTCTATCTTCTGTAACATCAATTCAAATTTGATTTTCACTAACTATAAATGGTAAGACAAGAAATGTTAATACAACACCCTCTCCTACTATAATATTTCGTAACCTAGGGGGTAGGTAAGGGGGGATCGAAAATATAAGGGCAGAGGCGCTGGTGCGGACGATCTTCTGTGGCGCTGTTAGATTTCAGGTGCTGAGGAGCTTCAGCCAAGCACTGGAAGGAGACGGCGGGACGCCCACGCCAGAAAATTAATAGTTAAAATAAACGTCGGATAGATTAGTATGTATTCGGCTTCTGACGGCAGGTTTTTCCCCCTTCAGGGGTTTTTTCCTGAGCTGTATCTTATGGTCTCTTTTCCGCGGCTTTGATGCAATGGAGAGATCATTTGGGGTGAATACCAGAATTCGAAAGATTAGAACGCGAAAGGATGTAGGTATTGTAATGGCTTAAAGGCCTTCGGCCTAGCCACATAGGATCAAGTGAGCTAATTTGTTTGTAATAATTACCTATTAAATAAAAAGAAAATAAAAATAAATATTTCGTAACCGCTACGAATAATAGGAAAAAGTATGCGCTGTTGTAGCAGCACTATTTTTTTTCCCATACCGTGCATTTGCCAATATATCGTGAATGTCATTACTTCTTACATTACTACCGTCATTCCTTGTGCTCTAAATGTTTCGCAACGAGCAACGAACAAATGTTCAACGGTGCAAGGAAGACATTTAGTGTCATTCTCTAAACCTCAGAAAGCTTGCCTGCGACTGAAGCACGTGACAATCGTCATTGCGTGAGCGAGGCCTCCCGCGCGTGACACGCGCACGCGCTTTCGCCTTCCACCTCGCGACGACCGCCGCCGGCGCGCCGGCGCCCGGCCGAGGCAGCGCGCTCGCTTGCGGCTGCACAGCGCTCATCCACCGTCTGCCGGAGCGAATGAAGCGGCCGCGACCAGAATCGAAGTCGCCGGCGATAATGAACAATGGCGTATTGCTCAGAGCGATGCGCGGCACGCGCGCCACGTCATCACGGCCGTCGCTGGTTACGGCGCCACCCCCTTCCTCGCCGCCGGCGCTCGCCGAGATACGGAGGCGCGCCGCTAATGGGAAATAAACAGCGAGGCGTTTGGCTGCAACACGACCCGCCCCGCGCCGCCCCGGTTCGTCTTGCATTGCCACGAAACTCATCTCCGCCCTCGCCTTCGCCCCCCCCTCCACGCCCTCGCTTTTCCCTATGTCGTCGCTTTCGCCCTCCCTTTACCGCCCCGGTCAGTCACCTCTGCCCTGGTGACTAGTGTCATTGGCCGGTCGACATAAAGGTTGCGCCTAGTGAGCTGTTATCTGTACAACGTATGGTTTCTCGAAACCTAAGCATTCGAGAAATTTGCTTCCTTCTCCACCCACTCATCACAGCTAGGTTCGCTCCCACCTTGTCACCAGCAAGGTACGAAATATTGACACAATGTAGAAACCTGCAGTACGAGTTTCTACTGGTACTGAAGGTTTTTAACACTCGCGATAACAATTACAATATAAGACATCTTGTATTGTACACTAGTAGACAATATAGCATTTGATTAAGGAAAATTTACACTTGGCATTACAAGAGAGCTCATAGGAGCTACTTTCAGAGAAGGACCAAACGGCTACCTCGAAACCAGAAGTGGCGGGTATTCTTATGTCACATTTGCAGCAAGTCATGCGGAATCATTCATTTTGTTTGGATTGATTGAGTGCATACCTAAATTTATATATTTAAATCCAAAACTGAATATATTCTAACAATAAGAAACTTCAATTGTACTCTTAATTATTTCATTTTCATTCTATTGTTTTCGCAACTCTCAGTTGGCAAAGGTCAATAACATCATGAAGCGTGTGTGAAACGTGTAATGTTTCGTAATTTTCGTTCGAGTTAATGTCTTTGTTTATTATTTACATCCAATAGAGATACGATACTGATTCCAATCCATTTACTTCTTTACTTTTTTTTAGAAAGCAATTTTACACATTAGTTGAGAAAGTGTTTTACTGAGGGCTTGTTAAAAAATTATACGTGCAATACGTACACGGGTTAATTTGCGTACCTGTTACGCAACAATTTTTTTTTACAATCCGGAGGAAACGATTGATAAGTAAGGATCGGGAAAAATAGTTTACCCCGGTAAAATACTTATTGGGTAATGTACTTTACTCGATCACACAACATATTTAATTGTAATATGTAAATTCAAAAATATAGTAGTTTGAATTCATGTTTCTTAAATACACAAGTCTTCAGTCAATTGCATAAATTATTTTAAAGCCCATCATCTTTTGTGGATCATTAAATCTGTATGGTTAAACACAGATGCAAAGGGCTGCCAATTTTTCCCTCCCGAATCTTGTTTCTCCAAAATTTCGGTCAAGTATAAAATAATCAATAAAATTGTCCTGTTTAAATTTTCAGATAAAAAGATTTACCGCGTGCAAAATTTAGAGTGCATTTTCCTTAAATAAGTAAAATGTGAAAATCTCTCATAAATCGCGATCAAAGACTCCCAGTAAGAAGGAAGTTAAAGGAGCTGGTAGGGTAGGGTATGGTGTATGTAATTCTGAGATGATGTTAGAAATCGGCGTCGCTATTAATGTGACACAAACGGACTCGGGGGATACATCAGCGGAAGACATATATTAAGTGCCAGGGAAGGAAATGAAAGCAAGGTGCGGCGACGTGGGCCACGTCAGAATACTAAGTAAGTGCCAAGAATAATTGGGTTCCCGTGTAGGCAGCAGCGCCTGGAGGAGGGAGCAAAACCGGCAGAAGCAGGAACTCGGCGAGGAAGAAGAGCAAAGGGGAAAACAAACGAGGTAAAAGGAGGGACGACAAACGTTCATGGGCATTAAACACCGAAGTCGAGGGTTAGACAAGGGCAGATGTAAACCATGATGAGGTGATGAAAGAGATATCGTGAGAACGACGGATGAGGGTGCGCGGGCAGGAGAACGCAGGGGCGCGAAGGGGTGGCGAGTCCGGCTGCTGGAAATTGACAGAGCAGACACCGAATAAACGAAAGGAGGCCAACGATCGTGTGCCGCAGCGGGATAAATGCGCGTTGGCAGGGAGCGCCCCCTAAAGCCGCATCTCCATTACTCAACATTTAACATCAACATGTCAAGCGTTAAGCGTATACATGTTTAGTCTCGCAACATGTGAAGTGCGGTATATGCCGAGTGCTACGGGGTCTTTGTCTGATGTCGACATGGCTTTTGTTGACAAGGAAGAAGTATTCAGGTGAACTTTGAATTTAAATTATGTTAACATTATATTATTTTTCTATCTTCTAGGTACCGGCTATTATAGGATATTTTGCGCGTCTCCAACAACTACGCAGTAATTAGTGTAAGCAATAACAGGCAGATATTGCATAGGAATATTAGTTGCGGGTTTCCAACAAGGATATTAAAGATGCCTCCATCAATTCTACACTACACCAGTAAATCGATCCAGCAGACGCCTTTCAACAATAGCTCTCAGATTAGCTCGGAACGCCAAGCTGCTAAGGGAAAACGCACCGTTTATTCGATACGTTCTACACCGGTGCGAATCAGAGAGAAATACGTCACTTGGCCACTGCAGATAACTATTGTATTACATTACTCTGGAGAAATGTACACAACTTAATAATTTTTGTGGAATTCTCAAGTGGCTCTGTACATACCGGAGCACCTGTCGGTTGAGTAAGACGATGGGTTCGTACGAAAATACATACGAAAGCAGCACAAATCAGACGATTTTGCTCCTGTTGTGTAGAATATAAAAAGGGGCGGATCCAAGGAGAATTTTATGGGGGCTCAAAACATTTGGGAAACTAAAAATGGAAGTGCATAATTTTTAAAACATTGTATAATTCAGAAAGAGTAACATAATGATTAAAGCAACTTCATTTTCACCAATGTACTGGAACTAAGTTTATACATTTTATTACTTCCAAAAACTGAACTTTAGACATTTGCTCTTAAAAATGGAACTTTTTGAAACAAAGCAAAGAGGTTGAGCGGCACTTCCGCCTTTCCCCGCATCCAATTGCCCCGAGAACCATGGTAGGTTGAGAAGTGGCATTGCGACCGGCAAGGAAGCATTAAGGAGGGGCGCAAAAGAATGGCGTGCGTCGTGTGGCGAGGACATGTTTGCGGCGTTCCATCGCGGCCGCCGCCGCCGGCACGAAGCATGCGTGACCCACGCGGGCAGGGAGAGGGAGCCCGCCTTGTCGGCGCGGACCGCCAGCGTGGCGTGCGGTGCGCTGGCACTTACCATCCCCGGACTCAAGCGCCTGCCCGCAGCCGCGGCCAGCTGCGCCTGCAACACGCGAGAACGCGTCCATCGGGGGCCCTGCCGGCCCCGCCCCCGCCCCTCGCCCCCGCCCCCGCCCCGGCGCTCGCAGCGAAGGAGCGGGAGGGTCGCGAGGCGCAGGAGGAGGAGCAGGCGGCCAGAGGTTGCGGGCAGGATCACAAGCGAAAGGTCAAAAGCGCGAGCAGAAAACACGGGCTATGGACAGGGCCAAAATGATCAGAGAAAGAGCATTAGGCAGGGGCAGCAGGCGGGGGTGTAGGAAAGGACAGGGGCAGAAGTAGGGAAATGGGCAGGAGCGAGGGTAAGAGACGAAGCAGATGCAGAAACATGGGCAGAGGAAGGGGTAAGGGCAGGATGGAAGGAGCAGCATCAGAGGCACGGATACCAGTAGGAGAAGACACAGAAGGAGGGGCAGGAACAGAGGCATGACGAGGGTGACAAGCAGAGGCAGGGATAGGGGTAGTGCAGAGAACGGGTAAGAGCAAAATCAGAAGGAGCAATAGGAACGGGGGCAGCGGTATAGGCAGGGTCTAGGGCGGGTAAACAAGGAGCACGGACAATGGCAGAGGAAGCAGGGTCATGGGCTCACAGGACGCACTAGGAATCACGTGAATATTCAGAAACACCTTTTTGTGATTTGATAATCACGTGGCATACATAAGCGTGCGTGCCCGATAATACTTATAATATATACTATACACACTAGTAGTAAATTCACTTTGAGTTAAATATATTTCTAATACCATGAAGAAAATAATCACACATATTCTTCATTATGCATTAATTGTCCATTGTCTTCACGAATTGAAATGGATAAGGAGCTGTGAATATACATATTGTTACGAATATTGCATCACCTGCCGAATTCGCTGCGCGTGGATTGCGTCATCTGCCGGCGCCTCTTCCCTTTCCCCCGAACTAGACGGTTCCGGACTATCCGCGAGCCGCGAGGAAAAGCCGAGAATGTGCCGGGTGCCTGGTTCTATGGGCAGGTATAAATGCGCCGCTGCAGGCGGCCGCGAGTCAGTAGTGAGTAGAAGTCAGTAGTAAGCAGTAAGACGACAGTGAGGAGCCGAGAAGCAGTCAGTCCATCAGTGTGTCCGAAGTGGAAGCTGAGTTGTGAAGTGTGCATCGCGGTAAGCAGTGGTGCAGTGGGGAAACAGCAGTCAGCAGTCTGAAGTCTGCAGTGGAAGCTGAGCTGTGAAGTGGGCATCGTGGTAAACAGCAGTGCAGTGGACCCTGGTGTGCGCAGTGAAATGTGGTCTGCGCAAGGAATTGTGGTCTGCGCAGGGGAATTGTGGTCTGCGCCGGTAATTGGGGTCAAGTGCAGTGAACCGTGGACAGTGCATCGGACTGACTGATAGCGTGTAAGAAATGAACTGTGTAAATAAATCATCAAGAGAACGGAGTCGTGTGTAAAGAATAATAATTTCAGTGTAATATATCTGTAAATAGACCAAGTAGATTTTAGTGTATAATTGTTCACGAATAAACCTTTTTTGTTTAAATATTGTGTTGGTTTCAATTCACCACGAGGAACGTTACAATATGTATTCCTATGTGTTTCAACTTCCATGGAAATGGAATGGCAATATTCACGAAGTCAGTATATATCGCTGGCTCTGCATTCTTCCTTTCTTTGTGAGGTTTGCCAACTAATTTTTGCGCAGCATATTGTGTTTTGTTTCTCATTTTTTATTTTCAAATAACTTGTTAGAACACTGAAATGTCAAAAACTTATTAAAAAGGGCTCAGCGTTTCTAATAAAGCATAAACGAAGTGCACGCACCATTTTACTCATTAGCTTTCTCAGTTCACATGCTTGCGTAAATAATGTCTTATGGTTACTTCACTTGCAACAGAAATATTTTTTAATGCGTAGAAAAAATGCAAGTGTCACTGTTATTACTTATTATATTTTTAAATCCACCTACAAAGTATATAATTTTAATTATTATTTTAGTAGAATTGACAGATATAAAAGTCACTTTTGAAGAAAATATACTAGTAATGAGGAAAACCTTGTAAAATAACATTCCTTGCTATTTTTATTTCGATCTTCCAAAATATTCCCCAATACAAGCGCCTATAGTACCGAAATTATATTGAAAAACGTAACATATTTTAATATATATAAATAAAAAAGAAACTAAAAAACTATTAAATCAAATTGGTGATCATTAGGAACAAAATAAACAAAAATTCTATTTTCGGCTGAGACTTAAATTATCCAATTCCATTTATTCATTAAACATGCATTTCCATTTGAAAGTCTTAAACAAAACCTCGCTGCAGTTCCAGAAAAAATGACTGTATTGTTGGCATTCATGGACATTAGAAGAAGAATATGAAAATCATACCGTGATTATATAGCAGTTAGCTTTCTGGGACAAATTATTTATTTCAATCTCAGTCATCTCTCCCTATCTTTCCAAGCACGTTAATGTATTCGTCGTAATGCTTGAAACTTCCTAACAGTAAACAGAACTTCTTTGTTTTGTGCCACAGTAAATCGTGTCGATAAAACACGCGAAAAAGCAATTATAAGAACACACGGCAAGAGCAAGTACCGAAAAATAGATTGGTATGCGAAATGACTGAAGTTGAATTACAAAGTCAAAAGTTCCTGCGATAATGACATTCCGGAATTCAGTGAATCGTTATGTCTTAACAGACGACATAGAAAGCTCAACAGAATACTCAACAAACAATAACGACTTTCCACAAGCTTACCGAGGTATAAGGACACCTCAGACATTTTCAGTGGTATCCGTTTTCAACATTATTGAACCATGTGGAACTTCATTGCCAGTTCAAATGTCTACACAAACATAGGAAGTTTAACAATTGAATTGTTATTTCCGAGTAATAAGGTAATTAATTATGACTCTAATATGGCCCACCTTTCATTAATAACCTAGTTAGTATTGAAATCGCTAGACCACAGTCAGATGTTCCTTAGTCAATGGTAAGGACATTTTAATCGGTGCAGTCAGCGCCAATACCACATTGACAGTGTGATCAGGCAATTTAAATGTTTCCTCTTTTGTTACCTGCGGTGATATAGCGTTCTTCAGGTAAATTTTATGGTTGAAACGATTTTTTTTCATAAGGAGTAGGGAAATACCACACGCGTAACTCCGCCATATGAAATTCCCACTGCACGTTCATTGGCAAAAAGTGATAACGTGACTCTTTCTACATAGCCTAGAATTTTGCAACATTTATTCTGCAACATCTGTAGTGAAAGCAAACTAATCATTTTTTTGGTCTTCAAGAAAGTTCATACAATTTATAACAGCGCATGACTCAGTCAAAGTAAAACTTTATGATTTGTGTCTATGCGAATATAACACATGATATGGAGAGATAAAGGCATCTCTTCACTTTCTGTGTAAACACTCTCAATGGAGGTTGCAAAGAATGTGCATGAAAGAATTCCAACCCGAACATCTGAAAAGGCCTCTGACAACGAAAGACGCTTACGGATTTATTTGATGCAAAGATATGACTTATAATGTCGCAAAACCACACGATGAACACGCAGAATGCCCGTGTAATAGAAAGAAAACCCATGTTCCATCCAATAAAACTGTCAGCAAACTTTACGAGAAAGGATTCGACCAACTTGAAAACGACCCTCTAAGGGTCAGGAGCATTATAGGGAGTATGTGGTATCAAGAGTAAATAATGGAAAATAAACAATTGTGCCAAGATTGGAGTTCACCAACTACTGCCACGTCATATATTGTAAAGCAGGGTGTTGGCAAGGTAAATAGCGAGGTCCATGCAGCTCCTTGTGGCAAGAGGTGGCAAAGAGCTGATATGGGGATGTTATTTCGATATTTATGGTAAAGAGCTGCAATCGCATTCCAGTTTGCGTTTGAGCAAGCATCGACAAATAAATTTGTTTAATACTCTCATGAAACGTAACATTAAACACGAAAAAAGTGTCTATGCATACACATATTTCTTTTAATAACTTCAAATTTTGTTTAAATATTTACTTTCTTTTTATATTTACATATTTTTTCTGTTTTATTCCCTTTTTAAAAGTGAGCATACGAAGAACAAGTAACGAGGCTTTGTAGTAAAAGAAATGCTAGTAAGTATTCCTCGGCAAGAGGAAACTTGGAAGCAGCAGCCAGTGTCGATTTGAAGACGTGGCACTTGGTCCGAAGCCTGTGCGCGTTGCTCGAGGTGCGAGGATGCCGTGAAACGGGAGCGCGGGGGCGCAGCTCCGATTTCTCGGGGAGGGGGGGGGGGCTCCACGCCGCCATTGTGCGGTGGACGCCGGCGGGCGCCAGAAGGGCACGGAGCGCAGGTGGGCAGGGGCGGCCCGTCCATGCCACACGTCACAAGGGACGCATGCCGCGCAAGCAGTGAAGACGGAGAACAGTGATGCAATGAGTTGGACACTGCGACACTGCGCGGAAGGTCCTAGTTTCGACGTGGTTTAGTCAAGATCTCTCTATTCTTCGAATGTCTACTGCTCTTTTCCCGTGAAAATCTTTAAAAGTTGGTGAGGATAAATTGGAGATTTGCATTGCTGGTACAGGATGAGGAACAACGATAACATACACGACGGCGTTACTTCTATACACGTTTGTGTATCGGTTGCCGATGCAGCGAGTCTGACCGGAAGGTCCTTGGGTTCAAAACCTGACGGTGTCGGGTTTTCGACTCTACAACTGAATCAAGAATATTTGAAGAGGACAAATCTAGCGACCAGTTGCTACGATCGGTAGTTTTCGGTGTTTTATATCAATGCCAGGTGAATGCCGGGGCAGTACCCTAAGAAACGGGCCAAGGAGCGAGCGCGAACTTTCCGCATTCTCCTCCCTTCTCTTCTACATACTCATTCTCTCTCTCTCTCTCTCTCTCTCTCTCTCTCTCCACTATACTACTACTAATGCCACAAATGTCGGGAGCTTAGAGCATGTCTCGGCGGGGGCGGCGCCCCTCTGGGGAAAAGTCCGCAAGACAAGGAAGGTCGGCATTGAATCTCACGTTTCAACGGAGGAGGAACACTGCAACCTCCTGGGACAAAGCATTCTCGAGTCTCTCCGGGACTAATAACCCAAGTAGTCGACACTCCACGAATCAATAAAGTCACAATGGACGAACCAGCAGCAGAGAGAAGACGGTCGTGAGAACGACGTCTCCGCCTGGGGGCCGAACGGAACTCCTCTGATCGGGCGATGAGCCGGTGGCCAAGGTCCAGTGGGCTCGCACGCACGCAGCCCCCAAGTGCAGCGACAACTGTTCCCCTTCTCACCTCAAAGCATCGGCAGAGTTTACCTCAGAGCCAGCATTGCTGCTCATCGCAGTCTCTAACCGGGAGAGCCTAGCTTTCGAATCCCGACAGCGGCGGCAGAATTTTCGACACTAGCTACATAGGTAGACCGAATTCAGCCTCTGTCTGCAGGAGAGTTCCTTCCGCGCGCGATATTTCCTTCCTCTTCCTTGTCCTAATCTCTCTCGTTATACACATTACAATCCTATGCTTACACGCATTACAATACCACACATCTCGGGAGACCTGTCGGGAGCTCAGAACTTGTCCCAACTGGAGTAGAGCCTCGTGTAGGTCGTTGCCGGATCTCACCATGCATCGATGAAGGAATCACAGTCACATACCTGAATAAACATTCACTATCCTAACGGGGCAATTGACAATAGCAGTTGACGTGCCCGGAAACATCAAATGAGATCGTGTGACAGCGCTTGGCTCTTGCAGGGGAGGCGCTCTCTCCGACTGCTTTGCCGTAATAAGATGGTTCATCATTCGAGTGGCACGAAGTAAGCAATACGAGTAGACAAGAATATAGGGTATCGTGTGCACTCAAGTAGCAAAACCTTGACCGCTTGACATTTCTTTTCGTCAATTCAATTCAAAAAGAACATTAATTTCCATAACTCAAATCTTCGGGAAAGAAAATGCACTAAAAAACTGCAGATTGTTTTTGCGGAATACCAAAATATATTTTTTATCACATTTGATTGCATCTGTTTATAAAATGACAACTAATGAAACTGTGAATAAGAAATTTTATTACCAGGTACCTTTATTGACGTATGCTTGTTCATTGACGGGAATGGGAGCACGTGTTAAAAATGTTTCCAATATGACTCTTGACATATGAATCGGAGAAAACAAAAACGTTCGATGTCCAGGAGTTTCAAATTTTAAAAGCAAGCAAAAAATTCTACGTTCCGGATATAAATCATCTGTTTAACATTAATATCTGAAGAACTCTCTACAGACGTCACAGAGTTCACGGACAACGAACGTTAAAGCGTTCTAGAATGCTGAATTTATATTTTAAGAACAGTTTTCCACCGTTAACTCAAAATCGGTAACATGTGACATCGAACCTTTTTGTTTGCACTGATTCATATACTACATTCACATGGAAAGACTTATGATTGCTAGCGAATTCCTACGGCTGTCACGAGTCTCACTCTCTTCTGTTTGCAACGCCTTGGGCATTGCCATTCCTTGCAATGGGTTCGGTGCGAACCACAGTTCTCGAATCACTTCTTATCTATTCACTTTCGGACTCGCCCCTGGAAGGCTTTCTATTCCATTGATTTCTCCACATTGGCGTATACAGTGTTTCAAGATATCGGAAGTATGTACGCTAGCTTGGATCTAAGTAATATAATTGTAAGTTTCAAAATCGGAAGATTGGATTGTTAGTCCTCAGCCGGATAAGAACCGGTAAAGTGTTTTCAAAGGCCACTATGTCCTGTAAGCCTTCTGAATGCGATTCAATGATCCTGCTGTCTTCAAGAAAACTGACGGTGCTCAAATGCTCCTTCATTTAATAGCCTATGAAGTATCAATCACTGAAACCGCCATCAGCATACCCTCGTCATCGACATAATAGGTTTGAGATCCGAGGCAAAGTAGAAAAGTTTGAAGTAATAGCAGGAGACGCAAGTTAGAGAATGGGGGAGAGCCGCTGAAAGGGATAGAAGCGCAAGCCACGATGCAAGAAATGCAGGAGCGACGGGTGACAATTTGACGCCCAGCGAACATCAGGCTCTGGGCAGCCTTGAGGATGGAGGCGGAAGCTGTCGCCGAACGAATCGTACAACTTAGAGCAGAGGCACGTCTTTGCGGTCAACGAGGCTGTCGAATGTGATAAGACGGACATTCTCGACGAAAACCTTTATAATCTAGAAATTTGGGGCTCTAAAGTGAGTGAATCTGAAGTCTGAAACAGGACCCCGAAAGGAGAAATGTGACTCCCTGCAGAACGGAGTCGGAAATATGAAGTGGAGAGCAGGGAGAGTGCTATCGCGAAGTACACAAATGGGAGTGTGGCGGGTATCTGCGGCCATGGCCAATGCGCTCACAAGCTGACGGTGAAGGGGGTGAAGACGAGATAAGGAAACTGGCAACAAATTGACAAGCATTTGGAGCGCTAGTTGTGGGAAGAATGTGCGATGATTGGTTAGTTTTTTCGGGCGTTTATTCGAACAATTCATTTAGTCGTCATTATCTTCTTGCGCTCTTGTAAGTGATCACATGGAGTCTGTGCGTCTTTCTTCTTTAAAAGCTTTGTAGTATGTGTGTTGTGTTGATTATTTTAGGGATTTAGAGGTTTCACAACCAAACTTTTTCTTGAGAACGATAGTGTATTTGCAAGGTTTTGGTATTTTTGGTTGATGCGGAGTTTGAACTATCAAATCATTTCATAATATTCGTTTTCACGAGAAAAAACTCAGGTTAAATTGCACGAGGGCGAATAGTGAAATTAAGTTAATACATTTTTATTTGGTGATTTTTTCACATTTCTAGTTTTCCTTTCCTTGCCCGTACCTTGTGATTGGTTTGTCTACGCCAGGCATGTCAAACCGCGCCCGCACGAGCTACTTGTCCGCCTTGGAATCCCAACGATTCTGCGAGCATCGGCATCTTGCCCAAACTTCCATTTACTCCAAGTCCAGAAAGGGCTGCACGTGTGCCAGCTCAAGCAGGAACCCATGTACAAAGTGCGCTCAAAGTATCACGAAGAATGATTGCTTTAAACCAACGTATGCTTGCTTGATGTTTCCTATGAAACATCCCAGGTCTGGATTATATTTATATAATTTAATACTTATTCATTTAATGTTTTTTTTTAAATTCTGCCTTGAATAAAAGTGTCTGCCAAAGGGTAGAAATATGTTTGATTGGGGAATTTTTTGCTTCCTCCCTTTCTTTCTGTGTTATGTTTTATTAAATCATTCTGTTATTTGTTGGATGTAGCAAATGGTGTGAAATAAATTAAGAAGTCTCTTTTACAGACAGACCGTTTTTTTGTAGACAATAATGTTAAATCTCCTAACCTGAAGGGAAAAAGTTAATGCAATTATTGCACTCCTAAATATAAGCGATGACGAAATAAATAACTTTTTGATTCCATATGTTTAGTTGTACTCTCATTTGATAAGTTCAAACATGAGTAATATATTACATTGTAATTGATAATTTCTATGATTTAGTAGAGAAAACGGGAATGAATATTGCTAAATTTGGAGCAATAAATGTCAACAGATTTCTCCAAAAGACTGTCATGACCCAGATAACAGTGTCACACCTCCACCTCGGAGCGGATTTTATAATCTTTACCTCTAAATTTCGCGGCGGTTCCCTGAACGCAGTGCTTGCGAACCCTAATAAAGTAGTTACTTGCTCTCGACCTCGACATGCCTGGTCTAATTTATGTTGATAGTTTGAACTATTAAAAAAGGAAGATTTAAAACAACATTATTTGAAAAAAATTCCTATAGTATTGTCTAATAATATTAACTATTACTAAATTTTAATACATTTCTTATAGTTCATTAGTTTTAGGTAGTTATAGGTAGAAAATAGTTATAGGTAATTAATGTTCATGCTTATTACGTTATGGAAACCGAGCGGTTCATGCAGTTCTTTGCAAGGCCACTTGGATTGCTGCAAGCGACATTGTTTACGCCAATTTGCATTGAGTGGGCACTTATCGTTTTGAGGTTCTGTGTTCAACGTCTCGGACATCCAGAAAAGAATAGTGGGGAGGGACATGAGGAACGGAAGGGCAGTGGACAGAGCCAATTGAGAACATAGAAGAAGGGATGTTGTCCTAAACGGGTGGCGCATGAGGCAGGCGATGTGGTCCGTGAGCGACGCGCGTGGCAGCCGGGAGGTGGGAGCCAAGCCGCTGGTGACAGGGCCGCCTCACGCCGAACGACCTGCAGACGGGAGGGGGGGATCAAAAACCTGCTCCCCCGCCCGGCGAGTGTTGAGCGGGGGCGGAGGGCGCATCGACCCTTGGAAGACGTTGGCAGATGAAGTAGATGATGCGGCCAAGGCGGCGCCGCCTGCTCGTAAAATGATCGGCTGAGGCCCCGGGCGGAGGGCGCGTGCGCGTCGCAGAGGCCGCTCCCCTGCCGCTGCGCCCCCTTTGCCACAAGGAGGGCGACAACGCACCCACTACATCTGGTCATTTCGGCTAATTTTGGTCCGTATTCTAACAGATATTAAGTCTTATCGAGAAAAATTGGATTTTGGAAACAGATTAATTAAAGAAAATACTATTCAACGGGTGGTACCTTTTATGCGATTAAAGAGGTAACAGGTTAAGTATCCAGCCATCGAGCGTTTTGGGATTGGTTTTCTTTTTATTTCACTGTCATAATCGAAATAGGTTGCTTAGAATGTGTACATTTGTATATTTATTATATGTTAAGCTAATATACAAATTAATTATATTTACCCCTATAACAATGTAAAAAATATTTTGTGCTTACATACCAAGGAAAAACATTATTTCAATATTCAGTTAGTTTTCACGGTTACAGAGTTCGCACGAGATATCTGGACACTCGACGACGACTGTTAAAATGCCAGAGAGACACACAAGAAGGGAGACATAGCGCATGCACAGTAGGTTCATCCACGCTGTTCAGAAAACATAGGGTAGCCCAGTGCGAGCTAGAGATTGTAATGGCTAGCTGTCGAAATCCCAGAAAATAAACGTTTTTGAGACGACAATCAATGCAGCAGCCTTCTTATGTGACGTCAACCGAATTTACACGTTCCACGCGCGAACTCTACCCGTCGGGTTAAAAAGAAGCTAAAAAATGGAAAAAACTTATTTATTAATATCTACTATTCTTAGGCTCCCGCCTTACATTCATCATAGACTAATTTCTACGATATCAATATCGTCGACACTACATACATTACCAAACACGTGAATATAAAGATACCGCACTCCTAGGAAGGGAGGTGTCCAGCTTAGATGGCCCTGGCCAACTTCAGAGCCTCTTATCGGGAGGTCCTACAGATCGAGTTCCAACGATGGCAGGAATTTCGGGGGGATATTCAGCGGGGGAATATCACCACCACTTACCACGATGAAAATTCTACTGCACGGACAGGACAAATGACCTTAGCAGTTGACGCGAATCTTAGGAAAGGAGTCAGGATTCTGTTGACAAACTTATAAGAGACCTCCGAACCATGGTTTTGAAGTCTTGTCAGGAAAAGACAATTTTGCAAGCTTTGGAGTGTCCAAAAGCAATGTAGTCGGTTATTAAATGCAGTGTAACATTTATCACGCATCCCGTCCAGAGTGGGCAACCGGTGTCCCCCAACAAACAGCAACATGGAGCGGGAAAACATCGCATAGACCTAGCTGCTGCAGATAGCGTCTCGATCTTTGTTTAGACGTCTCCCGGCCACATGCATATGGAAGAATATGCTTGTTTTGTAGAAATCTAGTTTTATTCCGGACTTGATAAAATTTTGGGTACTTCACCTTCAAAACAAGAGGAACTTCTCTGGTTACATCATATTTAGAAAAAAGTGCCTACTCTTTTTTCTCGCCTCTGAAAACTGAATTGAACTCTTTTAACTTTTTTGCGAAATTTCGAAAACGGTGAAGAACTTTGCCAAGATGGATGCTAATTTTCCGAACGCTCACAAAATGTCCTTCTAAATGCGTTTCGATTCATTCCGAAAGTTATTAGACTCCCAGTAATTCCAGGTCAAATTTGAAAATAAGTTCCGACCCGACTCTTTCCACATCATCTTCATACGCATTTATTCAATTTTTGGCAACCCACAATACACTTAGGAATTATAGATTGAAGCGACGCGGGGCCGCGGGGTGAGTGAACGGGCGGGGTGGAATGGGCGGGGCGGCCGGGGTGTGGCCAGGCTTGTCATGGTAATGCAGGGCGGCGGGCTAGGACAGGCGCGGGCACGGGCGAGGCGGGGCCGGACGGAGCGCTGCCAAGGAAAGCAGAGCGGGGATGGCAGGAGCGGGATGGAGAAGGGCGAGGAAGTCGGAAAGGAGACAGAGCGGGGAGGTTCTCGACGTGGAGATGTAAACGAAATTACATTTATTTTACTACACTGTTAATGGAATTCCTCAATTTCCAGTGTTTCAGACAATTGTGATATACAAATAACCAGCAACGCTGGATGACTTTGGCTGCTAACCAATATAAAGCAAAATATGACATTATCACGGACAGAATTCCTGCAATGCTCTGCAAGTGACCACAAATCCTAAAAGTTGAGAGCGTTAGTTTTCAATGTTTCAAAACAGTTGCACGTCACTTTACAATTGCGCTCTAGAACTCTATATTGAAAAGAAACTTTATAAAAAGTCCAAATCTGTCAAAAACATTGTGGTACTTTTCAAATTTTATCTAAACACACATCTGTGTGGTAATTTAAAATTATTTGTTTAAGTAAAATAAAAATAAAAAGAAATAAATAAGGTTTTTAGAAATATGTCAGTATGGTAAAACATTAAAATGAAATGCTTAAAAATGCATGTTACTAAGAATGCTGAGGTTAAAAATAAACATTAAACATTCGCACTTATTGATATTGGAATATTTCTCAGACTACAAGTTCTGAATTATTCAAATATATTGGTGAGCCAGTACGAAGCAGATTAAAGTTTGCGCCTCAAGTAAAGAAAGTACTTCTTTCAGCCACTATACTCTTGCCATTTGTGCGTTAGAACACGAATGCCTGCGCAAACTGTTGCGACATAAATGCTACGCTGCGTAGGTATGTGGCAAGAACGATCCTTTAAACTGTGAATTAAAAAGCGTATGGTCTCCCAGCTGAAAAAGTCAATGGTAAAATGATTGGCCCGATACCATTGTTATTGAGGAAACAAGAGTCCCAGAGGCTCATTTCTTAGGCACCATAGCTTCTAGCTCAGATAGTTTTTCCAGAGCGAGGAAAGCGTGTGACAGGGTTGTTATTCCAAAGGTATATCTTACATGTCGTTCGAGGGTTGTTGATGGCATCCAGCTCCTCTAAGCAGCTCTTTGTTCGCAATTCGCAAACGCGGTCCTGGAACAGGCTGGGTGGGGCGGAGGTTAGAAGGGACGGAGGGGTCGGGGAAAGCGACTGTCTCGTCGACGCTTTTCTGGCGACCGCAGGCCACGACAGCGCGCGGTGGCGACGGC